>JAGSMT010000199.1:0-600000 GCA_029286875.1 Lamproptera curius
TACAATAATTGACATTTTTCAATAATTGAATCAAATATATTCATTTCCGTCAATCATCATTGTTGATGTTATCACATTTAGTGAGATGTGATGATAGCAAATTTTTATTATTAAACAAAGCGACGAGTGAAGATATCTCTTCACTACATGACGTACACCTGGTGGTACTTTCTAACTGGAAAATAGTGTGTTTACACACTACCTATCATCATCATCATCATGCTCTTTGACAAAATTGCTTTGTGATTTCTGCCACCGTATTTTGAATCTCTGATATCTTTTAAGGTTTTCATTTAACCACAATGTCATATATGACATGTTTTAGGATCATATATTGAAGACTTTGTTCAAAGCACTAACTTTATGTTAACTTAAAGTGTAGTATGTCCTAAATAAGCTTTGAATAAAATGTTTACATTATTATGCTTTTTGTTGTTCTTAAAAATAGGTTTATACTCTTGTGGACTTCATTGTAGGCCAATTCAAGTAGTGGTCAATTATGTAGAACATAATATTAATTTATCTCTTAAGGTCGAGCCAGCGTTTGTAATTTAATCACACGAATTTTTGACGGCGATTAATTTTCTATTAAACTAATTATGGGACTATATTTCAGTATATATCTATCATTTGCAGAAAGAAAGAACAAAATCAGAACACTAGGAGTGGAGCAATGAGGTAACATATGCATTAAAAAAAACATACGCTCGAATTGATTGCTTTTCGGACTCGGTCAAAAATAAAAACAAGTGAACCACTTTCGCCTTTGCATAAGTAAGGTTTGCTCTGTGTAAGATTTCTGCACCTTTCACAAAATATTGATCATAAGCGTTTTATTTCGAAAATATATTATAAATTGACTTTAAGAACATTGACTCACTTTATATTCGGTAAGGTACATTTTAATTTCGGGTTGTTAACATAGGTTTTGCTTTGCAAAGCTATTTTATTACTATGTTTAATATATTCAAACATTAAATCTTAATTTTGTTATTGTTGATTATACAAGTAAAGTATGAGCTGTCTCAAAAATGATTAATGCTCAAAGTACTTCATGACGGGTTTCCAACTTCGTTTTGAAATAATATTATTAGGTGACAGAGGTAATAAAGCAAAAAAAATAAATGGTTCATAGCACCCTTTGAAGAAGCTTTCCCTATAATTAACGGCAATTACTGTCAGCACCTGCTGTACATGAACTTTATTACGCTTCTCCAATAAAATTTCGTCTATTTCTCTATTACTTTTATTGTTATTTAAGCATATGTATAGCTATTACATTTTGGTTATTTCTATTTTATTTTATTGTGAAAAGGTAAAAGAAACTTATAAAATATTAAAAGAAAATAAAAATAATTAAAAAATGATGGTGATTCCTATCATTCAATATTATTACGACAAACTTGGTATAATATACTAATAAACAAAATATTTATTTAAATAATGTCTGTAGTTCCAATTACTGACATACAGTTGTGTTCTATTATTACAATCTTTCAGTTTTCATGGCAACTTACTCAGAGTACTAGAAGAAGAATAGAAAGAAAAATTCCATGTCTTTTGGCAGTTAACGGATTTGTACCGTCTAACACTGTATTTCTTACACGTTTTGCTCGTCCCGTTTCTTATTTTCAGAACTTAATTAATAATAAAAACAAAATAATGCCAAACACAGGTCCATCAACATTTAAATAGTTTTTAAAGTTAGATATTAAAATCGTTTTCATAAATTTCTTTACATCAAAGCAGTTTAAGGATTATTTTCAAAATTTACCATAGCATGATAATATTATATTTCTAATGTTTGAACAATCGTTCTTATAAAAAGTTCTAAATAGGTCTATATGACACTTTAATTTTATTTAATAGAAAAATAAATATCCAAATCGACGTATTCAGAAAACTTTCATGATGTACCTATTCACAAAAGATGTCTAGATATTTATCTATTTGAAATATCCTTTTCTTCTTTGCAATCAAGTAATGGACAGCGTGCAAAGTAGAATCCAAACAACCGATTGCGATTTGTGCCAAGACGTTTTACGTGATGAAATGTTTGCGTCTCATCTATACTTTATACAAATAAATACATTCATCTTCATCGACAAACTCATCTTCTATACTTAAATTTAAACCGATGCAATGATTATTTTCAGAATAAACGCTAAATAAATACTCCTTGCAGAAAGATATGAAATCGGATAAAGACTCGCACAACAACTGTTTATCCTTTAAAAGGAGCGATATCCACGCTTACGTATTTGTAAAATTTAAGCTTCTCTTCTGTATAAAATGATTTAGTAAAACATGTTTTCTAAGATAAGCCAGAAACAAGATTGGTCGTAGAATCAAGTAAATGTTAAATTACTAAGCAAAATATCTTTTAAGCTAAAAGTGTTAAAGCTTTATTTAACTCTAGCTCCCGCTTAGTAATGTACTACTTCAGGAAAAAATGCTTTATGTTCTTAAATAGCAGAAGCATTAGGTTAATACGATTTGCATTGTAACGGAATAAATTTTAATGTTCTTATCTTCATTGGGTTGAAGGTTATGAAAATATAAATCTATTTATTTGTCCCTAAATCACAAAATAACTCATCTAAATTTATACACGAGTAATGGTGTTACATATTTATCATAATTTCTCTGGAAGATTAATTTACCTCTCATTGATCATTTGCAAAAATCTTTCAAAAATTGTAAACTAAACGAGTCTACATCTATAATCAAAACTTTCGCATCTATAATATAAATAGGACAAGTAACCAAGTACGATACTTTAGAGCCAACCTCAGCCGTGTTGTAGTCAATCAAGGATAATATTATTTAAAGAGTTTAATTTTCTTAGGTATACATAAAATTTTCATTAAAGCTTTCACAAAATACGACACGGGGATTACGATACAAATTTAGATTAACTACGTCAATTCGTTTTGACGTAAACACTATAAATCCACACGTAGGTTACGAAGGAGTGTAGAAAATAAAATTTTAACCAGCTTATCTTTGCCTTCAAGCAATTCAGACAAAAACCAGAGAACAGGGATCAGGGGTTTACAATAAAATGAAATTACATTAACTTGTTGCCCGACCTTGGATCTAATGTATTAGGTTTTGTTTATTTCATGAACTTTGTTTAATGACTATTTTTAATAATCCTAACTTTAAATAGAATACAAATAGCGTTTGGGTACCGGATATAGCTTGAAGGTTGATAGACTTTCTGCCATCCCTGCTCTTTAAAACTGAGCTCAAATGGCTAGGGAAAGGAGATTTTCGTTGTTATTTTGCAGCCTGAGGCTATGCTTCCATACTTACACACAGACATGTACCAAAGACAAGAGTCTTTGGTAAATGTTGTCTAGCACAAAGTTCGAAGGAATTTACTGTTTCCTCGAACTAATCGATCGACATTTTTTGCTTAATGTAACGATAACTCAAAAGTTAATGACCTGATTCGGTTCTACCTTGTTCTAATTTCTATTAATGACGCTTTTTATTTAAGATTAATCAGAAAACAATTCTATATACGTCAATGGTAATATAATTTCTATGTTATAGTGTAAATCATCATCAGCCTTTCGTTAGTCCACGGCTGGACATAGGCGTCCCCCGATGCACACTTTCCTCATTAGGGGGTTTTTGGACTGCATCGCGCTACGCTGGTCCAACGCAGGTATGCGGATAGACCGACTTTTTACGCATACGCATGTTTACGCGTGGATTATCTTACTTTTCTAATAATTAAGTGATCGGCAATAATAGTAAAAAAAAAATTCTCGCTGTTTCAAACCCACAATCTCCAATTTATAAAGCAAAGGCTAATACCGCTAGACCATGTAGGTGGTATGATAATAAGGAATGGAGGATTGTAAAACAAAATATGACTCATTTATATACAACAAAATAATATAGGATAGCAAGAAAACACCTGTTTTATATGATGATATATAAAAATTTCGCCTACCAGCTTATACGGCAATAATAAAAGTTTAAGAGTAATTTTGATCGTAACCTCTTCCGTAATTAGGGTAGGGCAAAACCCAAACGTAAATTCAGACGCTAGTCTGAACCGACCCTTTTCATATGTAATCCATATTTTGTAGCATATCTAGGATATAAAAATGTCAAAACTTATGCTGAAAAATATATGTGTGTACACTTATATACTTTAAAGTGATTTAATTTTTAGTTCTTTTTTTTTTGATGGATCTCGTGCTCTGGGGAATAAAAAAAGGCAGCATGGGCTTGCGTATCAAAAACTTGAGGTTTTAAGGTTGAATTCTAAAATTACTTTTCTAGGTTGTTTCACTGTTGGTTAGGGAAATGCTTTATGATCACTCAATTTCCAGTTTGCCTTATAATTCACACGTGACATTCATACTGGACTAAGAAATTAAACTTACATAAGTTGTTCCGTGCTATCGTCAAATATATCATATGTCACTTTGTATTAAAAATGGAGAATAAAGGGACTTGTTAAATATTGATAGAGGTAACTGTGACTGTGTGTGTGTGTCAGTCCAGTTCTCGCGAGTTATCGTAATTAGCCGTTGACGTCTGTAGATAAATACTATAGTATGTTACTACATATTTAACTGTTGGTTTAATATTGAATATATGTAGTATTCATTTACTAAGCTACAATCAATCTTTTTGGGAGTGTATTTATTCAGGGTCTAAGCCGTAAACCGTCTATAAACAAGAAAAATATTAAAGTAAATATTTAACAAATAATTAAATTCAAACTGAATTGATAAAACGGGTTTTCTCACTAATCAAATGATATGTTTTAAAATATAGAGCTATTGTTTTATGTCTCATTGACCAAATGGTCGTTGAGTACAACCTCTATTACGTTTGAAGGATCCCTTAGAGTACTGTTTAAATTAACTTTGACGATCTTCTCCGTAAAGTTCTTACAAGATGACAAAATTGGCCTCTTCCTAAATAGATTGAGAAAATTTTAACTGTCTGTTTATTTATTTAGCCGATCGTTCATGAATTCGTAGCGTGGTACATAAAATATTTTTTAGTATACTCCGGGAATTTGGAAGAAACTTATTTCCTTGAAATTTTATTTTAAATAAATATAATAAGAGTGCATATATATATATATATGAAACTGGTGGTAGGTCCTTTTCAGGGGACTATCTGGGTTATAACACCGTGGGGCCCAATTCCTGCCGCAAAGCAGTAATGTGAAAACACTGTTGTTCCGGTTTAAAGGCACCGTAGGCAGCGTAGCCAACCCTATGTCTAAAGTATGGAATAAAAACCAATAATATAGTAACTTAATCAACAAATTAAAAACCAACTGCAGCACTGTTTTCTAGGCTTATTTGTGAATCTAAACGATCCTCCGATCCACTTGATCACACACAAAAACCTAATTGAAATCGGTCCAGACGTTTAAAAGAAGTACACTGTCAAAACCACACATACAGAAGAATTAATAATATTAGGAAACATTAAACTGACAGTTTTATTTCAATAGTTTGGTTCTCTACGTCTCTATTACTCTTTTTTTAATATTAAGAAAACGAAAGGAAATGATTTATTGACCATTAGCAGATTTGCAGCGACGGCAGATTAAGTGACGCTATCAATCTTGATAATATGACGTCACCTTTACGTCTTGTTTTGATACGACATAAAGGAGAGGACGAAAATGCCAAGAGGGTAAGTGAGTAACATACATAAACTATATTCTGTTAGCTTTTTTGCCAGAAAAAGTAGCCTTAGTTACTCCCAGTTGCATCAACTATTTTCCAATGGAAAGTCTCGTCATCATCATCGTACCAGCCATTCCAGAGATTAGTCAGAACAGACAGACAAGCGGACAAAATTAAAAAAGATTTTTATTGTAAGTGAAGCGCTCAGATATCACTAATGTAAACTTTTAAAAACGGTTGTTTTAAAATAAAACAGGCATGCCAATTTAAAAAAAAACGACATCATAGGAAGTAATAAACTAGTGCAATTCAACTGCAAACCTTGGAAAGAACTACAATAATTAAAACATTTTAAATGTATATTCAAAATAAATATGGTTGATAAGATTTTATTATTAAGTTACAATTTCTTTTATTTTTGTATAATAGCTTGCATAGGTTTATTACCACGTCTATAGTTTTAATAGTAACATATTCATGTTTATATTACAAGCACAGTATCGATATAATCCTGTACTTAACTAAATCGACTTAAAAACTTTTGAAAACTTAGATCGGCTGTTACAATTTTTATTTAGATATTGTAAGTATTAGTAGAGGATAGTGTCTATAATATAATATTATATAACACTGTTGAAGTTGGATAACGTTATTGCAAATTAAATTATTACACAATGAACACAAATAGCAGGTACATCTTTCGTCCGTAAAATTAAAAGTAGAATTTTTTTTCTTCAAAGCGTATCAAGCGGCAGTTAGTCCTTTTAGTATAAATGCATATATCAAAAAAAACGGGGTAAATCACTCTTGGAAAATGGCGGGTGATATTTTTGTTAATGTCTTTTTATATTATAAACTACCATTTATAATATACAAAAATATTTAAATTATCTGTGATTTTTTGGCATATTCGTTTTTTTCAGTTCATTATATGATAACAATTAATTTTTGGCTCTAAGTTTTAATTTTTAATGTTTCTACTTTGCTTTTTTTTACAATGGAATGGAATGCCACATCGTAATCATACAAAGCATTAACAAATATATAAATATATACATTTTTTTATATTGAAACCTTTTTATGGTTGTAGAGTTTTTTAATAATGGTAGAATTATGGTCGCCGTTTGTGTTTAGATGTCGTGTTTCGAAAGCTGTGTCACAAATTAATTCGGCAATAAAAAGTTTATCTCTGCAATTTGACGATTTATTGGAACAGTTTGAATGCTTGTTTAAACAATAAAAACGTCTCACGACTTTATACGTTTGCATTAAATAAAGAAAAAGATCGCTTAATGAAGGAACAGCAAACTTGATACAGACAGACTATAAGTTTTTATGTATATTTTTGTGGATAGTTAATTCGCGAAGCAATTGAATGCCATTCGTTTGACATCAGGGTATATATAGGTTTCATAATAAACAGATCGATATTTTATTATTACGTTAAATTTAACGTATAGACTGGCTATAAATAAAAAATCAAAAAGTAGATTAGACAGCAGCGTTGAATTCTTCAGTGTCCCTATGTTGCGTGTTATACTAAAAAAATCATGACCTGCTAGGTGTAGTAGTAAGTGACCCTGAGTCGTGTCGCCAAAGGTTGTAGATATGATTCCCAACACGGAAAATATAGTGTGAGGAACATGGTGGATTTTTCGTGTGTAGGTGTTTCTCTTTACGTATTATGTACATTTCACATAGAAAAGTGACCCTAAGTCAGTCACTTATTTACTATAGCTCGGGATTAAATCGTGTCTGGAAATATTTAACCCCTAACCCTCGAAGAAGGTGTAATGCTTCTATATCGAATAAAAATATTTGACTTGACTTGAATTGAGCGATATTATGTTATTTGCAAAAATAGCTGGACAAAAAATTTGATAATTCAACTTAGTTTGTAAATTATCAGTAAGAAGCAGCATAATATTTTTATCTATATTTAAACAATCGCAAATGAACGAAATTGGTAAATAGGAGTGTTTCCTCTAATCATTCCAAGTTTATCTGTTAATTGAATGACACGGAAAGTTTTCAGAACAATACGGCTTATCGCACTGTTAAAAAGGAAAAAATATCATCTCTATCTTTAAAGTCGATGTTATAGAAATTCATACATTCGATCTTTACATTTGTGAACAGTTATCTTAGAAATATCACTTGCCTCATTCATTGTTTTTGAAGGTGCTACCTTCAAAAATTGTGCATTTCGTATGTACAAGTCATATCACCCACCACTAGATAAACTTCCTGCTTGTCTCGCCGTAACGTTTAATAAAATATAATTATAAATAAACAAACTAGCATTTAATTAAATTATTTCCATAGGCCCAGCTTATAACCCGATATTATTTATATATAAGGTTTTACGTAGAGCTCTATTTGAATATGTAGTTTTCAAATTGCTGTTAAGAAGTTGTACTTTTTTAAGTGTAGAATACTGTTACCGATTTTATCCTTTAATGCTTATGCGCCAAAATCCACTGACTGCCCTGAGACATAAGATGTTATGTAATGTAATGATAGGTCTAACTGGGTGCCATGTTTTAAAATAATTTTGAAATCAATAAATATTTGTAATAGTTTATTAGATATTAAAGAAATTAAGAAAATTTCGAAGTCAAAAATCATGACCTCGCGAGACTAAATTGTAAACGCTGTCGAAACTGTAAAAGATAGACTTAAACTATGTTCTACATAATTATAAGCGCAAGCGTATATATTAAGAATACCCACTATATACATTTTAATGTAAAACATTGTTACAATTGCAGTAGGTCATATTCAACCTAATTTAAGGTAATACAGTGTAAGTTTATCTAAAAGTTAATGCATTACTTTTTATTATTTGTGCTTAAAACGTGTCACAAATGATGTTTCGATTCAATGAATACCTTAAAAGAATTTAGAGATTTAATATGCAGTGGCAGAAACCGCAGGGTAGTTTCCTCAGAGGACACATTGTCACCGGTTTATATACGCAAAATGCTTATATACTGTTTGAAATCGGTTATATTTGTTTGTTAAAAATTTACTTATTCCTTCTTAAGCTTATAGGACGGGCCATCGTTAATAATTGCTTAAGACCTACCATGCAAATCCGATCGCTTACTGTTTGGACCTTAGAATATGTCGTGTTTAAACAATGTGTATTTTTTCATTCAGAAAACCTTTGATATGCACTTATTTCCTTCGAACTGAAAAATAATATTATTTCAAGTTAAATGAAAATGCTCAATTGGTTCAAATGCTAACAGGGTTTTTATTAATATGTATAGTTTATTATTGTAATCAATTCAACTTTTATGTGCCAATCAAGTAATACTTTCGATTATTTCATGTTTTTATTTTTTTTCGCCAAGGGTAAATATTTATCGAAAACATTACCTGATGAAGAAATATTCAATACTTTAAATGTTTACGAAGTTTTAATAGGCATTCGAGTTTATATAAAGCTTTTTTTTATGTTACCAATTTTCGATTTTTTTTGTATGTATTTTATTTATTATTACGCCACAGCCTTTTGTCAAGAAACATACATCACACATCATCAGCCTTTGTTAGTCCGCTGCTGGACATAGGCCTCCCCAAATACACCCCTATCCATTAGGGGGTTTGGACCGTATCCCACCACGCTGGTCCAATGCGGGTTGGTGTGTGGACCGACTTTTTTGCATGGATCATCTTACTTTTTAGACAATGGGGTGATCGGCCCAAATTGCCCTAACCAACTAGAAAACAACAATGAAAATTTGTTGCGTCCCCGCAGGAATCGAACCCACGACCTCCGGTTTCTAAAGCACACGCCCATACCACTAGGCTACGGAGGCTAAAAGCGTTTGTGTTTTATTTACAATTAATAAAGAGCGTTTTTGTTTGCGTTAAAATATATTCAAAAATAATTACAAATTACAATATTTTTTTTAGTGTAGAACAAGTAAAGTTTTATCCAAATCCTTTTAGTACTTCTTGCGTTATACGGTAACAAACATTATGCGTTTGTAACTGTTTCAACTCGTAATCGTAAGAATTGCTAATTTAATTTTAATTAGGTTATAGGTATTTAGCAAAATCATGATACTAAACTGTACATTGAACATTTTCGTTTTTGTTTATTAATTTTATTCGATTAATATTTATCTTTACTCAATTTCGTGTCACTAACATTAACACGATAGTAAATAATAATTTCTTATGTTACCTGTGCTTTGCGTTTGTCACCGTCGCACTAAAGTAATAGAATCATCATTTTAATAACTTACAATTGTTTGTGCATTGCGTTAAACTAGCAAAATATTTTAACAATTAGTATAGGATCACATAAGATGTACCTTTCATAAAGCTAATTTTTAATTCTTTTGGGGTTTGCAATGCAGCATGATGTCGATGGCACATGTCTGTCTGTTCTCGATAAACTCAGATACAATTGTACATATTGTCATGCGGTTTTCACTTATCGATAGAATGATTTTTCCGGAAAGTTTAAGTACATAATTTGTATAGTTTTTGTGAACATTTTAATAAAATACACAAATATTTGGCAGAGACGTCAGAAATAAATTAAGCCTATAGAGAACCTTCAACGCAAACGCTGCCTAAACTCTAGGAGATATAACAAAGGTGAAAATATTCTTTTTTTCTGGATCTCAAAAAGTTCGGGATAGCATATGTATGGGCTGGTCCAATTTTGATGGGACTGTCTCTAAAAGATAGCTGATATAATAGGGAGTAAAACAGCATTTTTTTTGATTTCTTTTACATGTTACAACGCGGATGGAGTCGCGCGTAACAGTTAGTATATGTATAATAATAAGCTTAAATGAAACAATGTAAACATACCATGGTGTTGCAGATATCTCCCATACACTATAATCAAATTAGAAGTTTACGTTATAATTGAACATTTATGTAAAGCATCGGTTATTTAAAGTGATAAAAATTAACCTTTGCGGACGACGACACTCCTTTGGTCTGAAAATGTTAGATATAAAATATTAAAGCATGTAAGAATTCATATTTCGAGATTTCTTGCGAATCTAAGAGTCGGTCGAAAACCCCTTAATGTATAGGGGTGTATTAGGGGAGGCCTATATCCAGCAGTGGACTATCACAGGCTGATGATGATGAAGAACATTTTGTTTGATTACGCAGGTAATTATTCAGCTTATTACATCGGAATACGCTACTGAGAAAACAGTATTAACCGTTTGTATGTTGATAAGTTTCATTCATCGGTTCTTCTCAGGCCAGAGGTATCCATTTTCGGCCCGAATGCAATAATGGCAGCATTGATGGCAATATAAGTCAGTGTGAGACTTCAATGTTGAATGAAGATATTTGTATTTTAAAGTAAGCGTGAATACGCTATTATGGGCAAATGTTGAAATTAACTTATTTTATTTATATCAAATCCACTAATTTACGGATGTTTCGCTTTACTTAAATATATTTATTTTCCGACGTTTCGGATTCTTTTCAGATCTCATGATCACGGCAGACAATTTGGTATATGACTAAATATACCAATTTAGTCTGCCCGTGAAAATCCGCAAATTAGTGGATTTGATATGTATAATAATCGCGTAAGTAAAAGAAATAATTATTTTATTTATTAAAAGACTTTATTGTTTAAGGCTTTTATTGCGTTTATATTTCAAATATTCTATTTGACTTCGATTCTACTAAACTTTTTTATAAATTGGTATGTTAATGCCACATTCTTTGATGTATCACAAAGATGCATAAACTTTTCGTGACTCACGAATCTGATATTTTACATTACGTTTCTCTATAGTGTTTGCAATCGATAGATCAATTAATTTGTTGTTATAGATAATAATGAAACTTTAAATTAAATACTTTAAAGCCTCTCTGTGTTAGTAGCATATTTATTTTGTTATTTATTTAAGTTGTGATTTACTAAATTTGTTTTAATATTAAAATGTTATGTTTCAATAAATAATAATTAAAACAAATAAAATTTAACTATGTAATTAGACATTTTCTTGTTTATTAGTATTTATCGCTTTATCACTTCTACCGCGCCAAGTTCACAAGTTGTTCATTCAAAACGAGTGAGAAATATTTGAAACAACTTATCTCTCACAACTCTATTATCTTAAGATCACTTTTACTTACTCTTGCATTGTTAAGAGACTTTTGATGAAAGTTGTACTGTTTTATATAATGTCTCTACTTACGTTTTCAATGTTAAGTAAATTATATTAAAGTCAAATATCTTTATTTATTATGGAAGCATTACACTTTCTTATTGATATTGAATTGAACTACTACCTACCACAAAGTGGACCATTTGTCTATTACGGTTAATTAGCTATGACGAAGGCAAAATCCACACGTCAATTATAAATTTTGATTTATGAATAGAAGAACCCTTTTCAAATTTGCTAACCCACGATCAGTCTTAATATATTGAAGGTTATTAAATATTGATCGCTTGTAATTGAAACGAGAGTTCATTGTGTCGACGCTTTGAACTTTATATCTTTTCAATATGTGATTTAAAATTTTGTATCATTTGGAAAAACTGCTTATAAGCTCTTGTTGGATGTACGAAAAAACTTCAAAAATATTTTTTCGTACATCCAACGAAAAGTTAACATTTTTTTTAACTGGTCTACAAAAGTGAATATACACCTTTACACATCCGTAAAATTAAGTATAATTAATTAATATATTCATTATAAAATAATTAAAAGAATGACGGTAAATGTCGCATCAAAAATTATATTCTGCAATATTTCTTAATTATCAGAAAAAGTAACTGCGTAAAGTTTTATTATCTAAATAAACCCGCTTTCAAAGCTCATAAATTTATTATTTAAACGAAAAGACTAATCATGATAAGAGTGAAGACGTTGGATTGCCGTTTTTTTACATTTTATTGTAATGAAAATGTCACACAATGAAACACAATGTTCCTGATGGCAGTTAATCATGATTTAAATGACTTCTCTTTGTGCACGTAATGTAATGTAGCGAGATAAATTGCCTCCTTCTTAGCTCAATATCCCGAGAGAACTCAAATGATAAAATGTAGTCGTAAATTTACATCAGACTACTTTTGAAGATAAATCCTAGATTTCATGTTCGTTTTATAGTAGCTTTTGTGCATTGATTGTTTTTGATTGCTATTTATTCACATTATTTGTGCAGCTAAAGGAAATACAAGACTGCCTACTACAAGGTCGTTGCCCTGTCAACGTTTATATCGATGAGATGCAGAACGTTCACCTAATGGTTGGATGAAGCTCCGTAAGAGGCCACAAATCTACTCTCAGCCCTGAGACATAAAATGTACGTTTTATTGACACTTATAACCCTTGGCTATAGTGCCCTTCAAACTAGAAGACAGAAGTGTCCATACACAAATGTTTTCCCATTAAAAGAAGTCCTCCGCCCTTCAAACATTGGGTAGAAATATCCAAATAAAATACGAAAGAATAATGTATGCTAAACACATGCATATACATACAAATATCATGTAATATGTAACATTAATTATTTGTAATCACAAACATACACGAATATATTAATAAATGTATATTATTATATAAATGTACGGACATTAGCAAATATAATTCTATACATAAATACATATTTTATTATCCTCTAATGCGTAATGCATCAGAGGATAAATTCCTCTTGACCTAAATTTGCTTTAACAAGTTTTTTCACACTTTGCCTTTGATCTCAAAGTAATTCTAAGCCTTTTATAATCAAACATGTTTTCCTATTAATACGATTATGCTTTTTTATTCCAGAAGTTATTCAATGTAACCTAATAAATAATTTTGATATAAATATTTGATAAATAAAATATATCTTGTATAATCAAATCGTACCTACAGTTTAAATTTTGTACATTTTTGGTTGTAAACATCAATTCAAGCTAAGCTTCAGTTATAGTTCAACGTAGATAATATATACAGTTACAGCACCAAAAATTCCACAATAATATTTTTTAATATTTACCTTTATGCGTCTCTAAATAATCCTTCAGTCAACTCAAAGTTTTAATACTCAATTTATATGCATCCAAGCTTAGCCTTAAACTCCACACTCTGTAAAATCCACACTAAATTTTGTTTAATCAAGGTGGATTAAGTAACTTAAGAAAGATAATGTACAACGTATAAAACAATAAAAATCTCTAGAAGAGATTGGTTTTCTTCATACTTTTTCTGTAGTTAACTAAATTAAACTACAATTAGTTAGTTAGTTAATTAAATTAAAACTTTCGTTTGTCTTTTACTTTTACACTAACAAAACTTTAGTGTAAAAATGTTTATGCTTTCCCGATCAAAGGAAACTTTGAATGTGTAATTTATATATGTAATTAACACACCAAAGGTTATATTAAAAACTTCAGAGCAGCATACAGCTAGATTTATACTCAAGCCAAATAAAATAAGGAATTAGAGTTAACATACTGTGAAGTTAATTAAAATGGCCGATAAAATGTAGGCTGTTATTGGTTAATAATGGCAAGGAAAATGAATATGACGGGAGTAAATCAATAAACGTTCGTTCGTCTACGGCACCATTAGCATTCACAGTAAATTTTTAACTTTGTTTACAATACTTCTATGCCTTATTTCCTTTTGTTTTATCGTGTACTATCCTGAAACTTTATTATATATACTTAAAAAAATTAAAACAGTTATCTTTTCGTTGGATGTACGAAAAAATATTTTTGAAGTTTTTCGTAATCAGTTTTTTCAAATGATACTAAATTTGTAAATCGCATATTGAAAAGATATAAAGTTCAAAGCGCTCGAAACACAATGAGCTCTCGTTTCAATTACAAGGATCTATATTTAATAACCTTCAATATATTAAGACTGATCGTGGGTTAGCAAATTTGAAAAGGGTTCTACTATTAATAAATCAAAATTTATAATTGACGTGTGGATTTTGCCTTCGTCATAGCTAATTAACCGTAACTGACAAATATTCCACTTTGGTGATAGGTAGTAGTTCAATTCAATATCAATAAGAAAGTGTAATTCTTCCATAATAAATAAAGCTATTTGACTTTAATATAATTTATTAATAATTGAAAACGTGAGTAAAGACATTATATAAAACAGTATAATTTTCATCAAAAGTCTCTTAAGAATGCAAGAGTAAGTAAAAGTGATCTTAAGATAATAGAGTTGTGAAAGATAAGTTGTTTCAAATATTTCTCACTCGTTTTGAATGAACAACTTTAAACTTGGCATGTAGAAGTGATAAAGCGATAAATACTAATAAACAAGAAAATGTCTAATTACATAGTTAAATTTTATTTGTTTTAATAATTATTTATTAAAACATAACATTTTAATATTAAAACAAATTCAGTAAATCACAACTTAAATAAATAACAAAATAAATACGCTACTAAAACACTACACTACTTATACACTACTTTTATGTAGAGAGGCTTTAAATTATTTAATTTAAAGTTTCAAATATTATTTATATCAGCAAAATAATTGATATCGAACCTCTTATTTTTTCTTTTGAACGAGGCATAATGTAAGGGATCATAGATTTCAGTCAACTTGAAAAAGGGTCACCGCTAATTTTCATATTTAGGTCCAGGTGACTTTGCGGTAAATGTGGCAATGAGTCACAAGAAGTAGTGTGGATAAATTTTTTATAAACTGCTACTAAACTGCCAACTCAAGGTTTAAAAAACTGAAATTTAATGCATTTAACCACATTTAAATATTTTATTTAAGCCAAAAAGTACAGCCTTGTGAAAAGGCAGACCTCTAGCTTAACGTAAAGCGAAAACAACGTGGTATTATGGTAACAAAATTTCTCAAAGCGTCACGATAAAATAACTTTGAATGTAAATCTTCTTTTCAGAATGAGAAAATTAAAGAGCTACTCAAGGCACGTTTTTCTTTATGGCTCTGAATAGCTTAAAGGCAATTAGAATTCGAGTGAGAGGAGAGCTTCATTCATTGATGTCATAGTTGCCGGGCGTAAAGTTGAGTTCTCATATTAAACGCTTTCTTTGGAGAATGTTTAAGCGAATACTAAAATAAATGATCAACCTTTCATAAAATTATTTTTTGTATTTATTTTAGAATTATTTTTTCACGGAATGAACTAAAACAAAACTTTCCAGAATATATACCACGATATGATTAATGAAAAGTACGATTTTGCGTTTAAATTATTTCTATTAATTGTATAACATATTAACTACGTGTTATTGCTTATTTTGAATAAACAGATTTAGATAAAACACTTAAAAAATAACTATGTATTTTTCGACAACTTATTTTAAACCCAAAAACATTCAATTGTAGCTATAGCTACTAAATTTAAAATATAAATATTTATATAGATATATAAGTCTTAAGGATATTGCCACAGGTCGAGCTAATACAAGGATGGCACTAAAATTTTTGGGAATCAAGAAAGTGACACAAAATACTATTTAAAAATGTATTTATTGCTTTTCGAAGTAATTTCCACAATATTTGACACATTTTTTTATACGATGGAACCAATTATTGAAGCAACCATTCTACTCGGAAGTGTCGATCTCCAAACTAGCCATTTTGTAAGCGTCCACAGCTTCTTCAGGTGATGGAAATCTCTAACCACGCAATTTATTTCAGGGAAAGTATAGAAATCATTAGGCCCCACGTCGGAGCTGTACGAGGGATAGTCTAATTATTCTGTTTTCTTCCTCTAAAAACTATTTTGTTTTGTGCGCGGTGTGAGAACTCGCATTGTTATGATGGAGGATGATGCGACGGTTGCAGTTCTCTTTACGGAGTTCAGAAACGACATTTGGCAAACAAATACTAGCATACGATTCTGCATTAACCGTTCTTTGTTTCTCAAGAGCAATAGTCTAATAATAATCACAATGTGGCCGGTTTTGGAGACAATTTTTTTTGTAGCACTCCGTGAAGGAACTATTTTTGTTGGCTTTAACTTATTTTCCAACACCCAAACTTGTGACTGGTTTTTTGTTTCGAGTACATACGCATATATCCAGGATTCGTCACCTGATATGATGTTGCATACAACATTTGAGGATCCTGCGTGGAGTCTTTCGAGAGTTCTGACGTATTAAGTAACGCGAGCCGCTTTTTGCTCTTCACAGAGCGCATGCGGTATCCATCGGGAAAACAACTTTTTTCTTAACTTTTCATTCAAGATAATTTGTATTTGACTCATGCCAATGTCTAAAATTGCCTGAATTTCGCGGTATGTTACATTTTCTTGTGTGACTGCAGTTTTTGGGCGACCTTGACGGGCATCATCAATGAGTTCGACACGTCCACGTTGAAATACAGCAAACGAGCAATAAATAGTCGTTTTGAATAGGGCTTCATCACCAAATGCAGAAATCATCCTAGATGAAACCTATAGTCATTGATTTTTTTTGTTTGCTTTTGTGGATTCATTTATTACTTTAGAAATTTTAGTTTATAAAAAATCTACAAGAGTCGTATATCGCCGAGGCACTCACTCAGTAACTATGTAAATCGTTATCGTGATATAAATCTTTTTCAGTTAGTAACTAATATTTTAATAGAATCCATAATAATTTAAAATAGACATTATAATGCAATCAATTTGTCGACATTAATTGTAAGCTATAACCATATATAAAGGTTGTGGCAACAATTACCATTTTAAATTCATCCTCGAGACCTATGTTTTGCGCACATCGATGGCATCCGACTTTCTAATGATAGCCGAAGTTTGGACAGTTCTTAATTTTGTTCGATACATTGGTTTTTGTTTTTGACGTGATCCGTATAGTCCACCGGATTCGTGAGCTAAAGTGGCAGTGGGCCAGTAACATAAGCCGCAGAACTGGCTACCGCTGGTGTAATAAAGTGGAAACCGTAGCTCGGCAATCGCAGTGTAGGATGTCCTGCGGCAAGATGGAGATACAACAATCGCAAGGTGGCAGTTGTGGGCTGGATGAGAATGGGCGGAGTTCGGAAGCAGTGGCGTGCGTTAGGGGAGGCCTATGTCCAGCAGTGGACTGACACATGCTGATGATTATGATGACGATGATATTGAGTTTATGACAGGGTTTTTCTAATAAAGTATTTTTAAAATATTATTTGCTTCATTACTAAATAAATGAAACCAAAATTAATTTTTTTTTGTTAATAATCTACTATACTATTATTATAAAGAGGAAAGATGTGACTATCTTGAAAAGGCTCCGAAAAGAATATTTTATTTACAAAAAGGTATACAAATTCTAAAGAGGGCAGGAGGCCGAGACCGACTGATAGTCTGTCGATATAAAATCAGGTACAACTTTAGATATCCCCAGCGAAACGAGGAAATGTGCCATTCCTTACATAGTATGAACGTTTGATACGTATATTTACTTTTTATATTGTTTAGGATTGATATATTTTTAAGTGTCTTATATGACGAAGCTGGTAATGATAAGAATTTGCTTTATGATATATATAACATTTTACCTCTTTTATCTTTAAGCAAATATTCAGTAGGATCACGCAATACTTTTAGCATTAAAAAATATTTTAACGGTTTGATGTAATTAAAAATTATAATTATCTGTTTATCATAACTTTTGCTGAATTTCAACTTCGTACGAATGGTAATTTATGTATGCTTGTGTTTTATTTTTTTAATGTTCTAATAATTTATTTTAATTTGCGTGATATTTTAAATAACGTAAAACAAAAGCAGTATTAAATAATGCTAATTAAGACATGATCACGGTAAAGCAAGTGCAAATTTTAATGTTAGTTTCGGGATAAGAAGTTGTAAGAGCTATTTTTGATACAATTTTCTTTACGTTCCCGAACTGCTTAAAGAAAATTAGCATTCCAAATACAGCTTCATTAATTGATGTCGTAATCGCAAGGTATAAAGTTCTCAAGTTAACGACTTTCTTCTGAGAAGTTTTAAGTCAAGAATAAAGCCCTTCGAGTATAGCTTTAATAAAATACATTATTGATCGTAAGTTGCAGATTAAGTGGAAGACACAGATTAAAAATAGTATATATACTTTTTGCGTTGTAAAGAAGTTTAAAAAAGAAATTAATAATTCATTTTAAGTAAAATGGAAAATACGAATGTACATTAAATTAGGAGTAATATTGTGTTCACCGGAAACGGTCCAAAAATCCCATAATGGAGAAAGGGGAAGCCTATGTCAAAAGGGGAGTAACACAGGCTGATAGATATATGATATGTATGGCCTATTTTGAAGAATCATGTCCTACGCGGCCTAGTTATATCTCCTTGCTTACAAAGTGGCGGTCACGGGTATGTATCTTGCGGGGTATCAACTTTACAATGTTGTTTTTTTTTGTAAGCTGAAAACCGCAAATAAGTTTGACAAACCACCGGTAAAATTAATGAAATATTTTGAGATGTATTAAATACGTAACATGAAACTATTTTACTAACCGCTAATGATCTGACGAGACATTATAGATTTTAACATACCAAAGGTTTAGTATGCGTAAAACTAATCGCATAAATTATTATGTAGACAAATCTACAGGAGTAGAAAACTTTGACATAATATGGCTCTACGCCTTTGTTATATAACCCTGTAAAAGGATTTGAAAAGTCAAATATACCTTACTTTTTTCTTAGAAATAACTTGATTATTGAGTACTAACATTAATTCGGAACTGGTAGAAGCACTTTGACAATATAACAAGCATGTATAACACTTATAAGTTTAATAGTTTTAAAGGTTAAATTAAAATGATTTGTTATTTATTAACTGTACTAAACTTTCGCTATATTTGCAGTAAGAAATTGCAGGGAAATCATAACCCTTTATAATATCAAGTTACATTTTTATAACTGTCATCAATAAAGAAACAAAGTTAAATATATTAAGTCTGCTAATATTTTTATCTTTACATGAACTATCCAGATCCATAAACAGAAATATTTCAGCGCAATCAATATTTTTGTAGAGATTTTAGGTGGCGACGGGGGAATATCGGTCAATTGAATTTTATGTAGTGATGTGATGTGAAATGTTTATTAGCCGATTTTAATAACACATGAACTCGTTATTTCCGTCCGCCAAGGATGGTCAACACTAGTTTTAAAAGTTAGCAAAGTAACATAGCTGACATTTATTATTAGAAACAAATTAAAATCATTTAAAAGTTTGTACTGGTACCATCTCATGATGTAAAAAGTGTCTAAAATGTAGACAATCTCATTTAAATACGTGTACCCCAAAATTTTGAACAAAAGTACAGCTATGTGATAAAACAGACCTCTAGCTCTAAAACAACGTTTTATTATGTTAACACATTTTCTCAAAGCGTCATGACTCAAGACACGACTTTCCGTTTTTCCAAACAGATAAAGGAAATTAGAATTCCAGTGAGGTGAGAGCTTCATCCATTGATGTCATAGATGCCAGGAATAATGTTGTTTTTTCTCGTTAAGACTTTCTATGGAGAATATTTAAGCAAAGAATAAACTAAACGATTAAGTTTCAAATAAATTAGAATATGAAAGCTGTGTTTTTGTTTTATTCGATGTGACCACCCCATCGCCCACTTGACGGTGGATCTGTCCTAACTGGGGGTAAGGCAGATTTGCAGTAGAAGTGCAATTAGTCAATTGCCAATCTGCCTGCTTAGCGTGTAAATTATGAGCAACTCCTTTTAATACACGACTTCTTGGCGTTTATTAAAAAGGCTAAGAGTGGACTGCTAAAGTTGCTTTAGATTTTTAATAAAATAATGTTGTTTTAAGTTACTAAAACTAAATATTCCAGAAAATAATCAGAAAATACAACTTTACGTTTAAATATTTTCCATAAATTAAATAACAAGGTTCTAAATAAACAGATTTATAAAAGACACCTACGTAGTTATTTTTACAACTCGTTATTTAAAACCCACTTCGAAGGCAACAAGAACTATATATACACATAAATTTATAATTGAAACAAAAACACAAATCATGATCAGAGCGAAGTCGGTGAAGTGCCGTATCCCATTTTTTTATAATGAAAACTTCATAATGTACCGGTGGTAGGTCGCCTTTTTACATGGGACCGTCTAAGTGGGTACCACCGCGGTGCCTATTTCTACCGCAAGGCAGTAGTGTGAAAACACTACTGTGTTCCGGTTTGAAGGGCATCGTAGCCAGCGTATTTTCTGGGTAAACGAGAGTTCACATTCTATGTCTCACGGTAGGCAGCGCGTTTGCGATACCAGCATTGCCAATTCTGGTCAAATCTATGGGCGTCGGTGACCACTTTCCATCAGGTGGCCCGACTGTTCGACTGCCTAAGTAGGCAATAAAAAAAAATGCAATAAAACACAATGTTCTTGTTAATCCTGTTAATCATGATTTAAATGACTTCTTTTCTGTACATGTAATGTAATGTAGTGAGATAAATTGCTTTTTAAAAACCAAGAGCGTGTATTTTTAAAGTTGTTCTTCATCGAAAGTAACAACGACTCGCTCAAGTTCTTATTGCCTCCACTTACCGAACTAATTTTTGAAGAAAAAACACTGCCGTGTCTCCTACATCTACTTAAAATTGCTAACTAACACTATTTTATCACATATAATGTAGTTTCGTTAGTTATTTTGCAATAGAAAAACTTTTTTCATTTACGGAAAAAAAATTGAACTAATTCGAAAGAATCACAAGAATGCAATGACGCTTGACAGCAAAATTGGCGGGAAGCAGATACTGCCAACTTGAGGTGACATAAATTTAAAAAGGTATGACGAATATTTCTATCTATTTAGAAGCCATTTGCATAAATCTATGGAATCATAAGGACTGTTTCTTCATCTCATTGCTGTGTTTTCGAATATATACTGTCATATTTTTATTTTGATAATGGTGTAAAAAGATATATAGGCCTTTACGAAGTTTTACGAGAGCGTGTTTGATTTTGGGAATACAACAATGCGAACATGCGTTACTCATGTTAAATTAAATTATCAAAAGTTATTATACTGAACATAATCCTAATACGAGGTAATTTAAACATATTATATGTTTCACTTAATGGAAAGCAATATATTACACACCCCACATGAAAGGTAGCGTAGCTTTTACAAATCCGCTACAAATACAGAATGTTTCATCTATTTTCAGAAAATTAGACTAAACCATTTAGAGCAGAGGCTAGGTACACGACTGCCTTTCGGCTGAAATAGGCACTAGGATTGTAGTGGTTTAGTCGATTTCCGACAACAAACAAGTGTAAAAATATTTTTGTTGACTTTTAATGTTTGACGCGTAATTTTTAGAAATTGAAGACGTTATAAATATATATTTTACATGATTAATCTAAATAACATTATCAAATATATAACTTAAAAAACCTATAAAAGTGTCTTCCTGCAATACAATCTACGCAAATTTTGGTTGGTAAAAGAATTTAGAATTCATCTTTGGTCTAATGAACAGCGATTAATTTTTAAATAATCGGTGTAAGATTCTTAGATTAAAAATAGAGTCGGATACTAAACAACGCTATCTTGTACAAAATTTTGTTAAAATAATTTTTTTTTTCATTATTATGTAAATTAAAAATTTTATTAATAGTTATTTACTATAAACAAACATAATGGCCCTACATTGACCTTTAGAGAATTTTGGCTTACTATGTATTGATACGGCAATATTAAAATTGATTTACGACCGTATTAAACCCTTGTCAATTATGTTTCAGTTATTCATAAGGCGCGGTTGAGTATGAATGATTAATTATTGTGATCTGATATTGTAATAAAATATTTTAGTATTATTAGTAGTATTATCATAAAATATATTTATTATTGAAAATATTAATATCGTTCGTTTGTTCTAGTATATCACTACATAGTATAAAACAAAGTCGCTTTTTTTGTCCCCATATCCCTATGTATGCTTAAATATATTATAGATAGAGTGATTGAAGAGGACGGTGTACTTGTATAATTCATGCATTTATTCTAGAGAAACGCTGATTTATATATTTTACAGATATCAGTAATGCACCCGCGTAAAGTCGTGGTGGTTCACTATTTCAATAGTACAATAAACTTTAATAATAACGGATTAACACCGCATAAAGACAAACGTGTCAGTAATTTTAAAAAATAAATGTCATCATTTAAACAAAAAAAGGGAAAGCAATCTGCAGACGAATGATCATCTCCTTAGAATGAATAGGTAAAACGACAACAATAAACTAATGTCGCAATGATGTTCCGTAACTCATTTCACATGCATCATCAGTCTTTGATAGTCCACTGCTGGACATAGGCCTCCCCAATACACCCCTTTCCATTGGGGGTTTGGACCGTATCCCACCACGCTGGTCCAATGCGGGTTGGTGGCTAACTCATTTCACATATTAAATGTCATTTGCTTCTACTTCTACTTTTAATAGAAAATCGTGTGAAAAGTTTTGTAAATAGCTTTTATTAGAGACTTATCAAACAGTCGTATTAGAATTTCTGTACAGGTAATAAACAATAAACAGTAAATGAGACGACATTACAACAATGACAAGAAAGTTATTTCTAACTAGAACAAATAAAATGTTTTAAGGTATGTTATATTTGTTTGAAAGGCTGTTACCGAAAATTGTTACCCTGAAACAATGACACGACGTTGTAATTAACTAACGATAGAACCTTCGGGGCATCACGGTATAATAGTCGCAGCTTTGTTATTTCATCATTCATTTGCAGCCCCTATCCGTCCACTGCTGGACATAGGCCTTTCTCAATGAACGCCAAGACGGCCGATCCCGGTAGATCCGCAGTTTCAGGTGCAATCAGTCATTGCCAATCCGCCTGCTCAGCGTGGCAATTATGAGCATTAGTTTTCGATGGGCGTTATTTTAGTTTACTTGTTGAAATAAAAATATTTCTTAGTTATATAAAGTTTGCAAAATGAAATTTTATTACCTTAATAACATAAAAAGTGAGTTGTTGATTTGGAAGTATTGATTTAGTAGTTGCATAACCGATCAGAGCATCGGAGCTGTTAAGTAAGTGAACAGGGATATTACAGCATAGCGTATCAATTATCATTGCTTACTTTGAAAGCATAATTTACAAGAAATGTTAATTATGACATAAGAACCAGATGTCACCTTGCCAAATTACATTAATAAAAACTAAGTAAACAGATTGAATTATAAATTCTTACAGATTATATTATTCCATTCATTTGACCATTAAAGTAACGTTGCATTGTTCTATGATTTTGATAATTTGTGGAAAATATATATCTTTTAGATCGTATTCGGTTGAACCCTTGTCAAATATCTATGCCAGGAAGAATCCCCAAAGAATCGAAAGAGATAAAAGGCGCTGTAATAATGTCAAAAAATATACAGTAAAAAAAACATATCTAAATCATATTTTTTATCAACATATTTGATTGTTGAAGTTAAACTTAAGATATTTTTTTTAGTTTTATCACTTTGTGGTCTTAAATAAAAAGTGTAAAAGCTTCCATTTTTAATTTAAAAAAGAGTTATATCAAATTACAACCATAAGAACACCAACAACCAAATACACATTTGTTTCATAATCTTTCGTCCATTAGTTTGCCATGCAACCGATTGATTAAACGCGTTTTAATCACGTAAATTAACAAAAATATTATGATTTATTGTAAAAATTGTACATTTAACAATAAAAACGTAAGTAAACACATTATGTGAAACAGTAAAACGGCTGTAATAAATCCTTTAAAATGCTAGGCGATAAAAGTCAGGAAAGTCTGTTAAAGATTTAAAAACGAAATAATGAAGTTATGAATACCGCATAAATAAGAAAATGCCTTTTCTGACTTCAATTTAATTGGTCTAAATAAATATTGAAATTAATCCCGAAAAAAAATTAAATATATATCATTATAATAAACACTACATTTGAATTTATTAAATAAAACTTTATAAGTATTAGTGTTATTAAAATTTCTTATAAGATACGAATAACAATTTTTTTTAAGATTTTTCCAATCCTATAAAACAATGTGGCAATCATTACCATAATATTGTACTATACTTATCCTAAGTTTGCTAGAATTTTTGCGGCCGATTTTTAATCCTGCTATTAGTATTCCAAGTATATATCATATTACTATATTTTGCCCGATGGCTTTCGACTTTTTAATAATAGCCAAAGTTGGAGAAGTTATTAATTTTGTTTCATGCATTATTTTATCATAGCACTGAAATTCAGTAACAAGTATTAACGTGGCCAAGGATGGTCTGACCGACGTTTTGAGCAAGGATTATATAACATTTTAAAAAACAGAAAAATATTGTTGTTTACGCGAATTAAATATGAGTTTTTTTTTCTAGGTTAAATCAACGAGATGACTAATTGAAGGTTGGTGATATGCCCTGGGCAGAAAAAAAGGCAACAAAGTTGTTTTAAATAATATTTTATAATAAACTAAGAAAATAAAAGTGTTTTATTTTACACAACAGGTTACAACAAATTTTTTTCTTGTGGCTTGGGCATTATGGTCTTGTTCATATGTTTCAGTCAACACGAAAAAAGGTCGCTAATAACTTTTATACTTTCCATGTGCAAGAGCATGTGTAGCCTAGTGGTAAGGGCGTATTCTTCAGAAACCTCTTTAGTCCTGCGAGGACTCAACAGTTTTTCATTGTTCTTTCCTAGTTGGGAAGGGCCATTCGGGCTGATCACCCAATTGTTTGAAAAGTAAGATAATCCATGCGTCGGATGGGCATGTAAAAAGTCGGTCCACCCACCAACCCGCATTGGACCAGCGTGATGGGATACGGTCTGAAAACCTTCTAATGGACAAGGCCTCCCAAACACACGCCCCCTGCGTGTGTTTGGGGAAGCCTGTCCAGACTAACTCTGAGCTGATGAGGAAGATGATGATGAAGTGAGACACTTTTTTCCTAAATAGTATAAATAGGTCTAACATTGAAAATAAGTTCTTAAAACTTTTCATATTGTTTTAGCACGATATAATTTGTAAGTTTCTTTGGTGACAAGCGTGTTAACGATAAGGATTTGCCATATAAAACATGTTCCAATTCCACTCACCTTGTTTAACAATAACAAAATAAAATACCATATTTTATTACCGCACGTATTATTAATAACTGTTTTTCAAAATTAAATATTTGCTATAAATTTTGATAAATTTCTTGTTTTTGTTTATTTTAAGTGCCTAAAGATTTATTTTAAATTGCATGATATTATTAATAATATTAAACAATTGTACCGTTAAGTAATGTTAAATATTTCCCTTAAAGCGACACAATCACGGTAAAACAACTTCTAATTTTTATGTCCGTTTTAGGATAAGAAAATGTAGGAGCTGTTTTTGACACAATTTTCTTTAACCCCAGTCCCGAATCGCGTAACGGAAATTAGAATTCCAGTAAAAGTCATTCATTGATGTCATGTTTGCTAGGTATAAAGTTTAGTTCTCAAGTTAACGACTTTCTTCGGAGAATATTTAAGCAAAGCAAAAAGCCATTCGGGCTTAGCTTAATTAAAATTTATCATTAATCGTAAGTTACTGAAGAATAAAGGTGTCACAGATTAAAAATAGTTGATATAATTTTTGTTCTAAAGAAGTTTCACGCTAAAGAAGTCGCGTCGATTTAGATATGCCATCATTAATTTAAAATGAAATAGCTGATACTATAATATATTAAATTATGTTTTAAACAAATATCGTAATAACGTGATTTATTAATACATCCTACGGACTTAGTGCTAGAAGTCCTTGCTTATAAACTGGAGGTCATAGGTTGATATCCTGCGCTCTATCGACCTAATACTGTTAGTATCTTTTGCTCCGTGAATTATTATACGGTATATATACTGACTACATTGAAAACACTACACTATAATTAATAATATAATGAAGAATTCAAACGTTAAAACAAACCGCAAATAAGTTAAAAACCCACAGATATAATTGTACTTTGTGTATATAAAATATTTTCATAACAACTATTTGATTAACTGCTAACGATCTGGAAATGAAAATTCTAGATCTAAAAATACGAACAGCTTATGCATAGCTCTGATCGCAAGTTATTAAAAATGAAATCGACAGGAGCAGACATTACTCTGACATCATAACGCTCTACATGAAAGGGTTTAAAACGTCGTATATAACTTATTTTCTTGCTTGAAATAACTCGATTATTAAATCACCTATCCTTTCACTTATTGTTACTAATAGGTTCTTCGCAGGATATTTTTGTAAATGTCGAATCGCTTTATTTACTTTACGTTTAATGATTATAAATAAATATGAATTCGAGAATTTTATTCACTTGTCGGTTACTGATAGCTTCTTCACAATACAACTCCGAAAATATCCCGGAAGTCAGTCTCAGTGTATAAGAATAACATTAGAAACAAACCTTTTAAATTAAATATTAATTTAAGGCAAATCCATTGTTTTGTTTTGAAAATCAGTATATAGTTAAACTCAAATGTTGAGAGATAATTTGTAAGATAGAATAGATGGTTTTATACGAGCGTTGTCTTAATTATCCTAATCAGCTAAAAGGAAATTATAATTTACACAGAGTTATTGGCTTTGTTTAATGCTTTTGAATCTCTTAGCCACCAAATGGAACTCTCTCAGAGTTGTGTTTAATAAACAATAATTTAACAACAATTATTAGTTTAACTGAACTTAAATTAAAACGATTTAATTGGGGTTGCAATAAAGAACCCACAGAATTCAAGTTTTTTTTTTCTCAACTTAACCGTTTGTTTTTGTACAATTTACATTAATAAAAACTATCAATAGTGATTCATTTAGGTATTTACAAGATGTACAATGTAATATTTTTATTATGATAATAGCGTAAAATGATATATGACTCTTTGATATATGAAATTATACGACAGCGACTTTAATTATGAGGATAGAATAACTTGCGTGATCGATATGCATATTAAATGTTTATTTTGACTGATTATCAAGAGTGATTTAATTAAACATAATCCTATTATGAGGTAACCTGCACTTGATCGTATAAGAAATATAGCATACGGACCGCAATAAATGTAGCCTAGATTTTACAAATCCGCTCCAAAATACTGCATTTCATTCTCTTCCTACATATATATATCCCATATATATTATTATATATGCATATATATGTACACTTAAATTTTCTTACCTAATACAAACAAATTTTTATTTGAGCCGTTGAGTTGCCATGTAGGGACCACACTTAGAGATGTCACGCAAAGGCCTGTGCGGCCCAATTGGGCAATCTTAATTAGTGGGCCCTATCAGGGAAAATCCTGAGACGGTTCTATTAAGGCATCTGTTCGCGCGCATTTCTATGTCGCCTTACACAATCGCAATTGGTTACGCAATAATCTTTCTTCCTTCCTTGCTATACCTTTTCCCTGCTTCTACTCCTTTTCCCCTGCTCTTCTTTTTATTTTAATTTTCTCTTTACTTTTCGAAGAAAGATGGTAAAAGATGAATACTTCATGGAACCGTCGGCGTCGGCCAATCAGCCATCCTGAGCTCCTACTCAGCGCATCATATTTCGTATAGTCACGCGCCGCGAATGGCTAACGTTGCGTTCTATTAGTTTTCGTTAACCGCGAACCCCAACCGCATCAACGAAACGTCTGCAGCTATAACGCCATCAGACCTTTTTACCGCATTTCCAATCCGGCTTTATAAACACGTTGTTCGAGCTGGATTACGCACATCCTTCGAACCGCATCCTCGCTTCTGGTCCTTAAATAGGATCTACCATATCACCGTTACTCGAGCTAGTTTGTCCAATTATAATAGCCTGACGAAACTTAAGTGAACACGCGCCCGCGCAACCAGCATCCCAGTCTTAATCCCAATAAGGGAATCCAGAAGGGGGCTCCTTCTGGATTAAGGTCTTCAACAGAAGCCCGAGTAATAACATAATAATAGAAAATTGTTATCAAATACTTATTGTCTATTAAAAAAATTACCAATAATTAATTTCTACTTTTTTATTAATGATCATAATTGGATATAATTGGGCATACCAATCAATCACATATCCTTTCTAACAAACATTAAATTAAATGACTTTGTTTTATATGAGATAGGTATGTCTGAGAGAAGAGTTAGCAAGAATAGTAACTTTTTAAATTAAAATAACTCTAACGCAAGGTATAAGTAATATTTGAGTGTCTAACTATTAATTGTAATTATGTTTTGCTCCTAAGCTCCGAGCATGAGAAACTGCTTTTAAACGCCAAAAGCGTAGATTTTTTTAATTGTTTTTCATCCGAAGTAACAGCGTCTCGCTCAAGTTCGCTTTGCTTTACTTACCGATCTCACTTTTTTCAAGAAAAAAAACTGCCGTGTCTCCAACACCTACTTAAAATTGCTAACTTACACTCTTGTAACACACATAAAGTAGTTTCGTTAGATATTTTGCAATAGAAAATCTTTACTTTAAATAAAAAATAAAAACACCATTGGAAAAAATAAACAATTTTTTTTTATTTTCACTTTAGGATTTTGGGCAAACCTCTTCGGTACTCAAGCAGGTTCAGATGTATACGCTGGGTAATCCTAACGTCATTTCTAGTCGAGGTGCTCGTTTATCTGCTCGTTGAGACAAAATGAAAATCTATCTTTAGTCTATTGAACGGCGATTAAATTTCGTTTTCCTAAGACTAATCATAAAGGTTCCAGAATAAAAATAAAGACGGAACGCTGTCTAATTAAATTTTTCTTAACTATTAAAGTATTTTTTTCATGATTACGATCTTTAGAGGAATTCTTCAACTTAAAATGTATTAATATATCAATATTAAAATTTGATTTACGCCCGTATTAAAACCTTGTCAATAATGTTACAACCATTCATAAAGTGCGGTTGGGTATAAATAATTAATTATTTTCACCGAACCATTGTAAACATCAATATGTTTTTGGAAAGATAAAAATTTATCTTAAAAATATTTTAGTTATCGAAAATATCTTATTCATTTTTAAATATAACAGTATGAAGGATGTTACCCTTGTAAAAGTATTCATATTTTTCCATCTCGGCAATATGTGTATTATAAAGAAAAAAAATCTAAACAAACATGCTTTATTTACTTTTTTTGTTTGGTTATAATAATACGGGATAATTGATGTTAAAATTAAATAGTGTTTATCAAGATCATTTTCGGTAGGCGTGCCAATATCCAGTGTCTCCCTTTTTTTAATGACTATGCTAGCAGATGAGCAGGCGGGCCGCCCCATAGGCAGTGGTCACCGACGCCCATAGACATTGGCTGTAGTATCACTAACACGTTGCCTACCGTGAGAAAAGGGATGGAAAGTCTTGTTTACCTGGTTAATACGCTGGCTATGGTTCCCTTTATCCTGGATCACAATAGTATTTTCATACTGCTGCTTTGGGGTAGAAATGGACACCGTATTGTTCCGCCCCAGACGATTCCCTGTAAAATGGGACCTGCCACGTCCTTTTCTACTTTTAATTTGCCTAGGAGTAAGAAAAACATTTCAAAACGTAAACATAAAAAGATTTTCTACAGCATTGATTTCCTTAATCCAAAAACATAACTTTTATTTATAGTACTATTTTAGAGTGACTAGAATAATGAAAAGCTTAATGATCCATGTAGTCGATTTGTTTAATAATAATAAAGCTTTATTTAATTTCATACACACTATTAAAAAATACATAAATGACACAACTATTTACTAAAAAAAAACCAAACAGTGTGAAAAAAAAAAAGCAATATTTATTTGTTTAAGACAGTTGTTGTATTAATTGGGTGATATATTTAATGTAATAACGTATAAGAACGAACGCGTCAGTAACGACTTTAGTTAATAAATGTTATCATTTCAACAAAACAAAAGTAAGAACTCTGCAGAGAAATTATCATCTCCATAGAACGAATATGCGAAATGACAACAATCAATTTTTGTCGTAATAATGTGCTTAAACTCATTTCACATTTTAAATGTCATTTACTTTTCTATTCCTCTCTTAATAGAGTTTTTTAATATTCTTCGTATTCACTTGAAAAATTGCGACCGCCCAAAAAGTTTTATAAATAGCTTTTATGAATTATAAAAACAATCATAGTAGAATTTTTGTGTGGGTAATAAATAATAAAAAAGTGATTGAGAAGAAACAATAACAAGTTAGTTATTTCTAACAACAAATAAAATGTTTTAAGGTCTTTTATACGTTGTTTGGAGGGCTGTTACCGAAAAATGTTACCATGAAACAATGACCAGGCGTTGTAATTGGGAAACTTTGAACACGATGGAACCTTCGGGCCATCACGGTATAATAGTCGCAGCTTTGTTGTTCTAGTTTACCCGAAATAAAAATATATTTTAGTTACATAACTTTGTATTATGAAAATTTATTCCCTTAATAATAAAAAAGTGAGTTGTTGACTTGAAAGTATTGGTTTGGAAATTGCATAACCTATCCCACTCAGAATGTTAATAATGACAAAAGAACCAGATGTAACCTTGGCAATTTGAAGTAATAAAACTAAGTAAACGGAAGGAATTATAAATTCTTACAGATTTTATTATTACATTGATGTTACCATTATTGTAATGTTGAATTATTCGATGCTTGTGGATTTTTGTACAAAATATATATCTGTTAGGATCATATTCGGTTGAACCCTTGTCATATATGACAGGAAGAATCCCCAAAGAATTGAAAGAGATCAAAGGCGCTGTAATATTGTCAAAAAATATACACAAATAATAGCATATTTCTTATCAACATATTTCAATGTTGAAGTTGAATTAAATTATTTTAAACGATAATTTTATGGAAAAATACTTTTTGTACAAAAAAATGTCCTAATTAAGTCTGCTAAGAATAGTTCATATTAGTCAATTGTAATTTAAAAACATCTAGCAATCGGCCAATTTTGCAGTATATAGTGCACAAGTGTATGTGCAAACTAAGCTCTTTCCACCTTCACTCTCATTACAGTATGCTCTATCTTTGACATGACATGACATTGCCAATGATGCCAACCACGGTGCCCTTCAAACTGGCTAATAGTAGCGTTTTATACCATTGTCTTATTAGTCTTCTGGAAAAATGCCAAACTTTTAAAATAACCTTTAAATCCAAAGTTCCAAAGTTATGCTCATACATATATTTAAAATATAATTTATACATTTATACACGTAACGATAACTTTTTAAGGTAATGAAAAGACCAATTTAATATCACATTTTCATAAAGCAATAAGCAAATATTTTTCATTTCATAATCGAGTTTCAAAAGGCGAACCTAATTTTAGGTTATCAACACCAATTCATTCTGTTTAATGCGATTGATTGTTTCATTTAGAGGTATTGCAAATTGCGTAGAATATTGGAAATACTATCTGGTCTTTATGATAAAATTAAAAATTAATTTGACGAAGAAGGTTTCACAAAGTAATTTAAGTAATTTTATTTAATTATGTATTTGAAAGTTAAATAAACAAAAATTAAATAAAAATAAAGGGTTTACAGTTATGAAGTGCATACATTCCTCACACTAGGCGCAGATTGTCATATAAGGAAATGAATAGTTAACCTCCGTACAGCTTGCAACAAAAAAAAATTGCTAGAAAAACAGCACTTATCACGTTTTGAGTGTCTTAACATCAATCAATTCAATGGTATACACTGTAAAGACGATATATATATTTCGACTTACTAAATTTTAGTATTACATTTTTTTATATTAAATGTAGTTCGAATATCAATTAAAAAGTCGTTTATAGTGCTAGAATACTGGAATTGCATTTGTATTTAAGTTACTAAAAATATGAAGCTGAGTGTTCCAAAAACTTAAAAACAAAATCAACACAAATCTTATGTTTAATTTGTCTGATTAAAATAAGCAGTATTTTCTATTACAGGCAGGTAATACTAGAATCATTAAAGTAAAGCATGTTAGTTTCGCAATGTAATAAGTTTTTGTGCTCTTATCAGAAGTCACAATTACAAACAATACTTCTCAATAGGGCACAGTATAAAGCAATTTATGCTCGCTCGAAATCATAGCTATATATGCACCTGGCCTCAGGAGCTAATTACGGTTGTAATTTCCGCAATGTTATCGATACAATAGCATCTTTGTAAAAAGCATTGTGGTCCCCATGGCTAATAACAAAAATGTTAACAGTAACGGATGGCAGAATCAGCTAGTACTTATATATTTTAAAATGTTTTGAGGCCGGATCGCGAGTTTATGCTGTTGAGAAGTGAATAACTTAGAAAGCTTTGAATAAAGTTTTTCGTGGTCCAGTTAAATATATATTTAACTGGACCCGTAAGATTGTCTTTAAAATTCTCTTGAAACGAAAACTATACATTCTAACAAATATTCATTTTTTTTATTCTTCTTAACTAATTATAAATTTTTAAATAATATTTAACTCTTTTGACTATATTCTAGTTTATTTTTCCTCGGACAGCGTTTGACGTTGGTCATATTTTGTACTAAAAGTTTTACTAGTTGATGTGCATTTAGACACATAAGTTTTATACATAAAACTTTTTTGTTAATATATGAAAAAAAATGTATTTTTAAGTGGAAATAAGTTAAGTCTTTTCCAATTAGGGACAAACTATTATGTCTAAATATATTTATTTTTGTATGACGATAAATATTTCTTGCGGAGCGATACAACTAAAAAAGTCCTACAAGATGTACGACGACGCCATAAACTCCCTCGGTATTTTTTTCTTTATCAGTGTGTCACTGACGATGCACGTTTTTAAATGGCAGAAAAAGAGACGACACATTATTATGATAAATGATGTCACTTCGTAATTTGTCATTATAACGTGATGGGGTCTATTCAATCTTCTTTGATGTTAATAAAATATTACCATTAGGAAACAAACAAAAAAGCATCCTTACAAAGCAAAATTAAAAATAAGTAAAAATTTCAAAAGACGACAAACATCATTAATAAATTCATTAATTTATTAATATAAATTTGGTCTCGTATCTAAATGGGAAAAAGCAGTTATGTATTAACACTGCTTTTAATAAGTTTAATGGCAAATTAACCAATGTAATAAAAGAAGAAGAATAGAAAGAAACATCCAGCCAGCGTCTTAATGTAATTGTTATTTTGATTTGCTTCAAATACGTTTATATGAAACCTTTATTTTATTTACGGGCATAGAAAAATAAACGTATATATGTGGTACATAGCTTTCAGCATACTTGTATATATTATAAAAGATATCTAGATATTTATCTATTTAAAATATACTTTTCTCCTTTGCAATCAAGTAATGGATGGACAGCGTGCAAAGTAGAATCCAACCAAGCGATTGCGATTTGTGCCAAGACGTTTTACGTGATGAAATGTTGTTATCACATAAAAAAATTGATTAATTATATATTCTCTTAGCTGTATCACAAGCAATTAATTAAATAAATTTAGATGTCAATGATTAAGCCTAGTATTATATTCACTAGTAGTATGCTTATGCTGAATAAGCATTGAATTAGATTGAAATTAATCCTGAAAGATTTCGCAATGATGTTAATTATTAATAATAAGCTAATAATAGCAAATTATGTGAATTAGTACATGTTGAGTAGTCGAAACTTAGTATCCTTAGAAGAACGAATAATTCCCACGTGTTCGAAATTAATAACTTATTATAAAACAATAGATGCTAAATTATTTGATGTCAAAACCTACAGTTACAAACGTCAAGACTTGAGTAATTAAAAGAGAAAGTTACTACTTAAAAGCACATTCCCACGAACCGCTTAAATTAAATTTTTGACTTAATTATATCTATAATATGATAAATTGACTATTGATTTCAATAACGCTACATTACAAAAAATTAAATAATAGGGATAAACTTATGCTTTTACTATTAGTAATAAAAATATTCCAGGAGTTGTGTTTGATCTCTTGATTAGAGCTTATTGGCTTAGTATATACTCTTAATAGAAGTTTTCCATAAATCAATGTATTGACACAAATTAGATAACCACTCAATTCGGTGACTAAACACGTACTGCTTTTAATAAGCCTTAACAGTGAAATCAATTTGTATAAAAAACATATTCAACCAGTGAGTTATTTTATATACTGCTCTTGACTAATCCGGTTATATTTGACTATAGAACTATTTTAACAATTAACTATATCAATCAAGAGCTTGAGCAATCAAAATCAATCATGTAATTAATTTTTATAATTTATTTAGAAAACGCACAACCTCAACTTGATTGTGACAAAACATTTAGCTTTAGATAATCCTTTCTAGTTTTGACAGGAAAATCAGATTTTGTTTCTAAAATATGCTGTTTCAAACCAGTGAGATATTTACGAATTGTTCAACTAGCATGTTGTAAACGACATGACACAAACAGACGTATAAATAATTGACTAATAAACCTTCAATATTTAACATTAACATAGGTTGATTTAATTAAGTCCATTGAGCATATTTTCAAATGCATAATAGTGAATAGTTAATTGATAAGATTTTTCATTAGAAAATAATAATCTAACTTTAATACTATCTGAACAAAAATCATTGTTTTACACAACTTTTTGTTTTGCAATCAGAAAATAACTCATTAGCTTTTCATTTAAAATTGTGATTTAAAACGTGGAATCTTCACAAAAATTGTTACGTAGACATGTATGACATGCACAAAGCAAGAAACTTGATAAAATAAATTGAGATAATCTAATCATATACAAAGATATTTTGAACACTTAAATAGGAGACTTGATTCGAAAGTTCGCTATCATTTTTCTCGTGCTCGAAATTCGTTCATTCTTTAGATAGTTATGAGTAGTTAACTGTCATTTGCATTTATTTTTGTATTATTGGAAAAAGTTTAATACAATGCTAATTAATCTATATCTAGTAACATATTAAGAATTAAAATCTACCTCTGTATTTAAAGTCTAAGCTTTTATCTTAATGGTAAAACTAACCTCAATAAACATTTTTCAACATGCCTAATTTCAATAAAGTAAATAATTAATTGGTCCCATAATAATACTATACTAATATTTGAATTCATGTCACAAAACTAAAGAAACTTGTAAAATATAAATTAGATAACTAATCAATACAAAGACACTTTTGAACGCTTCAAAGGAGAGACCTGATTCGGAACGCATTTTTTTCTCGTGCTCTGAATTTTATTCTTTTGTTATTGGATTAGGCATTTGGTCCCTATTTTATTTTTATTTTTTTGAAAAGAGTTTAATACAGATTGATAATCCTGATTATGAAGGAAAGAAATATTAACGAAATTAAAAAAAGTTACGCCTGATATTGTAAAGTCCTGCCCTTTTATCTAATTAAAACTAACCTACAAAAAATTTTTTGTAAACTTTTTCCCAAAAAGAAAAAAAATTGAAATTCTTAAAAATAATATATATATATATATTACATTTAATTTTATTTATAAAACGTTTAATATTTTGATTAATAAATACCTAAAGGTTTTTAGAGATTTGAAAGATGGAGAAACGCGGGGTAGTACACTAAGATAATTTTTTAACTTTATTTATAGAAAGAAGACAAATAAACTTTGAAAATTTTTTTTTAATCCAACAAAAATAGATTAAAAAATGGGAAGTTCCCAGCCTTGCCTTCTGAAAAAATAAGTTCAAAAGGTTTTTGTTGTTTTGTGATGTTAGGCCGAATCTACTGTTTCCCAAACTAGACGAGAAACATTTTTGCTAAAAGTGAAAATCCCGTACAAAAAGGTAAATAAATCAGGAATTTGTAAAGTTGAGGATCGTCGAGAATCGGGCGGACCGAAATGAGAGGACTCCAACTGTTTCAAAGAAAATGTTTTTTTTTATATACGCCGGCAGAGAAGGTCGGGCATTGATTGGGGAAGGGTCCGGGCCCCAAGACGTTGACAAACCAGTGGTATCCCGACGCGCTGCCTACTGTGGACATAGGGTGTTGCTGTTTACCCAGTAAATGCGGCTCGGTGCCCCTTTCAAACCGGAACGCGCGGGTTTGCCCCCACTGCTTCGCGGCAGAAATAGGCACCCGGGTTCCCACCAGAGGTTCCGTAAACGGGGACCTACCCGAAAGTTTAATAATACTTCCCAACTTTTTTAATAACATTTTATTTAGAAAGATTTAAGTACGTCAAACCAACCAGACTCAAAATTACTACAATTTAGATTGAAAATTTAAAAACAAGAAAGGTCAAAGGGTCATAGGTCGTAGGGTGAGGGTTTAAAATTTTATGATTATTTTTTTCTTATTATTTTCGCATATCCTGATATCCGAAAACATTTTATAATTTGTTTTAATATCAATAAAAAATGGTTTAGCTTTTTTAAAATATGTCAAATTTCGGCTTAACTTTTCATCGTCGGCGGCTTTTTTCCACCAGCTTTTTAAAATTTTCTTGAACATAATTTGATTATTGGAGTTTGAAATATAAATTTAAGGTCTTTTTCAACCCAAGGGTGTATGGGAGCCGTGGGGGGATGGGAGCGTTGTTTGACAGGAGCAAACCTTGCAGTTTTCCTTTTATATTTGTTTAAAATAGACTGCCACCCAGTCAAACCATTTAAATAAATCAGCAAAATATTTCCCATTTCGAAAGATAGTTTTCCCCGAGTGACACTTTTAAACTTCTTCAGAGGAAGGGCGTTTCAGCAAGTTCTTGGAACTCAGTGTTAAACCCAGCGTTGATCATCTAAGAATTCGAAAAACCTTTCCAAAACCCTTTCAGAACATTGATAGGCAGTTTTAAAGGTCGAGCATTCTTGGGGTTTAATTTTCCGCGGGCCCAGCGAATTATGAGTAAAATTTTAAAATTTGTTTCGAACTCTAACCATTGGTTTCAACCTGATTTTCTTTGAATGTTTTGATAAAATTTTTCTTTGGAATCTGTGATGGCTAATTAGCGTTAAATTCCGTTTTTGATAAATCATGACTACCAATTACACTTATATTTAAAAACATAATTGTTGATTCAATTCTTCTATAAAATCAAAAACAAAACCACCTGGTTTCTTAAAATATTTGGTTTAAGGATAATAAGTATTTGGGAAAAAATTTTACTTACCGGGTGCTTATACGAAATTTAAAAAGTTTGAGAAATGATCAAAGTTCTTTTTAATTAGGGTAGGCAAAACCCAAACCAAAAGGACTGGGAAAAAACCCCATTTTCATAAGTAATCCAACGGTGTGTTTGGTAGATAATAATGTTTAAAAAAATAATTATATATATATATATATATAATAATGTAAAACTTTTTGGGAAAGATTGTGACCATATATACAAATGTTTTAATTTTCATTCCAATTATTAAAATAATTTTGTTTGTTAAAACGATGTTGGATTATTATGGATCATTAATTTAATGAAAGTCAGGGCCTTATGTTTTTCTTAAGGCAGCCCATTTTAGGGATTATTTTTTTATTAAGATTTAAAACCGCTTCCATGTTCGGTTATCGCCCTTTTTTTACCGGAGGTCTTGTTCAATTCCTGGGGGAAAAAAATTTGGTTATGTTGTTTTTTGTTGGGCAATTTGATGTCCGAGGACAAAAACCCTGATGATGATAATGAATGAATACATTCAATAACCCAAATTTAATTTTAATTTTTAAAAAGAAACCAATTGGTTTCAATAAATTCAAAGATGTGTTTTCCTAATGAAACTTATTAAAAATATAAAAGTTTTTTTGTTTAAAATATGGGGAAAAAAAGGCTCGGTGGGCGCCTGCTGGCTCCAAGGGGAACCCCACGAAGGGAGGAAGCTGGGGGAAGTCGGTGATGGGGGCAGGATCGCTTCGGGGCTCATGGGGGGGCCTTAGTCCGATGGATTTCATAGGCTGGAAAGATGATGGATGTGATGAAGAATATAACATTATTCTAATTATATTATTCTATTTTAATCTTTATTAAAACTTATTACATAAGATTTATTTAAAGTTCACCACCATCCATTTCCGTCCCAAAACAATGCCCCGATGTAGTAGCATGGGCTTGCGTTTTGAACCCAGGTTGGGGTTGAATTTTTGAAACTGAAAAACTTTCAGTAGTTTCATAGTTACTCACAATTTTCCTGTACAGAAAACGGGGATGGTCGGATGGGCTAAAAACTGGTCTTTTTGGTGTTTCGGTATTCTTAATTGTTCCATCGAACCAGGAAGGAAGATGGTGTGCGGTGTAAAAAAATCCTTGGGCTGGTTTCTAAAGATCGGGCCACTGAGGTCGTTGCGGCAGGATATTTATTATTACCGAAGTTATTCACGTGGTTATTTTTGAGGCCCAAGAAAACTTACTTTTGGGTTTTAACTATTCACGATGACGATTAAACATATCATGTTGGCAAACTTTATTCATTCAGAATGAAAATTAGATAAAAGTTGTTAAAAAATAGGTAATGTTCATCCCACCCTAAAAAGTTCTTGCAAGTTATCTTAATTGGGCCCCAAACGTAAGAACTAGGGTTTTTCATAATTTGAGTTATAAAAGTATTTGACTTTCATATTTTAGTTTTGTATGGATGACATCAAACGATATATCTTCCAAGTTATATTCAAAATTAAGTTTGGATTTTAAGAACAATGGAAAACTTTTTTTTTTGTTTAGGTATTACTAATTGCAAAACAATATTTTATTACCTTTCTAATTTATTTGGTGAAAATTATTTTGAATTTAAAGTAATTATTTTGTATACCTCCGGAATAAAAAGAAAATCTTTAAAAAGTATGTTGAAGTGCATTTCATGGAGGATGGGCATGAAAAGTGGTCCACCGCCAACCCCATTGGAAATGGTGGATACGGTAAAACCCCAATGAATAGCAGTGTTTTGGGGAGGCCATGTCCGAGGACATCAAAGGCTTTAACAATGATGATAGCTTTTCACGTGTCCCAGCCCCGCGATAGACACATTAATTTTAACATTTCAAATATTTCCTAATTTGCGTTTAATCCAACTTAAAAAGTAGAAATAGTTTTGGCAATTTTGTTTATTATTTTGATGGGAAATGTTTGCTCCCAACGATTGTGACAGTTGGTAAAGAAGGTTTTGGTTGGCGCTGTTTTAGCACTTTTCGGATAATAAAATTGGGACTTTGGAATTGTTTAAAATTAATTGTTTTAGTCTTTTGATTTTATAATAAAATTATCTTTTAAAAAAATGAACTTAACGCGTTATTTTCCCCAGACAAAATAAGAAAAAAAAAGCAAAATAGGTTCCAAATGGTAAATTTAAATTGTAGATTATACACAAAATTAAATAAAAGTATTTTGTATCCTATATATAATATCGGAAGCCGACTTAAGTATTCGTTATTTATTAAGTTATTTTCGCTTTGACGAATGTAAAACTTTTTTTTTTTTATAACCATGCAAAAAAAGTTAAACTATGTTTTTGTGAAGATCCATATCCATACAAACAAAATTTTTAACAGAAAACTAAGATAAAAAACAATAATAATTTTACAACTAACTGTAGGTGTATGAACTTTCACGATATCAACAAAAGGAACATTATGATTAATCGTCTTAGTCTGTCCACTTTTAAATAGCAATCCAACGATTTTATATGAGTGTTATTTTCGTTGTATTCAGGGTGTAACGTAGCATCATCGAGGTTCCGTTTTTTTTACAAAACGACATTAATCTAATAAAACAATGGGTCCCTATGACTGATATTCTCTTTCCGTTTATCTATTGCCCTTAAATTGTTTTTACAATGTAAAATAAGTAATTCTTAGGCAAGCGCGTGGTTGGGTCTCTAGTTTAATTATAATGTACAGCATTACAATTATTTAATTAACTTATATTTGAAGAAGTAGAATTAGGAAGATGAAGATGGTACATGTTCCAAACCCAAGGGATATATACTGACATCTATTTTTATATATATATTATAACAATCATCGTAAGAAAGTTTGACCCTAAATGAGGTTTTGAAAGTTCTAGAAAAGTTACAGTGAACTTGTTTTTACAAAATTTATTCTTATATATATAAATATTAATACGAGCCATCAGTTATTGTTATTTTAAGATTAATTTGCTTTTAAAAAAAAAAATTGTTGGAAATTAGTTTGGTAAGAAAGTTGATGTTGAGATGTATATATTAATAGCAAAGACAGTTCATTCAAACTAAATTATAAAGTGAAAAGATATGGATTTTCCGAGTATATGATACGTTATTTTGCATGGCTCAAATATTACTGGTATAGAAAATTCTTTAATGACTATGAAGATTATATTTTCCTGGAGCAACATATGCTACTTCTTACCCTAAAAAATCTATTACAATAAACTTAAAAGAATACGCAGAGCCATGTACTGATTACAGTTGCAAATAAAGCTACAACATTACTAACTTTAGTTGTTTTCAATAAGTTCCTAAGTTTAACTGAATAATACTGAAATATGATTGTTCAAAATAGATTATCAACCTCATTTGCTGTCATGTTCTATTTGATTCTTTATTTTTGAAAATGTGAATATATTTAAAAAATTTTGGAATTTAAATTTTATAAAAGTTTTAATTCTATTAAGAAACATTTACATTTGTTCGATATTTTAATATATCTTGATTCTTTAAATTAATTTTTCATAAATCATAATTTAATTAAACTATTTCTTCAAAACCAGCCTTGTTCAAAAATTCATTAAAGAGGCAGATACCTGATAGAAATTTATCAAAGGTAAGTTTGTTTAAGCATGCGGCTGATAACCTGTTGAATAAACCGTGAATAAACATGTTTAACTGGTCTGAGCATCCACAAAGTTACCTGTGTTCCAAATCATTAAAAGTGTGATAAAGAAAAGCTGTTGCAATATCGCCGTTAAAGCATTCATTTGAATTAAACTAGTGAAATATATCAATAAACATTTTAAAATATTACTAGAATACTTAAAAAACTTTACTGTTCTTAAAAGATTACATGATTTGTGTTATACCAGTTTGTCCGGCAATGTCATCCGTGGATGATTGTGATTTACATAATAATTATTACACATTACATATTTATTAGCAAAAAGGTTTTGTACTTTGTGTTGTATTAAGCTCGCTGATGGCAGATTGTTTTCTAGATACACAACACTTCAATATTTTTTAAATTAAACTACACTATGTCCTTTTATTCGAAGCCTATAACAATACAAAAAAAGCTTTATATATTCGAAATTAAATTTTCTAATTAAATTTTGAGTGAAAGAGTAGTGAATATCCATACCTTACCATTTATAATATTAGTAGGATGTAGGAAATTTCGTTTAATGTAAAATTATTAATTTAACTAATGGTAATTTTCAAGTTTTTCAATCAATGTCTTAATTTAAATTTTTACATCGTTTATTGGCGCCGAGGATACTGTATTTCGATATAATACTATAAACAAAATAGTTTTGATAGTAGAAATTATATTTTATAACAATAATAATGGCATAATTCTATCTGTTCATAACCATGTTCGAATTACATAGTCACAGTTTAAAAAACATGATGTTGAAAATATATCATCTGTATAAAAATACAACAGATTAATCACAATTTTAGGTCAACTCACCTTTGTACTTTCCGACTGACTTTTCTTAAGATGGAGGTACTTAATTTGGACTTTTTTAGACATCATTGTGCTTTGATTTAAATTTTTTTTGATATATGTTTTCTGAAATAGCTGTCACGTGAACCTTTTTAATTTGTGTTTAGTAGTTTACCAGTAAGTAAACCACTAATAAAATAGATTTGTCAATGTCTGATGTTTTACATTTATTCAAATTAAATTTTAAAGAAAAATTAAAAAGAGAGTCAATTCGATTTTAAAAATTAATTAGACTAAGATTGAAGACAGAAGGAAAGTAGAGTAAGTTGTGCTGATACATGATTGTATTTGTAGCTGACACTAGATATACACAGACTCATGATTTCATTCCTTCACTTTTATAGCGAATAATAATATTGTCAGTATAAAATTAAAGGTATACTGACAAAAAAAAAATTAAATGAGAGCATATTAATAACAAGCGAATGTAATTTATTTGTTTCAGTACCCATACTAAACTCTGAACCTATGAACGTCCATGAAAATGTAATCCTTGAAATTTAATTTCACAAACAACTCTGTCCCCTACGGTGAGAACAAACAAACCTGATTGACCTTCCTGACATCAAATATAAAAGGTTGCTATTAATATTTTTCTCATTCATATTTACTTTATTTTAACCCCTAACCATTGACATTAAAAGCATTTCAAAGTCTTAGAATTGTAAGTTATGTTAAACTATATAGATAATGTAAGAGCTGTTTTAGAAATTACTATAAGAGAATAGTTGTTGAAGGTCGATATAAATTGAATTTTAACAGGTAATATTATGAAATATGTGTCAATTATTAAAGAAATCAAACATTTAGTTATAATTACAGAGGAAATTTAGAAAATTTTCATATTTTCTATATAAACCGAAACTAAAATAAATTAAACATGTTAAATCTAAAACGGACTATATTTCTTTAATTAATTTTAACAATGATGAATTAAGAATGTTTTAGTGCTATAATTTTTTTATATGTTTGAATAATATTTTATTAAAGGTCGTGCATCCTCAATCCCTGGGAAACAATTTTGTGACGTTGTATTCTGGTTAGTTAAGATAACACCTTATTGTCTGTAAAGAGAAGATTTCGGATGGCATGGAAAGTTCTAACCCACCGCCACGCATGTAGGGAGAAGATTTTTCTTGTTTGTCTCGAGAGGCCCAGAAATCAAAAAATTAGATTTTATTCATTGCCAAAAAGTACCAGGATTCATAGTTTGTAGGAAGGTTAGATGTAATCTTATAACAAAGCTACTTTAAACACCAGGAAAACCAGTTGTGAACTAAAAATAACATTACTAACAGTAGCTGGACGATTTATATACAAAATTTAACCAATGTTCGTTTGGACAAGTTTTAGTTTAAATTAAAATTTAATATTTTTTGTTAAATTGTTTTAAACTTATTTATTTAAAAACAATTATTAAAATAATTTACGCTTAAACAGGTAAACGCTTTCTGTAATGAAATTGAATCGCGATTTCGCCATCGGCTATTAAATTTCTGATATCTTAATTTTTCATTTAATGAAAAGGTCGCTAATGACACGGTTATTTCATAGAAGATTTTTAACACCTGATCACAAACTATTAAAAAAATGGGACTAATTAAAGCCAAACCTATCATTGAAAAATGATGAAATTAGAGCACTAGGGGGAAAGAGTGTTTAAAGTTTATATAATTTATCATTAATCCATTGAAACGCCTTAATTACCCGAAAATTTAAACATGAATTTTAGTAAACAAATGAAACAATAATTTAAAGGTAATATTTTATGAAAGAATCACTTTACCATGCTTAACAAATGTAGAAAGCAGTTGTAAAACTACTTGAGCCCGTTTTAAAAACATTGATTTTGAGGTTTTTTTGAAAGTTCAACCTTTGAGGTTAGCGAATCTCATTTCAATTTAATATCAACGCGTTTCGGGGAAATTTTTTCGGCAAAAGTGCCCGGGGCGAAATGATAATTTTCTCAAGATGCCTCATCAGAGATTAGTTATTAAACTGGATTATGGAGCATTTCTGTTTCTTTTCACTTATTGAAATTTTTGAGTCGGAGACAACAATTAGTTAGAAATGGGAAGAAGGGACGTCGATTTTTAAAAAGGAAAGAAAATAGTTGGTACAGGGACCGAAACCCAGCATGATTACCAAATATTAAATGGACAACAATATCAAAAATATCGAAAAAAAAAAATCATTAGATGACCGAAACAAGGAAATTTAAAAAAAAGAAGGAGGCTTCAACGTTTTTCTTTACCAATATAAATATGTAAACACGTGTCTCCTAGAAAAAGCACGTTTTTTGCCCCTGAATTTAAAATTTATATGTTAATATTAATTAGAAAAATATCATTTTCTCAATTATTAAAGAAAAGAAGCCCAAAAGGGCAAGATCTTTGAGAGAACGGATTTTTTTTTCCGTTGGAAAAACCGCAGAACCCGCCGCCAGGTGAGGGGGACTTTTCCCCGGACAAGATGGAGGGTTATCCCACTAAAAAACCAATTGTTTTTTCCGACCCGGCCCGGGGTGGCGACAGGGCCGGGCCTCCAATGTTGGGGGAGGTTCGCCGAGGCCCGCCTCACCACTCGGGGCGAGGCGCTCAAAATGGGCGAAAACTCCACCGGTCTGGGACAGGCCGGATAATTTCATCGTCGGTTACGCCGACGGACGCCGAAACGGTTTGTGGGGTCCGCAGGTGACGTTACGAGGCCCGTAAAAAACATAACGATAATTTTTCGAGCGCCACCTTTACCACCGCCGGATGGCCCCAATTTTGAGCCACCCCGGGTGGCGAGAACGAAGCCCTGAAAATTGGTGCCCATTTGGTTTGCTTGCCAGACGGCAGAAAACACGCCACTTGGGCCCAGGGCCCGGGCCCTGGCCGCGTCCGAATATTACGGGCGGGCGTTTCCCTCATTTAAGAAGGCTGACGAACTCCCCGGGTGATTCGCTTCGGGCGACGACCCATCCGGCATTTAACCATGAAGGTGCCGGTGCTCCTCGCTGGGAATGGAAAAGGGCCCGGCGATTCCGCAATCGATCAGGAACCCCAGGAGGGGAAAAGGACGAAGCCTGATCAAACCATTTTAGGCCCCCTCGGATCACCGTCCGCGCCACCAACAACCTCGGGGGCGATCGCCCGCTGTTCCCCCGACAGCCAATTTTGCTGCAAAGAGGCGGACCCGGCCTCCGAACGGGTCTCGGGCGCCGTCTCGACAACAGGTGAGGGAAGCGCCACGATGACCTTGCGCATCGCGGCGATTTGGATTCCACCAGACACCCGGCTTTGGGAGGGAGAGTTTGGCCCGGGACATCGTCCGTCACACACCAGTGACATTGGTCCCGGAGCCATTGTCCTCCTCATCAACGATGTTAGGCGCGAAACCCCACGATGCACCCATTGCCGCCCCTTCAGCAGCCCGGTGGCTGAGGCGCCACCGGGGGCCGCGTCCGGGGCCAGCCAGGCCGGTAGGGTTTGAGGGCAGAACCTTTCGGAGAACGATGATCCGACAGGGTTTGACGCCGTCACCTTCCAGACCGATTCGGGAGCCGGGGGGGTTAAAAAACGAACATCAACGATCGACCCGCCCTGGGCCCAGTCGGTCTAGGAGCCTGGGTGGCGCGAGATCTGTTGGGAGAAAACGCTAAACAATAAAATTCCCAATAGAGCTGAGAAGCCTGACCTTTCTTAGTCCCAGGATGAGGGGCCCCAAGCAGTCCCCAGACCACTGCCGGTGTTGACAGGTTCCAGCCCTTATTGCCGGGGAATGGTCGATTCCGACACTAGGCCATGAACGACCACTACCATGCCCCTGTAAAACAGATCCCTGAGCTCGGGCAGTGGTTCAGATTTGTCTGCAGGAAAACCGTATACTGAAACAACAAAAAATCAATTTGGGATTTGCTTGCAGGATTTTGGTGGCACTTTATGTGAGCAAGGGTCCTCATCCAAGCCTGGCGGCACCTGGCTTCCAAGCCCAGCCTGTTCGTTTTTCCGCCTCTTGGTTTTTGAAGGGCCCTCTTCCTTGCTTGTGGGCCATTGAAATTTACAGCAGGGATGCAGTGGGCGTGGCTTCATTACCTGCTTTGGTGGCATCCCGGGATAAGACGCCTGCCGGGTCGAGCCCCATGACCAAACCTGGTAAAATAGGAGCAAAGGGTTTGGACGCCGGGCTGCAGTTTTATTAAAGTCAAAGCAAATATCGTTATTCAATTGGGAACATTACACTTTCTTATTGATTTAAAAAAACTACCCGGTTCTTACTTTTGGGTTTTATGTTATCTTGAAAGATTAAAAAAAAGATTTTCAAAAACAGAATATTGCACCAAAACAACAAAACATTTAAATGGAAATAAATATCGCGAAAAGATTTATTGAATGCAAGATCCGGATTCCTGTTTGTTTATGTCTTTACATTTCTGTAGCTTTTGGGCCCTTGACGCTAGTATTATATAAAAACAAAAAAGGAAAATTTTAACATGGATCGATGCAACTGTTGATTCGGACTTTTAATAATAATGCAACGTAAATGAATTAGTAAAACAATTTGGATTATTTAAATGATACAAATGGTTATAACATAATTCGATCTTTTAAAAATATTTATGTTGAAGTTTTTTATGTTAAATTTAAAAGTCAAATTTTTTAAAATTCTTAACATCAAATAAAAATATTGGAAGTTTCATGGAAGTTTGAGATAAAACTAACAATAAGATTTTTGTTGAATTAACCCGAAATTGAAAGAATAAATTATTATTAAAATACTAGTTTTGTTTTTTCGGAAATTATTTTTAAAAACAATCTAGAAGTGATAATAATAATGAATTTTTAATTTAAATCAAATAATGAAACCTGGATTTTTAAATATTTTCCATCGTCAAAAAATAATTTTTTAAAAAACTTCATTACTTTATACTATAACAATTTTGTCATATCAAACCCAAAATTTTCCGGGCGCGTTATTAAATAATTTATAATCCGGGAGACTATATAATATAATATATACAGTTGCCCGTGATCTGGATCTGAAAAGAACGAGACGTCGGGAGTAAATATAGGGTTACGCAAAAAATCAGTATATTAGTGGAGAATGTTAAAAATCGCAAATAAAAGAAAAATTATATTCAGTCATATTCTAACAAAAATCATTAAAAAAAAATAAACAACAATTTATCACTACATTGAGGGAAAAATTACGGCCCTAGGGAGGTTATAATTTTTCCCTGAATTTTAAAACAAAAAAAAAAAAATTATATAAAATTATTATTATTAAAAAAATATAAACCAAAATGTTTGCGTTACTTAAAATATTTACTCCCGACGTCTCGTTCTTTTCAGCATCGAGGTCACGGGGGATGATATATATATAATATAGTCTGCCCGGATTTAAACTATTTAAGTAACGCGAAAAACCGAAAATTTGGTTTGATATAAATATTTAAAGAATAGACGAATATGTTATAGATAAAATTAAAGGGTACGAAGTTTATTTTAATAAAATTATTTTTGACGATGGAAAAATATTCTATTAAAACCTATAATTTTTTTGATTTAAAAATACGAAATTCTTTTATTATCACTCTAGATTATTTTTAAAAACAACGATTAACAAACAAAACTAGTATTTTAATAATAATTTACTTTCCTTAATTTCGGTAATCCCAACAAAAATCTTATACATGTTAGTTTTATCTCAAACCTTGAAAACTTCCAAAGCACCGGTTTTTGATGTTAACAATTTTGAAAAAGGGCAACATTTGGCACAAAACGACTTATACAAATATTATTTAAGATCGAATTTTTAAACCCATTTGTATCAATTAAATAATCCAAACGTTGTTTTCTAATTCATTTAATTGCTTATCATTTGTCCAATCAAATTGCACATCCATAAATATTTTTTTCCAATAATATTTGCAACGACAAAAAGCCCAAAAAGGCTAAAATGAAGGAAGGCTTGTCAAAATTTTTTGCCGTATTGTAAAGTTTTTTGATTTTGAGTGTTTCTTTGAAAATTTTTGATTTATTTTAACAAAAGTTTAAAAACAAAAAAAAAGAAGAATGGTTATTTTACAATAAAAGAAAGTGCCCCAAATTGTCGTTTTGACGACTTTTTGCAGGGGCGTCCTGACTGCTTTTAAATTGAGCGGGAACCTGTCAGGGGCGTGGCAGGCCTCTGGCCATTGGGACCGTGGGTAGACGCCCGCTCTGTGCGTTAAAAAATCCTGGCCAAGGGAAATTTCAAAAACCCGACGGGGGGAAAACGCGAACTGGGCGGGGGTCAACGCGGCATGGGGGACCCGAACCCACAAAAGCCACCGGCCCGAAACTTTCGTTTGGTGTTGTTTAGTAGGTTCTCCGAACAAACGAACCATGCCCGAGCTCAGGACCCCCAAAGAGCATGGTGGTCATTAGGCCAAATTAACCGTCTGCCCCGGCAACGGGGAGGTAACACTGGGCGGCCGGACCTGGGGTTTAGGGACGTGAAAAAGGTCCAGGCTTCGTCGCGTTTGGGGGACTTTGCCCAGAAACGTCCGCGCGTTTGGGTACCTGACCATGGGCCCGGCGGGTCGATCGTTGTGGCGTTTTTAACCCCGCCCCTCGCCAGGTTAAAGGGGGGAGGGCGTCGGGCCCTGTCACAGCCCAACCTGGCCCGCCCCGCCAAACGCCCTGGGGCGAACGCCCCGGAGCCTGGAACCTGACCGGGCTGGCGAGGCGGCAAAACGTCGGGGCCGCGCCCAACATCGTTGATGAGGGGGAACCAACTCCGGGACGTGTCACCGGGGACGGCGAAACGTCCCTTAAACCGGGTTGGGGTCAAAGTCCCGCGATGCGGAAAATGGCGCGGTAAAACCCTGTTTCCGGGGCTGCCAGATTCTGGAGCCGAATTTCGCCTTTCGGCGTTGGCTGTCAAAGGGAACGCGGGGGATCGCCGGGAAAGGAGGTTGTTGACCGGTGGGGCGGCCCCTTTGGGGACGGTCGTTGACCACAGATCGGCGCCCCCGGGGGGTCCCGGCCGTTTCCGCGGGGGCTGGCCCCGATGTTCCCAAAGGCGGATGGGTCGACTTGTCCCCCAAAACCCGGGAGTTCTGCGTCCCTAAAATGAGGGAAACGCCCCGGGTCCCAATGGATTCCGGGACGCGCGGCGCGGGCCAAGTTGGGCCCAGGGAAAAGGGGAAAAGTTCGCCCCTCGGGGAAAACAACGGCCCGGAAGGGGGGGCCCTAAAAAAACCCAGGGCCGGCCCCCCAAACTGGGGGGGGGGCGCGCGTTCCGGGGGGGCCAGGCCTTTTCCAAAATGGCCAACGCCTGCCCTTTAACCCCCCCCCCCCCCCCCCCCCCCCCCCCCCCCCCCCCCCCCCCCCCCTCACCCGGGAGGTTCGGTGCAGTCCGCTCAATGAGGGAATACGCGCCCAGACCCGGCCATGTCGCATTCGGGACGCGTGGCGCTGAGGCTTGGGGACGCCCTGGGCCCAAGTGAGGCGATGTTTTCTGGCCTGTCTGGCTTACCCCAGAGAGATCGGAGCACCTTTTCGGGCTGCGATTCTCGCCAATGCCGGGGTGTCATGCGAATTGGGCATCCGGCGAGCTGACCGAGTGTGGCGCCTCGAAAATTATGACGCTATATCGTATTTTACGGGCTACCAGCAATTCCTGCGGACGCCCACTAACCGTTTGGGCGTCCGCGCGGCGTCAAGCGACGATGAATTATCTGGCCTAGTACCTGACCGCTGATAAGTTTGCGCTCCGTGAGCGCCCATGCGCTGGTCGGCCGCTGGGTCAGCTCGTCGGCGACTCTCCCCAACATTGGAGGACCTCAGGAAGCTCCTGTCGCATCTACGCCGGAGTCATGAAAGAAACAACGTTGGTTTTAGTGGCTACCGTGCTCATCTGGTCGGGGAGCCCAAATGCCTGCTGCCCCTCTGGCGGGAATTCGTAAGCTGGATTTTCCCGGCAAATCGGTTCTCAGACTGCGCTGTCGAGGGCTTCTTTCATGTGTGCATAATACGAGTAATAGATGATATTTCATTGATTAATACTTCAACACATATGAAATTTTAAATTCAGGCAAAAGCGATGCTTTTCAGTGAGGCAGCGTGTATATTGGTAAATGAGAAAACGCTTGAAGCTCATCATTATAATTTCGTGTTCTTCGTCTATCATTATGTTCGTATGTTTTGATATTGATGTCGATTTAATACTTGGAATCATGCTGGAGTTTGTCCAAGTACCTAACATATTCTTCTTTCCTTTTATATGAAATCGACGTCGCCTTCATACCCATATCTAACATGATTGTTCGTCTCTTGAACTCAAAAATTAACTCGCAAAGAAGCCAGCAGCAAGTCTTTAATCCAGACGTTACAATATCTTGTGAGGATCATTGGAAAATTAGTTCTGATTGCCAGACAAAATTGCGCAACTTGAGAAAAATTTCGCAAGAAAGCGTTGAAGTTATAAATTGTAATTTCAGCTAACCTCAAGGTGAGACTTTCAAATATTACCCCAAATGGAAAGTTTTAAAAAACCCAAGTTATTAAACTGCTTTTTTGACTTTTGGGTTTACGGAAATCTCTAATTTAAAATATTACACTTTAAATTCATTGTTTAAAGTAAGTTTTATAAATTCATGTTTTAATTGTTTAAGGGTTTCAAGGATTAATGATAAATAAAAATTTAAACTTTTCTTTAATTCCGTCTAGTGCTCTAATTTATCATTTTTTCAATGATAAATATTGAATTACCCCTTTTTTAGTTTTTTTGCGGAAAAAACCCTTTTAACCTGTATTAGGACCTTTTCATTAAAAAAAAATTAAAGATATAAATTTAATAGCCGATGGAGAAACCGATTATTTCGCAAAACGTTCTCCTTTGAAAGGTAATTTTTTAAAATAATAATGTTTTAAAAAAAGTTTAAAACAATTTACAAAAAATATTAAATTTTTTAATTAAATAAAACTTGTCCAAACGAAATGGTTAAATTTTGTATATAAAAAACAGTCCCTACTTTAGTAATGGTTATTTTTGTTTATTTCAACTGGATTTTCCCGGTTTTAAAGACTTTGTTATAAGATTACAATCTAACATTCCCCCAAAACTAAAATCCCTGGCTTTGTGCAATGAATAAAAAAATCTAATCGGTTTTGTTTTCTGGGGGCCTCTAGACAAACCCCTCTTTTTACCCTTTCGGTGGCTGGTGGGTTAACAACCCACCCATCCACAAATTTCTTCTTTACAGACAATAAGGTGAATTATTTAATTAGAAACAACGATAACACAAAATTGTTTCCCGGGGTTGAGATGCACCTTTAATAAAAAAAAAACATTAAAAAATTATAAGCACTAAAAACATTCTTAATTCATCACTAGTGTTAAAATGAGTAAAGAGATATAGTCGCGTTTTAGATTGATGTAACATGTTTAAGTTCTGTTTGTTCGGTTTTATATAGAAGAATATGAGAATTCTACATTCCCTGAATTATAAGCTCATGTTTGATTTCTTTAATAGATTGAAATTCACATGAATATTGACCTGTGTAAATGTCAATGTTTATGACCTAACAACTATTCTTGTATAGTAATTTTTACAAGCTCTTCGATATCTTATAGTTTAACGTAACTACGAATTCTAAGACGTTTGAAATGCTTTAGTCCATGGTTAGGGTAAATAATAAATATGAATGGAACATATTAATAACAGAGCCTTATATTTGATGTCAGCAGAAGAGTCAATCGGTTTTGTTTGTTCTCACAGTGGGTGACGAGTGTTGTAAAATAATTCAGCGGATTCATTTCGTGGAACGTTCATGTTCAAGTTTAGTAGAGGTACTGAAAATGAAATGTCATTCGCTTGTATATGCTCTCTTAATTTTTATTTTGTCAGTATCCGTAATTTCATACTGACAATATTGTACGCTATAAAGTGAAGGGAATGAAACATAGTCTTGCTATCTAGTGTCAGCTACAAATACAATCAGTGTATCGGCACAACTTATTACTTTACTTCCTTGTCTTCAATCTAGTCAATAATTTTAAAATCGATTGACGTCTTTTTTTAATTTTCTTTAAAGATTTAATTTAGTAATGTAAAACATCAGGACATTGACTAAATCTGTTTATTAAGTGGTTTTGCTGTAACTCTAAAGCAAGAATTAAAAGGTACCGCGTACAGCTTTTCGAGAAAACATTATCAGAATAATCAAACGACAATGATGTCTAAAGAATCCAAGATGTAAGTCCTCCATCTTAGGAAGTGTCTGAAGTACAAAAGGTGCAGATATTGACTAAAATTGTGATTAATCTGTTAGTATTTTTAAGATGATAATTTTCAACATCATGTTTTAAACTGACTATGTAATCGACATGGTTATAACAACAGATAAATTATGCCATTATGTCATTGTTATAAAATATAATTCTTCTATCAAAACAATATATTTTGAATAGTATAGTGATATATCTGAAATACATATCCTCGGCCATAAACGATTCGGAAATTTAAATTAGAACATTGAATATAAAACTTGAAAAATTACTATTAATTAAATTAATAATTTTACATTAAGAAGCGAAATTTCCTACATCCTACTAATATTATAAATGCGTAAGGCATGGATATTCCTACTCTTTCACTCAAAACTTAATAGAAAATTTAATTTCGGAAATATAAGCTCTATTGTAATATTGTTATAGGCTTTGGTATAAAGGACATAGCGTAGTTTATTTAAAACAATAATTGAAAGTGTTGTGTATGTGAAAACAATCTTCTGCATCACGAGCTATTACAACACAAGTACTGAAAATCCTTTTGGGTAATCAATGTAATGTATAATAATTATTATAGCAAATCACAATCATCACACGAATGAAATTGCGGGACGAAGCTAGTATAACACAAATCGATAGTAATATTTTAAAATATGTTTATTGATATATTTTCACTCGTTTAATACAAATGAATGCTTTAAAGGCGGCATATTGCAAATAGCTTTGTCTTTAGTCCACCCTTTAATGATTTAGGAAACACGAGGTAGGTGTACTTTGTGGATGCATCCAGACCAGTTAAGCTTATGATTTATTCACGGATTGTATTCAACAGAGATATACAGCCGCATGCTTCGTACTAAAGCAAACAGTACCTTTGAGCAAATTTCCTATCGGAGTACATCTGCCTCTTTAATGAATTTTTGCAACAGAGCTGGTTTTAGAAGAATTAGATTCATTGAAATTATGATTTATGAAAAATTAAGTTAAAAAATGATCAGATTTAGCTTAAATTACGAACAAACTTTTATAATGTTTCTTAATGGAAGAATTAAAACTTTTTATTAAAAAGTTTAAACATATCGAAATATTTTTTTAAATATATTCACATTGTTAACAAAAATAAGAGAGAGAGTCAAATCAAACATGACAACAGTGAGAGTTGATAATCTGATTTTGCAAGCATTACATATTTACTATTTATTCAATTATACTAAAAGGCTTATTGAAAACAACTAAGTTAAGTGCCATGTTGTAAACTTTATTTGCAACCTTAGAATCAGTACCATGGCTCTAGCTAGATATTCTTTTGAGATTTATATGTAATAGATTTTGTGGGGTAAGATAGCATATGTTGCTCAGAAAATATAATCTTCATAGTTATTAAAGAATATTTCATATCAGCGCAGTAATATTTGAGAGCCTATGCAAAAAACGTATACATATAAACGGAAAATCCACATCTTTTCACTTTATAATATTAGTTTAGATAAGGATAAATACTGTCTTTGCTTATAATATATACATCTCAACATCAACTTTCTTTACCAAAAGTAATTTCCAACATTTTTTTTAATTTCAAAGTAAATTAATCTTAAAAAATAATAATAACTGATGGCTATTTCGTATTAATATTTACATGTTCTGCATAAGATAAAATTTTCTAAAACAAAGTTCACTGTAACTTTCTAGAACTATCAAATAATACATTTAGGGTCAAACTTTCTACGATGATGTTATAGATATATATAAAAATAGTACGTCACTATATATCCCTTAAGGTTTGGAACATGTACCATCTTCATCTATCTACTTCTACTTCGTTTCAAATATAAGTTTATTAAATAGTTGTAATGCTTTATCATTAATAACTAAACTAGCAGACCCTGCCACGCGCTGCTGCGGCTAGGATTTACTTATTTTACATTGTAGAAAACAATTTAAGGGCTATAGATAAACGGAAAGAGAATATCAGTCATGAGGACCACATTGTTTTATTAGATTAATGTCATTTGTAAAAAAAACGGAGACCTCGATGATGCTACCGTTACACCTGAATACAACGAAAGAATAACACTCTTATAAAAATCGATTGGATTGGTATTTAAAGTGGACAGACTGAAGACGATTAATCATAATGTTCCTTTTGTTGATATCGTGCAAAGTTCTATACACTACAGTTAGTTGTAAAAATTATTATTGTTTTTTTATCTTAGTTTTCTGTTAAAAATTTTATTACTTGCATGGATATGGATCGCTACCACTAAAATCATAATTTTAACCTTTTATTTGCATGGTTATTAAAAAACAAAGAACAAAAGTTTACTACATTCGTCGCAAGCGTAAGGAAATAACTATCGTATGAAATAATAAATAACGAATACTTACAGTACCTTGAAACGTATCCGCGATGTTATATATAGGATACAAAATCACTTTTATTTAATTTTGTGTGATAATCATACAATTTACAATGTTACACGCATCTTAGGAACCTATTTTGACTTTCCTTTTTTTTCTTATTTAATGTCCTGGCAGAAAATAACGGCGTTATGAAGTTGCATTTTTTTATTAACAATAGATAATAGTTATTATAAAATCAAATGACTAAAACTAATTAATTTTAAGCAATTACTTTTAAAAGTCCCAATTCTCCTATTATCAACGAAAAGTGTATACTATAAAACAGCGCCACACACACAACGTAAAATAAATAAAAAAATAATTGATTAAAAATTGGTTTTATTATTTGATTTAAAATATGAAATACATTTAGTATTATCACTATTAGCTTCGTTTAAAAATTGCTGTCAACGATGGATGATCCAAATTAATAATTTTATGACTATTATATTGCTTTACTTCAATTACGTGTAAATCAATAAAAATAGAAAATCAGATTATAATATAACCATTTATATGATAACATATTTAATACCGAATCAATCTTGTGTTCATTCCAACTTAAGCTGCGTATCGATCCAGGGTGGAACATTTTTCCCATTGTGTTTTATACAATACTAGCGACCAGCTTTGGCTTTGCACGATAAAACCATTATTGTGGTTTAACCCTAACTGATACCTACTTACCTATACCATACCAACAAAAATGTCTGGGATTTTTGTTTACCTTTTAAGATTTACAGTACTTAAGTACATTATTATGGATTATCTCGGGGGTCGCGGCCAGCGTTCGCAATGTAAGGTCAAAAAAACGTGTTTATTTACACCATCACTATATTAGAAACCTCTGGAATTTATCATAGTTTCTCTACAATATCATGAATGTATTATACATATCAACCTTCCCCTTGAACTACCCCATAAATTAAATTGAACAGCTTTAAAATCCGTAGTGTACTTTAAAAAATCACTACATAGACTTAGTTTTATACTATGTAGTGATTTACCGTTCATGATGTTCTATGCTTTTTGTTCTTACAATGTTTACTCTTTACTCATCATGACTTTAAACATAAGAATTGTTTTTTAGTAACAACAAGTGCACATTATACTGCAGTCAAGTGAGCAGACATAAATAAATCATCGAATTGCAATCTGGAATGTCAATAAATCTTCTTGCAATACTGCTTTCCGTATTTTAAATGTTCTGTTAAGATTATTTAAGGTGGCAATATTCTGCTTGTATTTTTGTTAATCTGACCAACCAGCCAAATAAAAAAAGTTTTGATCGATGTTCTTTCTTATCAATACCAAAATCTGTTATCATAGAAACTAACAAAAAAAGACAATAGAGCATTTACACGTTCTTTTAATATGTAAAACTTGATTCAGAAACAAATATCATGGTATTTATGCAAACAAAGGTAAAATTTTAGGTTATAGGTGTATCAAGCAAATTATCGTAATTTTATGTTGTGTTAGGAAATATATAAATCATTTATTTTAACATTAATGAACCAACCAACTGTCAACACTTACGTTAAACTTACTGTTCTTACTTACTGTAAAATATTTATGCCTTAATTCTAATAAATATTTTGTTATAAATATATAATGTGTCCCATGTCTGGTCTTGCAACTATTTTACAACCAATAAAATATTTGTACAGCAAATTGTAAGTTAAGTATAGAGTCGAAAACTTAAACGTTTTTTCTCTTCGACATGAAATGCGTAGAGCTTATGAGTCTATATATATTTGTGTCCTCGATTACTAGCTTTTACCTTAAAAATAGTACTTTCCTATATATTTTCTTATTTATAAGCTGTTGTCTATAAATTTTCTTATTTATAAACAACAGCTTATAAATAAAGAAAATTTACATAAATGAACAAAGTACACAAATACTGATATCCATTAGTCAGATCACATCATTTTGTATTTAAGTTATACGAAAGCCTAATTGTCATTTTACGCCCAACACGTTAGTCGGGCATGTGACTATGAACCCTGGAAACGGTTCGAAACGTCAGGTATAGGTTTAAATAATTGTAAAATAATTAAACGCAATTAAATCCGTTAAATTGTATTAAATATCTTTATTCAACATAGGTGCGATACACTCACTTATTGATTGTCAAAAATCTACAAGGGGTTCGGAAAAGGACGCTTCTGACCTGAGAAGAACCGGCGAAAGAAACTCAGCGGGACTTTTGTCATCTTTTACAATATAATTGAAACAATAAATAAACAAATAAAAGCATAAAATGATGATGTTATTGAAAAAAGCCCGGAGCGAGCATTCCATTAGTGTGCTATCATTTAAAAACTCATTTTCATTGTAATAACCTTTAACACACAAACGTTCCTTGACATTTTTTTTAAATTTATAAATGGATAATTTTGAACGTTTTCGATTTCGAACGTTGGGATTTTGTTGTAAAAGCGAATACATTATCCCATAAAAGATTTAGATATAGTTCGTAGTCTAGTTGCTAGTTGCTATGCTTGTTCCTAGTATTAATGTCATGAGCAATATATTCAGGACTAACGGTCACTATTTTAATTTGAGTAAACAACTCTCTGAGTGATTTTTTTGGCCCAGGTTATAGACTGCACGAATAGCTCTTTTTAAAGGACGAAGATTGTATTAATATCGGCCGCGTTTCCCCACAGTAGAATGCCATAAATCATTATACTGTGGAAGTAATTATTATATACCAAGCGGGCTGTCTCCACGTCAGTTATTTGTCTAATTCTCTTTACAGCATATGCCACGGAGCTAAGTTTATTCGCCAGTCCATTTACATGGGGTGCCCCACTGCAACTTGGCGTCTATTGTTATGCCGAGAAACACAGTACAATGAACAAGGTGTAGCGCTTCCCCATCTAAAGACACGTGAAAATTACCACATTTTACATCAGGGGTCATAAATTTAATACATTTAGTCTTTTTGTTGTTTAGTAGTAAATTATTGACACTGAACCAATGCGCTTCTTTGGAGAGAGTATTATTTACATTGTCATTAATCAATATATTACGTCCGAGTTTAAAAAATCAAAGTATCGTCCGCAAATAATACTATCTCATTGTTATTGTTAACTATATCTGGTAGATCATTTACATAAACAAGGAAAAGAAAAGGTCCAAGAATAGATCCTTGTGGGACACCCATACTTACCGGGGCCCCAGGAGATCTCTTACCATTCACGTCAACCCTCTGAGTTCGATGGCTCAGGTATGAAATCAGAAGATCGAGTGCGGTATTTTAACACCATAGTGGCATAGTTTCCTGACCAGAGTCGCATGTTGAACACAATCAAAAGCCTTTGAAAGGTCGCAGAAAATGCCTAAGGCATCCTGCGATGCTTCCCAAGCCTCGTATATATTTTTAACTAGTCGAACACCTGCGTCAGTTGTGGAGCGGCCCCTAGTGAAGCCGTACTGCTTATTATTTAGAAGATTTTTTCCATAGAAGTGTTTGACTAATTGATCCAATAGCAATTTTTCAAAGATTTTGCTCAGAGTAGGCAGTACGGATATAGGTCTAAAATTATTTGGATCGATTATTCATCTTACATTAAGGATATGAATATCGAAGTAAGTCTAGTTAGCAAAAGGCTAGTAATCTACTCGTCATAAATTAAAAAAAAATAATAATCTTGTTATTTCTTCACTATATCTGGCGAGGCCATAAAAATACATTTTTGTTTTTAGCAATGGTAGAATGTTTGAAACATTGTAATAGATATCTATTATTTAGAATTCAGATGACTACTTGTTTAGTACGTTATAAAAGGTGAGTGAGAGCAAGGATATTTTCTGCATCGAAGTCTTAAAAAAAACCTTCAATGATAAAATTATGGAAACATATTATTTAGCTAAGACATAAGTTATCATTTTCGTATATAATGTAACATGTATATTAATATAATAATTTTATTTATTAAAACTTCATGCACAATTACACAATGGCGGACCCAATGCCAAAAGGTATTCTCTACCAGACAACCGATGGGTAGTACAGACCAAATGAGGTAGTTGCACTTCGGTATGAGATAAAAAAGTTGAGAATAGTTTATTAAAAGCTTAAGGAATGTAGAGCCCTGTATATAATCTAATATAAGGTAAACAAGTACTTAATGTGTACAAAGAAATAATTAAATATACATACATATATATGTATCTTTCGCCGGCTCTTCTCAGGTCAGAGGCGTTCTATTCCGACAGGTGGTACCGTGTTTGAAAATCAATAAGCGAGTGTTATATATTATATTGAAAAAAGATAATTGAATTTGAGTACATATTTGTGAATATGCATAAATATAAATTAACACATATGTGAACATATAAATATACATTACACAGTAGTAATTTTACTACTAAAATATATTTTAAAGCACTGTACTTCGAGGCGTCTGCAGTCACGAATAAGATTAAGTGCTTGCTGTTCCTATAATCGAGATTTGTGATTGTTCATGTTTAAAAAAAACTGTATGTTTTATTATTTAAAATATATAATAAATAGAAAAATGAATTCGTTAATGTAAACGAAATTATTCCCGCTCATGAACTTGAATATTTATTTAAAGCTAGTTGGTACCCGCAACTTCGTCCGCGTGGAATACCGAGGTCTGTTCAATTATACCTTATAGCGAATATAAATGAGGTGTATTGATTGAATCTGTATATAGTAAGACACTTATAATCATAGTTTTTTCTACAACAATAACGAATTTTCATATGAATTTTCATCCCCCATTTCGACTCTATCTTCGCAATTATAAAAAGCCTATATCCGTTCTAGGAAACTATTTTACATATTTATCAAATTTCCTTAAAATCAGTTCAGTGGTTTAGACAGTAAAGACATACAGACAGACAGACAGACAGACAGATAGACAGAGTTACTTTCGCGTATGTAATATTAATATAGAAGTGTGAATAATGTAACTGATAAACCCTTTTTTCTATAAAATAAGCCATAAAATATGCCATGATACATTCAGGCCGTCACATCATTGCATATGCAATTACTATGGATAATGTAAAATGACATCATGCTTAACGTGATGACATTTTACATTAGCCATAGTAATTGCATATGCAATGAAGTGCTTCGTTCCTCGCTCTCCACGAGTATTAGTCTCATCAATATGCGGAATACGAATGGAAGTATTAGGTTTCTCAAATCCAAGTTAAAGAAATTACAAATGGATTAACGGCTAACATTGTATGCAACATGAAATAATTGTTATGCCTTAATCACTTTATTTATACTTTTAAATATTTTTCGCTGATTGCGATGACACAGAAATTTCATGCCCAGAGCTAATTTGTCCAATTATTTTTAATTTGCTATTATCTTATTTTTTCTTAACCGTTTTTAAAATGAAAATAATAACTGAACATTTTATAGTCGAGATAAATATAGATAATTAATATTAGACAGGGGCCGAAAAATTGTTCCATGTCAATTTAAGTTATATTTAAACTGCACTACATACTTTTAACTTTAAACTACATGATTACAACTGCAACTACGTGTAAACTGAACGTTGTTTGGTTGGTTTTTTTAAATATTTGTCGACGTAAATTATAAATTTGAATGGTTTCTCCTCCTGAATCGTTATATTATTAATAAAATCTTAGTTTCAGGTACTAACGCTAGTTTTTATATAAGAGAATGGTAATATTAATTGCAGTATAATTGTTTCAATTGGGTAATAAAAATACTAGTTTTGGTTTTTATTAAAATCAAAAATGAATAAATGTTAATAATTAAATAGAACTTTCTCTATTGATAAATATAAATAGATTTTGATCATCATCATCATCATCATCCGCCTGTGTTAGTCCACTGCTGGACATAGGCCTTCCCTAATGCGAGCCCTCTCCATTAGGGGTTTTTGGACCGCGGGTTGGTGGGTGGATCGACTTTTACATGCCCATCCGACGCATGGATCATCTTACTTTTCAAACAATTGGGTGATCGGCCCAATTTGTCCAAGCCAACGAGAAAACAACGATAATACAAATTTGTTTCACCGCGAGATTCGAATCCACCTCGATTACTCGACCTCCGGTTTATAAAGCAAGGGCCAATAGGAGGCGGCAAGTTAAGGGTATGTAGACGACATAATTTATAACACTGAATTTTTTTTACAGATTTGGCTCAAGGTAGCTTTAACGATACAAAACATAATTATTGAATAAAAGGAATTTTAACGCTATTTATTAAGTTCATAACTGCGTCCGTAGCCTAGTGGTATAGGCGTGTGCTTTAGAAACCGGAGGTAATGGGTTCGAATCCTGCGGGGACTCAACAAATTTTCATTGTTTTTTCCTAGTTGGTTAGGGCAATTTGGGCCGATCACCCAATTGTCTGAAAAGTAAGATGATCCATGCGTCGGATGGGCATGTTAAAAGTCGGTCCACCCTCCAACCCCGCATTGGACCAGCGTGATGGGATGCGGTCCAAAATCCCCTAATGGATGGATAGAGAGGTGTATTAGGGGAGGCCAATGTCCAGCAGTGGACTATCACAGGCTGATGATGAAGTAACTTTTTTTCTTCAATTAAACTGAGAACCTTAACAAGACATTAAACATTACAATGGTTACGACAGTTTAAAAGTATATACAAACCAAGAAAGTAAAAGATTATTATTATTTTAATAAAAGTTCTCGCTTTGTTCAAAAGGTTATGGTTTCTAGTTTGCAAAATTTTGTCACGTCGTTCGCCTACTGTTTCACATATTCTCATGTATTCACTACCAGCACAGTACCAATACAATCCTGTCTTAGAATAAAACTGACTGTGACTGAAAGTTTCTCTTGAAACTTTACTGGACAATTTTAACTTAGATATAGTCGTTATTAGTAGATGAAATTGCTTACCTCTATCGTTAATATTAATCAACACTAAACAAGTTCCATAAATTTTTTACAGAATTAAATAATTACATAATGCACACAAATTGCACATTGGTATGTCTTTTGTCGAATTTGGACTTACCTTACCGGATTACTTCGCCCAGGTAAATAAATTTTAGGCAACTTCGAGCACAGCACTCTCAACAACCACCAGCGTACGCATGACAAGACTTTCGTCTGTCCACCCTTAGGCCTTTTAAGCATCTTCCAATGCAAAGGTGAAGTGTTTCGAAGATATAACGTCACCCTGTCTTACACCTCTATGCAATAGATTTTGTACTACTGGATTGTACTAGCCGTTACAGTTTTGGACGATCCCTACGATGTGGAGCGACGACCTGTGCAAATGGGCAGGGGGTCCGTGAATGCTGATGGAACAGGATCGTGCCTCTTAGTGACTTATGTAGAAGACCTATGTCCGGCAGTGAGCTTTAATAGGTTGAAACGATAAAGACTATCTTTTGTCCTTGTTCGCGTAATTTAAGGAAAGCAATGAAATAGTTATTCATCGTTAACATTAATTTCTTATCAAATTTAGTAGTGATAATAATAAATGTATTCCGTATTTCCCGTGTTTTAAATCAAACCATAAAACATACAGGATTTCTAATGGAATATTATTCCATCGTAAAATAAATATTTATATATACGTTACAGGTCAGCACATGACTTTAATTGACTAATATAAAGTCATTCTTGAAAAAAAAATAAACAACAATGTGTCCCTACGTTCGAGGAAAAGATTAAACCCTCCTAAGGGCCTAGTTAAGGTTCCTTTTTCAGTCATTTATGTTATGATATAAAACTCTAGGACGGAACGGAAACGGAACTCCATGGTCCGGTTAATCGTTAATCTTATACTATGTGATACATGTAATTTCTTTAAGTTCTTTGTTAAAGAAAACAATTGAGCTTAGCTTAACATAGAATTATTTTTTCGCATGTTTGTATAAATAAGCTAATAAAGAGACGTAAAATTTATCGTCGATTTTAAAATTTTGTTAGATTAAGATTTTAGTCATATTATTTAATTGTCTTCAATTTCTACCATATTAATATTAATTTCAGTTAAACATTCCTCAATCTTACAATGAAAAAAAAAAAAACTAGAGCAGATAAGCAAGCAAGTTATCGTAATTTAATTTTGTTGAGAACCCACATTATACTACTTTTTCAACGTGTCCATCAAAATATAATCTAGCTGAAATTTTATTTTACCAACCAACTCTGTCCCCTACGCGTGGGATGAAACAAACAGCCCGATTTACCCCTTGCTGACATCAAATATAATAGATTGCATTTTAATAAATTTACGTATATTAACTGCCAACTATTGACGTTGCAAAGCATGAAGAAACGTGTTAGAATTCGCAAGTTACATTAAAATATGTAGATAGTAACTTTTAGACTAAGACCTTGTAGGTTTAGTTTAAAAATTACTATGAGAGAATAATTGTAAAAAAATATTCGAATTATAGATTATAAATAACATTATTTGAAAAATGTTTAAATTATTGAATAAGTACAAGATTAAATCACGATTTCAGTGTAAATTGTAAACAAAAAAGCTGTATATTCAAGTCATTATAGTAAATAAATAATTTGACGATAACGGGGTTTTTGGATTACAAGGACTTATAAAGATGTTTAGATTTTCTTATATCTTTCGTTATTTATATTAAAAAAAGAAAGTTTGAAGCTTACGCTTACTTCACGCTGCAAAAAGATAGGGAATATGAATTCTTTTTGTGATAATTCGTTGCGGCCGTTGCGTAAAAAGCAAACAAACTGTAACTAAAATTTATGAAAAAATAATGAACTTTAGTTTATTTTATCTAACCATAGAAGTTAATAAATGTAAGGACAAATTTGAGGGCAAGAGCAATAAAATTATAAGCTATCATTAAAATATTCACAAACTTCTTAATGAACCGTACATTGTTTCTCGTGAAAAAAAAATCTAAACTGTTTAAACAATGAAATGAAAGCTATATTTTAGTAGACTTGATACTTAACATCATAAAGTATAGCAAAACAGATTGCAATAACCATTTGAATCAGTTGTTAAAACATTCGTATTAACTTGAGACTAATTTTATGAAAAGACTTATATATTAAGGAAATCTTATTCCCAGCCACAGTTACATAAATCTCCATTACCCTCTAGTTACGGCAAATTCTGCGTACTGGGGTCATGAAGATGATAATTTTCTTAATGATGCCTCATCAGAGATTAGTCAGTAAGACTTGACTGGGTTATATTATTTACTTTTATTTACAGAATCATTTATTCAGCTCAAGGGGTAAGACAATCAATTAGTTACATAATGGGTTCGGAAGTCGATGGCGGTTTATTTGAAAAAGAAAACTTGAGTAAAGAATATATAAGATATGAAAAATACCACTTTGTTCGATCAAATCGCGTATCGCGCGCTAATTATGGTAAATTTTATTGATTGTTATTGTAATATCAGAAACACATATAAAAGCCTTGTGTATTATCTAATTGTAAAATTATACAAAATCCATTATGATGTTTTTTGCGTATGAGAGTAAAAATTAATATAAATTCGTAAAAACTTTAATTTTGTGCTATTACTAGGTCATTTAATTCAAAAACCTTTCCTCATCGTGAACCACGTACTAGAGAAGTTATCACTTTACGGTTAATAAGTTATTACTTGTAAAGAGATCAAGAACGTTTCATATATAATACAATACGAATCAAGGGGACAGACTTGGGGTGTGAGGTACATACTAGTATCTTCTGGTTTGACGTACAAGGCCGGCGTAGTTACTAAAAAACAGGTCTTTACGGTTGGTAAGTTTTACTTTTTAGAGATCATAAACATAACATATATATATATATATATATATATATATTAAGATGGTAATGACAACGCTAATGTTACTTAGTCTCAAGAAAATATTATTAATATTAATAATTTATTGCTTTATAATCTATATTTATATCTAACTAAATTACTCCTGACGCTTTAATGTCAAGTTTTACTACGCCCACATTAAGCTACATTTATTACTTCAATTTATTAATTCACTTATTTCTCCGTAAATAAATGCACTTTTAATGTTATATTTGAAAAAGGCAATCATTTCTTTTGTTTACGCGAATACTATACATTATTAAATAAAATAGCTTTAAGGATTTTATCGCGTTCATTTTATATTTTTAAATTCCTGACGTTTCGAACACTTTTTAGCGGCCGTGGTTACGGGGTAGACCATTTAAAAAAAGGTATTGTTTTACTATAACTATTATATAACTAATATGAGAGTATACTAATTTTAAGTACCGCTCTAACAATTCATGAACGATCGCCTAAATACATAAACAGACAGTTGAAACTTTCTCAATCTATTTAGGAAGAGGACAATGTGGCCATCTTTAGAGAACTTTACACAGAGTTTGTAGTTTAAACGATACTCTAAGGGACCCTTTTAATGTAATAAAAGTTGACTAAAATACCACTTGTTTAATAAGAGATGAAACAATTGAAAGCTTATTATATTTAAACAGAGCAGTTGATATTATAAAAAAGCGCACATCTAAACTAAATCGTCAATTTAGTTTGAATAGAATCGGAAATTATTTCATTGCTAGAATAAGGTAAAAAAAAAATAATCGTCTTTTATTAAATAAGAAATACGCTTATTCTATCTCTATAAAATGCGTGCAAATTTCATAATTAATTTAGGATATATTCTTATTAATTAACTTTGATAACAAAAGATTCATGCAAATAAAAACATTAAAATAAAATTAAGAACAATAGACATCAATATCATCATCATCATCATCATTATCATCAGCCTGTGTTAGTCCACTGCTGGACATAGGCCTCAATATGTATGAATACAACAAGTGAAATTTTTACAAAAATATATGACTGACTTATAACTAACCGGTAACAACGTGCTCCGTTACTGCTAACTTAATTGAGTCGCGTTTTCTGCCACCGCATTTTAAATCGCTGATAACTTTTAAGGTATTCATTTTATCAAAATGTCGTCTGGCAAATATTTTTGTGTCTAATGACAGACACATATAATTATGACACTTCATTTATATTGTACTATACAGTATATTTTAAAACACCTTGGAAACGTTTATTTTATTCCACCCGAACAAAGTCGCGGGTAACAGCTAGTAATAAAAAGTACATTTCTTGACTGTAATACATTATTAGCATCGATGAAGATTATTCAATCTTTACGTTATAATGACAAATTACGACGTGACATCATTTATCACGATAATACGTCGTCTCTTTTATTGCCTTTTTGAAAACGCGCCTCGTCTGTGACACACTGATACAGGACAAAAACCTGAGGGAATTCATGATGTCTTCGTTCATCGTGAAATACTTTTCGTCTCGTTCCTTTACGAAAATATATCGTTATACAAAAATAAATATAATTAGAGCTAATAGTCTGTCTCTATTTAAAAAAGCGTTTATCTTATGTCTTAAAAATGCAAATAATTTTGATCTACTTAAATAAGTTTTATGTAAAAAAAATTACGTAACTAAATGCATATTAAAAACAAGAATAATTACACTTAAGAAGAATCAATAACTTATTGATGGATTTTATGTTACCTTTTTGAAGTTATACTTCTTTTGGTACGTTAGGGAAAAGTTATTAGTGAAAAAAAGATTTTTTTTTAACATTACACGCACTCTCTTACGCAATAAACTGTAGTGAAAAAATCTTTTTTTAACTAATAATTAACTACACTTAGCAATTTTCAGCCCACCTCCTCGAAATTAATATTTTTATATAAAAAGTTATATATAAAAAATATTTTCATCCTGTAATACGATGGGTGATGTTCGTACTATAGTGGAATCTTAGACTATGTATTTCAGCAGAATTTGGAACTACAGACGTTAAATAAATAGATATTTTGTTTTTTTGCTATATTATAGCTAGTCCCTCGTAATAATGTTGAATAATAGTAATAAGTAAGTAATAATAGTTATCCGATTGCCTCCGTATCCTAGTGGTATGGGCGTGCTTTAGAAACCGAAGGTCGTGGGTTCGAATCCTGGAGTCTCAACAATTTTCACTGTTGTTTCCTAGTTGGTTAGGAAATTTGGGCCAATCACCCAATTGTCTGAAAAGTAATATGATCTATCGTCCGATGGTTATGTAAAAGTCGGTCGACCCATTAACCCGCATTGGACCAACGTGGTGGGATACGATCCAAAACCCTCTAACGGATAAGGGGTATATTAGGGGAGGCTTATGTCCAGCAGTGGACTATCACAGGCCGATGATGATGATGATGAATAGTTATCGTCTTTTAATTGTTTTGCCTTGTAACAATGGTTATACAACAGTGCACAATCCTTAAATAAAAGTCTCTGACCGTCCTCTTAACTGTAATAATTGATTAGCATCGAAGAAGATTGAATAATCTCCGTCACGTTATAATGAAAATTTACAAAGTGACATCATTTATCACGATAATGTGTCGTTCTTTTATTGCCTTTTTAAAAATCTGCCCCGTCATTGACACAATGATACAGAAAAAAATACTAAGGCAATTTATGACGTCGTCATACATCTCGTAAGACTTTTGCAACATTTCCAAGTTTCGTTCCGCAAGAAAAAATTATCAAAAGCCTTTCTCATTCGGTAAGTTCAAGTTATGTCCAATTAGAAAAATTGAGCAAATCATTTTTACTAAAATAAATATTTAAAAATTGTTTTGTAGATAAAAGTTACATATCTAAATGCATATTAAAAACAAGAATAGTTACACTAAAAAAGAAAGTACCATTTTTGATATATAGGTTATGTTTTTGACTGACTTCCCAAAAGAAGGTGATACTAAATTCGGAGCGTTCGTTTTTTTATATATATTACCTCGTTGCTCCGCTCCTATAGACCCGATTTTGTTAACTCTTTCTTTTAATTGATAAATATTTGCTGTCAATTTATCCCATTTTTAAAGATTTTATAATATGTAGTTTAATAGATATTAAATAAATTAAGAAAATTTCGGTGTCAAAAATCACAACTTCTTGCGATTAAATTGCAAACGCTGCCGAAACGCTAAAAGAAAGTCTTAAACTTATTTAAACTACATAATTGTACTTCTTTAAATGGTCAATAATAAAGTCTTCGACTGCCTCGGTAGCCTAGTGGTAAAGACGCATGATTTAGGCACCGGAGGTCGGGGTTTCGAATCCTGCGGGGACTCAATAAATTTTCATTGTTGTTTCCTAGTTGGTTATGGCAATTTGGGCCGATCACCCAATCGTCTGAAAAGCAAGATGATTCATGCGTCGGATGGGCATGTAAAAAGTGGGTCCTGCGTCTTTCTCTTTTCGGTCGTGTCGGTTATCCGTCCCATCGGGCTTTGAGAGTATAAAGGAACAGGGAGTGGGCCTGTGTTTGCGCGTACACATGTGCACTATAATATATCCTGCGTAGTTGGCAGATCTCTAACGGCCGGGTCTATATCGACTGGAGAACATAATTATTATTAATAAAGTCTGCGAGCGCATATATCTATGTTTTGGGACGAACCCACAATAGCCATTTTAATGTAAAACTCTGTTAAAATGACTTATAGAGCATATAAAACCTTAATAAAGGTATAATATACTGTAAGTTTACATAAAAGTCGATGCGTTGAAATAATATTCATTCTTAGTGCATAAAACGTGTTAAGCATGACATTTTGATTAAATAAATACTTTAAAAGATATTAAAGATGTAATATGCAGTGGAAGAAATCGTGAGGTTGTTTCTTGCATATAGATATATACATATCATCCACTTATTTTCCGCAAAATGGCTGCACGCTGTTTAGTTTTCAGTCGGTCACATTTTTGGTTAATATTTCACGTTAATACTTCACACAAATGTAGTCGACTATAATACGTATTTCTTTGGCTGAATGGTTTTTATTTCATGAGAATTTTAAGGCACATCTTGCGTTCTAGTAAGATATACAAAATACTAATAACGTTATTCAGAGCTTTCTGAGTTATTTACTTCTCGACAGCACTGTGGCTAACATTTTCTTGAACGATTTTTGTTATCAGCCATATTGACCACAAGGCTATGATGCTAATGGTAAAAATGGCGACATTTATGACAGGATATTACCGTATATTGTTCTCTAAAAAGAAACTTAATAAGTTGTTTAGCAACACGTAGCGGCTATAGGTAATAAATTGCGTATTATATGATATTTTTATTTTTAATAAAACGCCATCTATTTAATTATAGCACAACCCAGTCAACAGATATCGCTCAACTTTTACTTTACGTTAAAACTTTTATGGAGGCAACAGTTTATGCTAACTATTTATTAATAACAGAAGAATTATGTCGCAATAAAAATTGCGGCTTTAAATCGAGTTTAAAATGGTCCTAAATTGATGAAGTGAGAAATTGAAACGGAATACTCGAATTTTTATCGAAAACGATCGAGGACTATTAATGAATGATCGTACTAAATTAATGTTGTTTTAATGGCCATTAATACGAAAATTTATTGTTTAGTGTCAAATTTCAAAATGACTAATGTCATTGTATAATATAGAGATGTATAATTACTGAAGCTATCTGAGAAAGCACAATAAGTACGAAATTCTTATTATACTATTACAAGTTTGATCAAATGACACGCTTTGCAAGTTTGATGAAATTTTCTAAGTAGTTCAGGAGTCTATTGAGGACGAACAACGTGACACGTTAAATATATGCGTTAAGATATATAACTTTGTTTAGTATTCCTAACACACATTCAATTCCGCTTATTAAAATTATGTTCATTATAATATAAAGACATCTAAACATTTTTTTTTACTTTAATTATATTATAGTTATTATTTTAATCTAAATTCTTTTTAAAATAATAAAAGGTAAAGGAATTATAAAGGAAGACACTGTTTAAACTGAAATATTTTAATGGAGTAATACAAAAAAATGTATAATTGTTGTTCCATTATCCTAAAAGCTTTCCTAATTAAGCATTAATGAATAAATAGAACGGCAAAAAATACCGTGATTTGTTTATTTATATTATTAAAGCACAACACAAAGGGTAACGTTTTTATTGATAAGAACAACGAAATATTTATCATTATACAATTATTTGTAATGTGTATAAAAGGATAACCAGCTACTATATTAGGATATTGTAAGCAATTGAATTTTTAATTTTTTATATTTTTTTTATTTTTTTATGGCATACGCAGGCAGACTAGCAGTCAGGCCACCTGATGGGAAGTGGTCACTGACGCCCAAAGACATTGGCCAGTACCAGTGTCATCGCCAACGCGCTGCTTACCGTGAGACATAAGATATTAAGTCTCGTTTACCCATTAAATACGCTGGCTACGGTGCTCTTCAAACCGGATCACATCAGTGTTATCACACTACTGCTTCGCGGCAGAAATAGGCACCGCGGTGGTACCCACCCAGACGGTCTCCTGTAAAAAGGGGACCTACCACCGGTTTACGGTTATGTTATTGCTATCTGAACACTTGGCTTGGATTTATTCAATTATTTATTTGCACAAGGACGATACACTGTACGGCTTTAAGTTTATTTTTGATGGTTCATACCAAAAGTCGGTGACCTGTATATTTTTGTATAGATCTGTATTCTTGTTACCTATTGGTATTGGCCATTGCTTCTCTATTATATTCCGTTGCTTTAAATCTTTCCAGGAAACAATAACATAATGTGGTTGTTTTCCAGATGTTTATTACATGAATAGTATGAACCGATTACGCGATAGCCTGAAAAGTGAGATAATTTCATGCTTTTAATCATGTAAGAAGGCGGTCCCGGTTGAAAAGTCCAACTTTGGCAGTCGTAATGTAGTTTCAGTGCCTTCTAAGTAACTGAAAACTCTTTCATCTAATACAGTTAGTCTTTTGGTTGAGGGCGTCAGATGCCAGGCGATTTGCGTAAACACATTTATTCAGGTAAATCTGAGGGTATTAAAACGACCCGATAATAACTTATTAAAATATCTGAAAAAAAAAAGACATAAACGCTTTTAATTTAAAATCAACATAAGGCATAAGTCTTAAACGTAAACATAAGGCAATGAAAATTAGTTGAGTCCCCGCATGATTCGAACCCACGCCCTCCGGTTTGTAAAGCACACGCCCTTACCACTAGGCTGCGGAGGCAGCGTACCATTTACCATCGCAGTTTTAAAAACAAGCTGGCTGCAACAATTCTTATGACAGTGACATAATGTCATGCAGAGTCACATACACTAAATTCAAATAGACGGCACTAACGAAATGGAAATAACAACTTTATGAGTTTTTAAAATCGGCTAATAAACATCTCACATCACTGGGTATAACACATAAAGATCAATTGAACAATTTTCCTCCGTCGCTGGAAATCCCCGAGAAAATACTGGTTGCGCTGAAATATTTCTGTTTACGGATATATATTGATTATGTGAAGACGAAAAAGACTTAATAGAATTGACTAAGTTTTTTTAATTGAATACAGTTATAAAAATATAAATTTGTATTACGAAGGGTTATTATTTGGCACGAATTTCAACTTGACATGCCACAGGAGTAATATCCTATTATCAAAATCCTTAAAATTTTATTCGGCTAAATAGATGTAAGGGCGTTTTTCACATCGACGAAAAAGCAATTTAGCACTTCATTATGAAATACTAAATGCTTAAATGATCGATTCTAAGAACCACATTACATAAATATAAAAAGACAAGTAGTAAATTTCACTACAAACTAGTGAAACGTTTACAAATTGAATACAATTAAATTTTAACCAAAAAATATGACTGACTTTAAACAATGTAAAAGTAATTTGCCAAACATAAGAAACAACATTCTGTCACTCAGATGTCTGATAAACTATTAATTTAATGACTTTACTTTAACACTATATAAATATAAACAACCTTTTACAAAATTATTGTAAAAATGGTACAACATAACAGCTACTGCCTATAATTTGATAAAAAGAAATAATAACAACCAGAGCACTAGGAACGGAGAAACGAGGAAACATATATATAAAACAAGTGAATTTTTAACCAAAAAAAAAATTACCGACTTTACACAATATATTAAGCTATAATATATTAATATATTTATTATATATTATATTAAACTATATAATATATTAACTATTTTGCTCAATAAAACAATCATATAAACCGGTAACATCGTGCCTCCTGCAAGGAACTACGCCGCGGTTTCCGCCCCCGCATTATAAATCTCTTCTATCTTTTAAGATATCCATTAAATCCAAGATAAGTAATAATAGGTTATGCTTACGGGCTTTGTTAAAGGCCAGTTTAAGAAGTACCATTACGCATAACATACTTTATGTATATCCTTTACGGTTTTGGCAGCGTTTGTAATTTAATTGCACGAGAAAGTGATTTTAGGTGCCGAATTTTTTTATTATCTAAATATCTATTAAATAACAAAATTAGTAGAAGAAGGGCCAATGGGCTAATATATATTATTACAAAAAATCCATTCAAAATTATTCCATGAGATATTATACACTTGTGCAACGGCTTTTCCAATCTTCGAAGCACTTCAAATAAAATCGTTTTTTATCTTGTTCATATTCGATGCCGTCTTTATCTCGTCAAGCGCCATAAACGCCACAAAAATCGAAATACGAATATACGTAACCCGCGAAAATTCAAAATTCGCGATACTTTTGAACACACCTCGTATGCTATACAATATTTACGTAGAAAATGGAAAACAGTTGCAGAGTTATAGATGTCTCAATGCTGTAGGAAAACGTAACAGTATTAAAGCGTTTAATTAAAGTGATAACCATGACTTTTAGAGTCAGTCGTTAAATCATTGTCTCTTTGCGACCTTAATTTAAGAGCTGTCTTCGCCTGTCTTTTATTTTCTATATTAAGATTATTATAACTATTCTTGATTGTTAACAGAAAATCCATTTTCATTTATGAATTTACCGTCGAGAAGAGAAGAGAAATGATAGATTATTAGAACTTTTAAGGTTCTTATTTAAACGCCACAATTATTGTGTTTTTTTTTTTCAAATTGATGAGGGTCTGTCAATAAAGTTCCATGACTTAAATATAAGACATAGAATCAAATTTTTCGAGATCATTATTGATTTTTTTTCATATTCTAATTAAGATGTTATTTATAACTATTTTTGTTTATATTGTATTTACTTGAACCATTGAAAGTGCCAAAGGCGTACTAATCGCCTAACGCATTGTCTCCTAGCCGACTTATAATATAGACGCCCAAATAGTAATTATTGATTTGTTTTTTAACCTCTTTTTATTTTTCAGGCTTTTTACCTGAGGCCTTCTGGGGTAATACCACCACAATGCAAATTTTGGCCGCAAGGCATTAGTGGGTAATACTACCGTGTTCCGGTTAAAAGTGCACGCAGCAAGCCTATTTACTGCGTTAATGAGACGTAACACCCTATGACTTTCGGTAGGCAGCGCGCTGGTATTGCCGAGTCACTTCCCATCAGGTGACCCAACTGCTCGTCTCATTAAAATAATTTCCAACCTTGTATACGCAAGCTGAAATGCCTTATATATATACAATAGCTTGTGTACTTATCAAAAAAATTTAAAAAAATTTTTTAAAACCCAATTTCCCTTTTTTTTAAAACCCCAAAAAACTTTTTAAGGGGTTTTTTGCCGGTTTTTTCCAAGGGCCCAAAACCCCAAAATTAAAAAACCAAATTTTAAAAAAAATTTTATAATTTTTAAAACCCTTTCCCTTTTCAAAATTTTTAAAAAAAAATTTAAGGAATTTTTAAAAAAAAAAAAACCCAAATTTTTAATTAAAGGGTTTTAAAAGGAATTTTAAAACCAAATTTTAAAACCTTTTTAAATTTTTTTTTAAATTTTTTTAAAAAAAATTTTCAATTTTAACGAAAAAAAAAAAAAAAAAGGGAAATTTTGGTTTTGGTTTTTTTCCCCCCCAAAAAAAATTTTTTTTTTAATTAAATTTTTAAAAAAAAAATTTTTAAAATTTTTTAAAAAATTTTTTCCCATTTTCCCCCTTTTTTAAAAAATTTTTTAAACCTTTTTTTAATTTTTTTTCCCAAATTAAAAAAAGGCCAAAATTTTCCTCAAATTTTTAAAAAAATTTTTTAAAAAATTGTAATTTTATTTTTTTTTTTTTTTTTCCCCTTTTACCTAAGGCCTTCCTTTAAATTAAATTTAAAAACCCCCCCCCAAATTTGGGGGGGGTTTTTTTTTCCCCCCCCCTTTTTTTTTAAAAATTTTTTTTGGGGCCCCCGGAAAAACCCTTTTTTTTGGCCCCCCTTTTTCTCAAAAATTTTTTAAAAAAACCCCCAAAAAAAATTTTTTTATAAATTTTTTAAAACCTTTTTTAAATTTTTTTTTTGGGTTTGGCCTAAAGAAGGCCCCTTTTTTGGGCTTCCAAAAGAACCAATTAACCAAAGAAAAATTTTTTTTTAAAAATTCAAAATTTAAAAATTTTTTAAAAAAAAAAATTTTTTTTAAATTAAAAACCAAAAAAAAAACCCCCCCCCAAAAAATTTTTTTTTTTGTTTTAAAAAAAAAAAATTTTTAAAAAAAAAAATTTTTTGGGAAGAAAAAATTTTTTTAAAATTTTTTTTGTAATTTTAAATTGTTATTTTTTTTAAAATTTTTTTTTTTTTTTTTGTTTAATTAAAAAAAAATTCCTTTTTGTTTTAACGTGATAACAATATAAAATTAGATAATTTCACTGCGAAGCATAATTTGTCCCGTGATAATGGACGCTGGAAAGGGCCCATTTGCATAAAGGCGATTATATCGGTATATCATTAAATGAAATAAATATTAAATAAGAACAATTTTTTTAACGGAGACATTTTGCGGGTAACAGATGGAAGGGCAGACTGTCCGTTTCAAAATTCGGCTGCATACTTCGTAGATTTGGTCATTGTCTCTAATTATTTAATTTTTATTTATGTTATTCGATTTTTTATTTATTTTTAAAGTAGTTGTAAATCTGACTGTTTTGATTTCGATATTATATTTTTATTATTTCTGTCTTGTATATTAATTTTGAATTGTATGGACTATACTTATATAAGTCCGAATTAAATTGTACATTAAGTTAGACACGCAATGTACTCATTTATAACTTACCTAAAGCTTCTGACATTCATGGTAAGCACGTTTGAACTTTACTGAAGTGTCAATAAAAGATCATTTGTAACAATTATTTTGTACATTTCTGCTTTCAGTAACTTGAGGATATTTACTCTCGTTAATTGATAAAGATCTTCTTTGATTTATTTCACTTTGTTTACACATGAAATAATTAAAACGTTTGTATAATATTTATAATTGTATATGTTACCTCTGCCTCCGTAGCCTAGTGGTATGGGCGCGTGCTTTAGAAACTGGAGGTCGTGGGTTTGAATCCTGCAGGGACTCAACAAGTTATCAATGTTGTTTTCTAATTGGTTGAAGCAATTTGGGCCGATCTCCCAATTGTCCTAAAAAGTCGGTCCACCCACTAACCCGCAAATGACCAGCGTGGATGGATGCGGTCAAAAACCCCTTAATACGGGTGTATTAGGGGAGACCAATGACCAAAAGTGTTCTATCAGAGGCTGATAATAAATATGTTACCGTTATAACGAAAAAAATTATCTGGAGTATCCTGGAGAGTTTTCTGTCATAAAATTATCTGATTTGTGATGTGACCTCAATAAAATCTCTTATGATGTCATTTAGCCATATCTCCTGTTTTAAGTATGTCATAACTTTAAGAATATGGTAATAGATTGGATATTAAAAATAAAAAAGCGTTTATAGCCAATGTTCATGAAAAAAAATAAAACCAATGTTCATGGGTCATAGTTATTGTAATTTTCATATTGATCTATATCAAATAACCAATGTATTTCATGTACTTGATTGGATAATGATTGTCGCTATATTGCCAATTTCTTTTTTTTCTGTATCACAAATATTTTTTTAAATTGCAAAAAACCCGTTACCTATCCCAAAGTTGAGGGCGGGGAATAATAAGGTAAAGGTCAAATGATATCTTCTTAAGTCCAGCTGTTGTGCTCGGCGGGCGGCGAGCTTGGAGCACAGGGCTAGTCTGCCTAACCAACTAGGAAACATTATGAAACTTGTTGAGTCCCAGCAGGATTCTAACCCACGACCTCCGGTTTCTAAAGCAACGCCCTTACACAAGGACTTACTACAATAGAATAAACGAATAATTTAAATATTTTCTTACAATGTCAGATCACAATGATTAATCATTCATACCTCAACCGCACCCTTAATACGGTTTAATAGGTCATAAATCAATTTTAATATTGCCGTATTAAAACATATTAACTGAAATTTCTAAAGGTCAATGAAGGGCCTCAGATGTTTGTTTATTAATTATATTGTAATCTAGAAATCTTTCTCCAATTATTCGAAAATAAATCACTGTTCATTAGAGCTAACATGGTTTCAAAATTTGCGTGGATTGTTTTGCAGAAAGACACTTTTATATCTTTTCTTAATATTTAATTTAATTTACTTATGTTATTTAGATTAATCATGTAAAATATATAACGTCTTAAATTTCTAAAAATTTGACGCCCCAAACACTAAAAGTTAATAAAATTATTTTAAACCAGTTTGTTGTCGGAAAATCGACTAAACCACAACAATCCTAGTGCCTATTTCTGCCGAAAGTTTTGTGTAATTTTCCAAAACAGATGAAACGCTACCTTTTTGTGGTGCTTTATTGTCAAATATGCTGCCACAGTTTATAATAAACGCTAATGTCCTGCTAAGAACCTATTAGTAACCCTAAAGGTTAAAGGACGATTCAATAATTAAACAAGATAATAAGTTAAGTCATCAACTTAAGAACTCAACTTTATACCGACTATGATGTCAATGAATGAAGCTCTACCTGGAATTCTAATTTTCTTTAGCTAACTGGGATCGTAAAAGAAAATTGTGCTAGAATAGCTCTTACATTTTCTTATAACGAAACTAACATTTAAATTCGAGTCGTTTTACCGTGATCATTTAAAATATCATGGAAATTAAAATAAAGAATAAAGTACGTAAATTGTATGTCCAAATTAAAAAATAAAATAATACACAAGCACAAATTACGACGCGTACGAAGTTGGAATTTAGCAAAGTTATAATAAACAGCAATTATAACTCATTTTGATTATATAAAATCAATAAAATGCGTGCATGTGTACTAAACTACGAAAATGCTTGTATTGACAACAATAATTAGCAGATCTTACTGTATATTTTCTTAAAAATAAAAAGGTGAGTTGATTTGTAATGTGTTTCAAAGAATTTGTTACTCTGTGGTGCTGTGAATGTCCATTGGTGGCGTATTTGTGCCAATAGTTTATAGACATAACAGTTTATTTACACAGCTTCCCGTCGTATTAAGTTTGAGTTTATTTGAGGCTGTATGTTGGTGTGAGGTTTTAAATATCTAGCGTAGTACAGCTCAGCGTCTCGTGCCTTTATTACCAGTACAGATTACACAAGAATTGACATTCGGTTTTTAAACTTATAAGTTAAACGAATAACTTCTTTTAAAGCTTTACTTTGCTATTAATTATTATTTTCTCACTGAAAGTAGTGGTTCAAATAAAAGGAAACGCTAATTAGATTTACTCTCTTTCTCATTTATAGTCTACACTATATTTTGAATGAAGAGTTTACAGCTAAGCTTAGATTTGTAAAATTGCTACAAATTGAGTACTAAATCTTTGCCAACTGTATTGATATTACTGAAACAGTTGTATAAAACATTAATTTTGGAGATGATTTTTGTCACACTAGCATGTGTACCCAGATTATAATATTTAAGTGGTGTTGACAAATTGACTGCAACACAATGTCTGTTCTAACTAAATTATGAACAATAATAAAAAATTTATTACTTACTGAATAAATTGTATATCACGAAAACGACGGCTTACCTGAACTACTGATTTATGTTTACAATTTCGTCATTTGACTTCTTTCTGGAGATTGAGCTATTAAAGAGGCAATTTATCTCACTACATGACATTACGTGAACAGTAAAAAGTCATTTAAATCGTGATTAAATGCCGTCAGGAACATTGTGTTTCATTGTGTGACATTTTCCTACAATAAAAATAGGATACGTCCTTCAGCGTCTTCGCTCTTATCATGATTTGGGTTTTCGCTTTAGAATTGAAAATTTATAAGTATATCTAGTTCTTGTGTGCCTTCAAAGTGGGTTTTATTTATAATTATAAAGCTCTTTCTGTGGCATAATCCGTAAGATTTTATTAAAGAGATATGTTAAAAGCTTTAGCTATAATAGAGAAATTTTCGGGTTTCACTAACGTGTCGAAAAAATAACTGAATAAATATTTTGTAGTACTAAAGTTACGTTTATTCAATATACAAAAAACATGTAGTTAATGTGATATTCATTTAGTTTAAAGTTAGAAATTATATTAACGTAAAATCGTACTTTTCAACAATCCGTAAAAAAAAGTTATTTCAGTATAAAAAATATTTCTAAAAAAATACAAATAATAATTTCATTAAAGGTTAATCGTTTAATTTATTGTTTGCTTAAAAATTCTCTAAAGAAAGCCTTTAACGTGAGAACTCTACATTATACCCGGCAACTATGACATCAATAGATGAAGTTCTCATCTCACTGGATTTCTAATTTCCTTTAAGCTGTTTGGAACCGTAAAGAAAGTCGTGTCTTGAGTGTCTCTTACATTTTCTCATTCTGAAAAGAACATTTACATTTGAAATTATTCGGTCGTAACGCTTTGAGAAATTTTGTTAACATAATAAAACGTTGTTTTCGCTTTACGTTAAGCTAGATAAAGCGATAATTTCACAAGCACCTGCCTATCGATCAATTAAAAAATGTTTTGAATTCAATAACCTACTAATATTATGAATATGGAAGTATTTACGAAACGATGTAAATTGTTACAGTTTAACGCAAAAACTTGATTTTATATAATGTTACAAGAAGATAATCAAGAATCAAGCATGAGTTATGTGGATGACTTTACCTTCTATAAGGCTAAAATGTGGTTACGCAAATAATTGAAATCAAATAAAAAAATCTTTCCATCTCTACGAAGGGATTACGCCAAGCTTTAAATATTATATTTTATATCTTATATCTTGTTTACTCAACTCCTCTTTAATAAATAATTCAGCGTCGCCTATAGCCATTATCTAACTAATTAGTTGTCTAGTCCTTAATAAATTACTCTCTAGGTAGTAGAAGGATGTTCAAAGTGGTCCATAACCCACTCGATTTTGTTACCTAATCTTTGATGAGGCATCATTAAGAAAATTATCGTGTTCATGACGCCACTACACAGAATTTGCCGCAACTTGAGGATAATGGATACTTATATAACTGTTACTCAGATTCAGATTTCCTTAAAAGGTGATACTTTCATAAAATCACTCTCTTAATGGTACTATGATATGTTGAAAGATGATATTTAACACGGCCTCAAGAAGTTATATCAACCTGTTTTGCTATAATTTATGGTTATAAGTTACAAGTGTAGTGATACTTGTCATAAATTATCAATTTAGTTCATTGTATTAACAGTATATATTTTTTTTAATTTCACGTTTGATAGTGTACGGATAATTAAGGTGTTTGCTAATATTTTAATGCTGACTTATATATATTTACACGTACATTTACCCTTAAACTAACTTAAATAAGTCACAAATTGTTTACTATTTATGCAACGGTCCGCAATGAATGCCCCCAAAAAGAATTCACCTTTCCTATCTTTTTGCAGCTTGAAATAAGCGTAAATATAAGCTTTAAACCTTCTTTAATAAACAAAACAATAATAACAAAAATCGTAAGAAAACTTTTAATACTTTTATAAGGTCCTTGAAATCTACAAACCCCGTTAACATTAAATAATTTATTCAGTATTACTATAATGACTACAATATACAGTTTTTTGTTGTGATTTAATGTTTAATTTATTTAATAATTTATACATGTCTGCCTCCGTAGCCTAGTGGTATGGGCCTGTGCTTTAGAGACCGGAGGTCGTGGGTTCGAATCCTGCGGGGACGCAACAAATTTTCATTGTTGTTTCCTAGTTGGTTAGGGCAATTTGGGCCGATCACCCAATTGTCTGAAAAGTAAGTTGATCCATGCGTCGGATGAGCATGTAAAAAATCCGGTCCGTAGGACCGTAGGACCGTATCCCACCGCGTGGTGGGATACGGTCCAAAAAGCCCCCTAGTAGAGAAGGCGTGGAGTGGGGGGGGCTATGTCCAGCAGTGGACCATCACAGACTGATGATAATTTGATTTGAAAAATCCAAGTTGGTTTTTATCACAAACATTATAGACAGAAAACTTCCGATATCGTCGATTGTGTTTAGTAATTTTAGTCTTGAGTAATTTTTAAAAATAAAAGCTCTTTCATGTTTTCGACTTCTCTAAGATATGGCAGAAAACATAACACACACACCGACTGCGATTAGCTTCAGACGACAATATTACACAAGATCAAATTTTTTATAACTATTTTTGTGATAACATATTAAATACTATAACCGAATGTCTTACTAATCCATTTCACAGATTGTATTATTATGTTATATTAAACATAAATGAGATGTTAACTGCCTCCGTAGCCTTGTGATATAGGCGTGTGGCTTAAAAACCGGTCATGGGTTCGACTCCTGCGGGGACTCAACAAATTTTCATTGTTGTTTCCTAGTTGGTTAGGGCAATTTGGGCCGATCACCCAATTGTCTGAAAAGTAACATGATCCATGCATCGGATGGGCATGAAAAAAGTCGGTCCACCCACCAACCCGCATTGGACCAGCGTGGTGGGATACGGTCCAAAACCCCCTAATGGATAAGGGTGTATTAGGGGAGGCCTATGTCCAGCAGTGGACTAACAAAGGCTGATGATGTATGTATGTATGTATACATGTATAGCATTTAAACATATATAACTCATAGTAATTTTAACAGGAAACCTATACCTTGCACTATCTATATATTTTAACGTAAGATGCAAATTCTGTCACGTTTCTTCATGCTTTGCAACGTCAATAGTTGGGAGTTGATATCACTAAAGTTGAATAAGGATAAGATATTGAAATACAACCTTTGATATTTAATAAAGGTAAAGGTCAATCAGGTTGTTCCTTTGTTCTCACACGTAGGGGACAGATTTGTTTATTAAATTTAATTTTCAGCAGGATTACATTTTGATGGACACGTTCAAAAAGTATTAGTTGCTTGCTATTGTGCTCTCGTTTTTTTATTTTAAGATTAAGGGATGTTTAAATGTCATAAATATTAGTACGGTATATATTAAAAAAATTAATTACTGTCATTAAATCTTCATCTAATTCCATTTCAAAATCGATTTGATGTCGCTTTCAAAGCTAACTTATACTAACGAGAGAATAAATAATTTCATACAACAGGAAAGCTAAACTTAAGCGGTTCATGGAGTTTTGTTCCAGAGTTTTATTTCTCAACACAAATCACGGAAAAAGAACCTTAACTAGGGAGCGTGATAATTTTTCCTTCGAACGTAATGGTATATTGATGCTTATTTCATTTTTCAAGTTAGAATGTCATCGAGTAAGTTACAGTTATTTACTATACTGTACCGTACTCTAACTTACTTGACAATTTTCCTTATTGTAGTCATAAGCTATACAACAATCTTCACGTCTCGGGCACTAAATTTATATTAGTAAAATATTTTTTTAACGAAAAAATATTTAATAGTGTTCTACTAGGAATCGTAGTGGTTCTATTATTTTATTAAATACTATATGATGCATTAAATTTTATTGCCATTAGCTTTCTTCAAAAATTATTGTCAACCATGAAAAAACATAATTAATAATTTTATGAATAATATATTGCTTTTATCAAATTAAAATTCTGCCTCCGTAGCCTAGTGGTATGGGCGTGTGCTGCGTGTGACCGTATCCCACCACGTGGTGTCCAAAAAGCCCCCTAGTAGAGAAGGCGTGGAGTGGGGGGGGTCTATGTCCAGCAGTGGACCATCACAGGCTGATGATAATTTGATTTGAAAAATCCAAGTTGGTTTTTATCACAAACATTATAGACAGAAAACTTCCGATATCGTCGATTGTGTTTAGTAATTTTAGTCTTGAGTAATTTTTAAAAATAAAAGCTCTTTCATGTTTTCGACTTCTCTAAGATATGGCAGAAAACATAACACACACACCGACTGCGATTAGCTTCAGACGACAATATTACACAAGATCAAATTTTTTATAACTATTTTTGTGATAACATATTAAATACTATAACCGAATGTCTTACTAATCCATTTCACAGATTGTATTATTATGTTATATTAAACATAAATGAGATGTTAACTGCCTCCGTAGCCTTGTGATATAGGCGTGTGGCTTAAAATACGGAGGTCATGGGTTCGAATCCTGCGGGGACGCAACAAATTTTACGGATACGGTCCAAAAACCCTCTAAAGGATAGGGGTGTATTAGGGGAGGCCTATATCACAGGCTGATGATGATGATGATGATTATTATGTTAAAAGATTTTTTATGGTTGCGTATAGATCCGTGCTTAAACATTTTCTCCATTATGTTTTACACAATAGCTAGCTACCCGCTCCGGCTTTGCATGATAAAAGGATTATTGTAGGTAAGCCTAAACTAATAGACGTATGACATACTGGAAATTTTCGTTTACATTTTTAAGACGTACAATACTTAAGTACGTTATTATAGATTATCTCGTGGGTTGCCGATAGCGTTTGCAATGTAAACGCAAAAAAGGTGTTAATTTTCACCACCATTATTTTACAAACCTCTTGTTTATAATATTACGCATATTATACATATAAACCTTTCCATTAAAGCAATCCATTTATTAAATTTAACCGCTTCAAAATCCGTTGCGTATTTTTAAAAAAAATCACTACATAGAAACGGACGAATCCAAAGCAACTTAGTTTTATACTATGCAGCAATTTACCGTTCCTGATGTTTAGTGCTTTTTCTTCTTACAAAGTTTACACTTTATTTATCAAGATTTTAAACATAGGAATTACTTTTTAGCAACAACGAATTGTGCACATATAACTGCAGTAATGTAAACAAGCTTAAAATAAATCAGCGAAACTCACTAAATCTTTTCGCGATATTGCTTATCCGTATTGCAAATATTTTGTTAAGATTATTTAACGGTACCAAATTTGGTACCTCCTTCTTTAGGGAAGTCAGTCAAAAAGTATAAAAGGTGAAGAATTGACCTAAAATTGTAAATAATATGTTAGTATTTTCATACTGCTGACATAATTTCAACATAGTGTTTTTAAACTGTGACTATGTAATTTAAACAATGGATAGAACTACCAATAAATTGTGCTATTATTATTGGTATAAAACTATAATTTCAACTTTTATAAACGCTATATTTTTGTGGTTTATCTGAATAAAATATCCTCCGCTATGCAAATGAAACGATGTACTAAATTTAAATAAAGGCATTGATTCTAAAAAATAAAAAAAAAATTTATCGAATTTTATCGACTTTATAATTCTACATTAAGAAGCGATATATTCTACTTCCTACTAATACTATAAACGCGTAAGGGCTATAAATGATGTTCGGCAATAATATAATAAGGGCATAGTGTAGTTTATACGAAATGTAATTGATAGTGTCATCTATGTAGAAAAAAAATCTGCCATCAGTGAGCTAATACGACTCAAACTACAAAAGTCTTTTGGCTAATAAATATGTAATGCGTAATCATTATTACAACAAATCACGATTATATTTAGAGAAATTGCGGTATTTTAAAGTACAGTAAAAGTTTTTTTTTTAAGTATAATATTCAAGTAATATTTTTAAATATGTTCATGAAACAAGTGATAAATATATTTACACTTGTTTTATACAAGTGAATGCTTTAAAGGTGGACTTAATGCAAATAGCTCTGCCTCTAGTCCACCTTTAAACGATTTAGGGAACACGAGGTAGGTGTACTTTGTGAATACATAGACACAGACCAGTGAAGCTCATGATTTATTCACGGATTGTATTCAACAGACATGTACAGCCACTTGCTTCGTTTAAAACCAAACCGTACCTTTCAGCAAATTTCCTATTAAAGACAACTGTCTCCCTAAACTAATGTTTGCAACAGAGCTGGTTTAGGTAAAAGTAGATTTAATGAAATAAACAATTTATTAAAAGTTAAGTTTAACAATGACATAGTTAAAAATACGAACAAACATACACATAATGTTTCTTAATGGAAAAAGTAAAACTTTCTAGCTAAGAATTTAAACATATCGAAATAATTTTCTAGATGCATTCGCGTTATCAGGAAGAAGAAAGAGAAGTGAGTTAAGGCCAAGACTGAACACCAATTTAAGCATTTAATCGCGTTTCATAAGTTGAAAATATCCTTGCCTGTGGCATTAATGCAATAAACACTCTGAAAAATATTCTGAAATGTACACATATATATCTTTATGCATAAGAAACATGAACGCTTTAACACCGTAATTTCTATAATTTAAAATTTTGATGATATTCGAAATGTTAACTTTCATGTTAGACAAGTTGTATTCTCGATATGATGAGCAATATTAACTCAATATTGATTTATTATCAAATACAAAATTACCTTTTAACTAAAACTTAAAAACTTAAGCAATTGGTGAGTATACAGGGTTTATCTATGTTATATTATACATAATTTATTGAACATTAAATTGTTGTGTTCTTAAAGACATAAAAATAAATTTATGGTTTAAAAAGATTTTAGGATTTGCTTACCGAACAGAATAAAACAATACGCCGTTATTAAAGCCTAAAATTATTTCGTGTTTTCATTATTCGTTAAATCTTTAATTTTAAAATATTAAGTTTTTTTTCTAAGAAGTTTTTTCTAACAACAATAATCGGATGCAAGACTTTATACATATTTCCAGTTTACAGTTTTGTACATTCATTATTTCGATACTAAAACTTTTGTTGTGTTGCGAACTAAAAGTTTACTGTAAGCTATAAGAAATTCTAAGAAAATAGAAATTGAAATAAAAATAAAAATAGAAATTCTAAGACTATCAAAAAATTTTTTAAGATGAAAAACGGGTTCATAGGACTCATTTACTTATTAGAGAAAACCTAACGTAATCGTTTAACTTATTTGTAGGAGTTCGTATGAATAATATATGACTAAGTCTAAAAGCACACGCTCAAATGATATTAGTATAAGCTTACTGGTTTAACGGGGTTATTGTTATACAAATTGATTTTCACTCATGAAGGTTATCTAAAGCTAACAGTATCGTGTTTACGTCAACACGAATTGACGTGGTTTATCTAAATTTTCACCGTAATTCGCAAGCTGGATTTTGAGAAAACTTATTGAAAATTTAATATTTACCTGAGAAAATTAAGCTCCTTAATTAATTGAACAAAAACGCAATCTAGTTGGCTTAAAACTTTCGTACTGGGTTGATTGTTCCATTTATATTAAAAATTCAAAAGTTTGTGATTATGGATGTATACTCGTTTACTTAAGAATATTTGGAAGATTTATGAAAATCTTATCTTCTAGAGAAAATATGCTACATATGTAACGCCATTACCCGTCCATAAATTTAGCTTAATAATAATATTTAGTAGACATTAGAACTTATTTCTTTATAATACAAACAATCTAATCTTAATATTTCATGCCATTTAAAAACATAACACATTTTTCTGTGATGTCAAAAATTACTTTCAAGCGGGTACATACATACATCATCAGCCTTTGTTAGTCCAATTGCTGACATAGGCCTGCCCCACACAATTTTCTATCCATTAGTTTGAATCGTATCCCCACCACGCTGGTCCAATGTGGGTTGGCAGGGTGGTTTAGTTAAATATAGCTTAATACTCTAAAAGTCTATTTCTTTTCATGTTAGAGAACATATTTACTTAATCATTTTATACAGAGAAGAAGCTGAAGTATTGCAAATACTTACGCTCCCTTTAAAGAACAAACTCTTGTCGTGTAAGACTTTAATTGAATTGTTTTCTTTTTGCACGGACTATTTATTTTGTGTTCATTTTGAAAATGACTGTTGCATCGGTTTAAATTTAAGTATAGAAGATGAGTTTTCTCTTTTGTAAAAACGAGAATGTGAATTGTCTTGAATAACTTACGTTACGACCTTAATTGAACTAAATAATTTGCAATGTTGTTTGTTAAGACTATGCAGTTTGAATTGTATGAGTTTCCTTTGTTAAGACAGTACTGCGGTGAACCGTTTATTTTACGGCTCCGGAAATTTAACCCGTCGGATTTTTAGGTAAATAATATCCTCCCACCAACCGGCATTAAACCAAAAACTTCCTAATGGAGAGGGGTGTGTCCAGAGGCCTATATCCAGTAGTGGACTATCACAGGCTGATGATGTTGTTGTTGATGTTGATACAAAATAAGTATTAAAATAACGCCTCTTTCTTAAATCGGACAAGGCGGTTGTGTATAAACACTACTTTCAAGTACCCCTACACCCCTATCCATTAGATTTTGGACCGTATCCTGTTCGGTCCAATGGGCTAGGATCCTCGACTTTACATGCCCATCCGACGCATGGACTATCTTACTTCAGACAATTGGGTGATCGGGTCCAACTTGCCCTAACCAACTAGGAACAACAACGAAAAACTGCTGAGTCCCGCAGGATTCGAACCCACGACCTCAATACAAACTCGTTTCTTGACTGTAACATTTTATTAGTACTCCATCACGTTATGATGACAAATTACGAATTGACATCATTTATAACGTTAATATGTCGTCTCTTTTATTGCTTTTTGAAAACGTGCTCCGTCAGTGACACATTGATACAGAAAAAAAATACTATGAATTTATGATGTAGTCAAACATCTTTAGCGATTTTGGCAACATTTTTACGCTTGCTCTGCAAGAAATATGTGCTATCATCATATACAAAAAAAATATCTTGGAAAAGTTTATATCCACTTTGAAAATTATGTGGTGAAAAATTTTGTAAAATATAGTTTTATAAATAAAACTTACAAGTCTAAATACATATTACAACAAGAACAGTTGCACTTAGACTGTATATATTACAAACATGTAATGGACATATATGTATGCATATGTTATATTTCCTTGCATGTTTCAATGCTTAGCATTAAATAAGCTGACGAAAACACAATAACAAAGCTCCGAGCTTGCCGCTCCGACTTGCTTAGGCTATTTGAACACCAAGGAAAAATATTTAAATATTTCTTTTATTTACGTGATTACGATTTTTTTAGTTTTTTCTTTAAGAATTTTCTTATTTAGCTTAAGGGAAATTTTAATAAAATATTACGTATATACGTATATTAATACAATAAATATAATAAACAATAAATATATAGATACATTCCAACCAGACGGAAGCCCTCGGCAGGGAAGACCCAAACGGCTGAGGGTTGGGCCGAAAGGGAGAGGATCAGGTGACAATGCGAGCGGTGTCGATACGATTTAGCTAGAAGTGTCCACATCACGGAGTCCAGCTGTCTCAGGTGTTGTGCGAAGCTCACCGATTAACTCTTTGCAGAAACGACTATAGGGATACCTGGTCGGCATCCAACCCCACATGTCAGTCACCTCGTGGAGCCAGATCCAGATATTTTTGTTTCTTTTCTGTTTCGGCCACGAGGTTCTCGTCAAATGGGATCGTGATGAACCGTTAAAATACCTTGACAGTGCTCGGTCCATCAGCATGACGATTGTACGTTTTATGGCCAGTATCGTTCTGTCCGTGATGATGGACCAACCTAACAGGCCTGGCGCGATCATTTCTTTTGAGCATTTATGTCCGGCGAGTACTCTTATAATACGGCAAATCAGTTCCACGACGTTTTTCAGAGCGAGCCTTGCGAGTATCTCACATAAGTTGTGCCTGCAAATACCTGCGTTAGAAGAGCCGAAAACTGGAAGATAACATGCCGCAGGGTCTCCCAGGATGGCGACAGGCTCGACAACGTTCGTGGTGCCATCCTGGCGCGATGTATCCCAAAGTTGTTGGTCTTAATAACCCGGATCTTGTATTGCAGGCAAAACCCTCGGTTTCTCCGAAGAGATTATCAAAACGTGATTACGATTATTATTAAACTAGGTCCTTTTAGGGATTTATAGCGTTTATTCTCTAAATATCTCATCTTAGTCTGCCATCCTTACTTAATTAATATAGTGACTGGATTGCTCATGGGGTTGTTGTGCAAATGAGTTCTGTAAAAAGACACCCAGATATTACTAATTATGTTTAAACTTTCAATGAGGTAGTAGTAGACCAAACACATCAGATTATTTTGAACAATAATACAAGTCCCCATCAGATATATTAATATGTTTATCTTTCAATACATATACATAAAAATTGTACAAGTCCAATAAGAAATCAGTAAAGATGAAGTGAGAATAATATAGAACTTTTTTAAATAAGTTACAGATTTAATCCATTTAACCCCTAAACTTGTAACTTACGAAAATTATTTTTCTTAAGGAAAGAATTACAAACTTTCTCTTCCATCCCATTTGACTGTTTTTCCTTAACTACCAGCAATCTTATTTCGATCTTTAATATCAAAATAATAAGCCAGTTTATGGAATTGACAGGAAAAATGTTAAAGCAATTTAACTGTTTAATTAAGAAATAAATATAAACAAATACAAGTAATTTGCTTCGACTGTACGCATTAGTCACATGATCATTTAACAAGAAAAAACTAAGAGCTTTTTAAGATTAGGTGTTTAAATACCTTGAAAAATTGTTTTATTGGGATATTAGACACAGACATTAAACTTAGCTCATTGCTTAAAACATTTGTCAAATTAATACACAAGATAATACATATTAAATTAACCATTCTATTAGCGTATGTTGGTAAACATTTATAGTTAACGTATGTTCTTGTAAACCATATAACCATACGGCTCAAAACTCAAAAGCGCGGGATATTGTAAAAATACCGAGGGCATGGTAGCATATCTAAAGTAAAAAAAATTAACAAAGAACAATCCGCCTTCAAATCAAAATTTGAAGAAAAAGAAAAGTAATTGCATAACATTAATTATTCATTGTATGTAAATAAAGCGCGACGCAATTACGTACGGATTGCACGTCGTTGCCTGTTTTTTTTTGCGTAAAATAGTTATGCGCTTTTGGAAATCGGTGTCGTTTTTTGTTAAAATTTGTTTCATATGTTACAATGGTTTCTGCTTCCGATCTATCAAGATTAACCTGATTAAAAGTTACTGATTTTTAGTTAGTTACTATTACGCAGAGTAACTGTCGTATATCTTCCACAATCTAAACGGCAAACTTCAGTTCTTGACTCGAGGTCTGTATTTTTTACCTCCATGGTAAATTTCCTCTAAATTGGGGTCTTTTTTTTTAAGACGGCCGGAAAAAATCTAAGCAGGTTTTATTACATGAACTTTTAGAAAATGCTCGAAATCTATTATTTATTTGTCAAATCGATGAGACTAGCAACACCCTAACTTCACCCTACATAATTAAATATGCAGCAGAATATGAGGAACTCAGTCTACAACGACACAAGTCCACTTGCTGCCCCGACACAATATCGATTGCCAAGTTACCTATTTCCTAAGATGCCGTAGTTACCAACAGTAGCGTTATCACACTGCTACTGCTTCGGACAATACATGTGATGCTGATTACAACGGGACCGATAATAATATTTTTTGAAATTATTTTGCGATTCCTTTCTTGTATTATGCAAATACTTGGTAGCACAGGCAAGAATTGTAAAATTGAACAATAGATCATTGTAAATTCAATAATATGCATACAATTTCATGATAATTTAAACCATTAAAAATTCAATTAATATAAATTAATCACGCAAAGTAGCAGTCGCTGGATACAAATTTCTTTCAGAATTCGATATGCATAAATACTATCACGATAAAATCTGAACATACGCTGAATAAAAAAAATTAGCTCTGAAAAGAAACCACATTTGTATTTTCATATCTGTTCTTAAGACAGTCGAAACGGCTACGAGATGTGGAAAAAGTAAATTTATTCATATCGGAAAAAGCAGAATGTCGAATTGTCTGATAACGTTATATTGTAACGTATTTTCCGTTACTTATGTCAATTGGCTTTTATATGATTTTATCTCTTAAAACAAAATTATATTTGTTTTGATCGTGCGGCTGCGGCATAGAATTCAGCTTCCCATTTCCTCGTGTCGTAAGAGGCGACTAAGGGAAAAGTCACTACAATACCACTATGGCGGCCGACAGATGGCGGATATTCTCATTCCACCTTCAGATCCCAAAAATGCCGAAACCTCAACGGGCAGCAGCGTTCGAGGTAAAGGATCTGTAAGGACCGCGGTTACAAACCTGGGTACGCCAAGCGTGGTAACCATGGCAAAAGAAGATGAAGAATGACAACGATGCGCCCCTTAAAGTCCTGGCAGCCCCACTCATTCCTGGCTACGGTAGGCCTCCCAAATGGCAAGAAAAGCAGAACCCTGGGTAATTCCGGCCACGCCTCAATGACGACCAGACCCGGCAACTTTCATGCACGACATGAGGATCACAGAGGATGAGACAAATAGCAATAGGTTGTGCTAGATTATCATAGGATTATTCCAAAGTCCAAAGAGGAAGGGGAAAGGAATATAATCCCGAATCCGCAACCGTTTTATTTACCGAGGCACTTAACCATGAGGGGTTGATTTATCGTCCGTAAAGCCCCACAACATTACAAAACTGAAAATGTCATGGTCGCATACCTTATACCGTACTATTCAAACGAGGTCGTTTACTACGCAGGTGTTACAACTACACGACAAATTTGATGAGGAAGTCGAGGCAAGGAGGATATTTCACGCGCCACAGACCTCCTCTCCAAAACCAATACATGTGTTGATGGAGACTTAAAAATCAGGCAAGAAAGCATTGATGAGCTAGACAAAAATTTTGAGAAAGTAACGAACCTAAGGGGGCAAACAGCTGGCTGACTTCGCGAGAGTGGGCTGACCATATATGATGAACTCCTTCAAAAAATGCCCCACAGAAAAGTGGACCAGGATAAGCCCCGATAAGGTCTCCGTAAAATAAGATTGATTTATCACAGACAACTGAAACGTCGGGCCATTCACGATGTCTCGACGCAAGGTTTAAACCGGCAGCAATCACTGACTGGTAAGAGGCAGCACACTGGAATCTAACAATAGCTTTGGAAAGATCCTCATCTGGATAAAGTCCACGCTTCTGTCCGTCTCTTGTGCCCATATTCAAAATGCCTGTTGTGTTTTCAGCTCGAACCTATAACCGGCTTCCAAACTTAGACAAGTGCAACACTGTACTATATTAATTGAGCTTCGTAGGACTGTTCAGGTAAGCAGGATTTTATGTCACCTGCAAAATCAGCCTCTTGAAAACTATACACCGATTTCCTTCTGAGCTCGCCGCGTTCTGTTCGAGAGTAACCTTTGAATTGTCTCGCATTCCAGACTAGACGGGATTTCCAGCCACCCGAACAGCCACCTGGTGAGCCAGCAATGGTGACTACAGGATGGCGCTGCGGCAGATTACAGAAGACCGATATATAATTTGCTTTATGCTTGGCGTTTGTGGACTATGAAAGTCTTTCTGTCGAAATTTAAATAAAGGCACCTTCAGCGTTACCAAATTGACAGTCGGTATCGAGGTGCTGGAGTGTTTGTACAGTGTAAAACAACGTCCGTCCGAGCAATCCAGTAGTGCCAGTCGGTCTAATTCGCAGATGAAAGCGTGCATATATCCTCGAAACTCTTACCGCCGTAATGGAAGATTCCATTCAAATCCGATTGAAAGGACGAGGCAAATATCGATGGTGAGTACATCACCACTCAGGATTTGCCGACGACATTGGTTACAATGGCGAGTCGTTGGAGGACCTCAACGCTATGCTCAATGACCTCAACAGTGTTTCCCAACACGTGGGGCCTTAGGATGAACATGGAGAAGACGGCGCCTAACGCTTGCGTCATGCCTACGCCGGTGGTTATTAGACGCTGTGCTCGAAGTTCTGACCAATATACGATCAACGCGTAGTCCAGTAGTAAGTCCAATCTCGACGCAGAGGTCAATCGACGAATCCACCTGATGGGCAGCTGAAGCTTAGACGTATCCTCTGTCCGACATCCCTCAATGGTTCAAAAACTACAGTCTTCAACCAGTGCGTGTTGCCAGTGATGACCTGCTGAACCGAGACGTGGTCTCACCGCTGGCCGCATGAGGGAAGCTCCAAGTCCCTCAGAGCTTATGGAGTGGGCCAGGCCCGAATCTTCGCGATAGAGTGCGCAATACAAGACATCCGCAGCAAAACGATGTGACCGACATAGTCAGGCAGTTAGCAAGCCAGCGGCAATGGCTGCCGCATTTAGCCTGTAGAGAGCCGATAAATCGATGGGCAAAAGGTTCTCTTGAGTGGTACCGCGCAACGTGGACACCCCACGAGATGGAGGACGATCTGCAAGTGCGAGAAGTCGGTGGATGAAAAGTAGGATCGTACTTCGCGGTTTCGGGAGGCCTATGTCCGCAGTGGACTTTCATAGGTTGATATGATGATGATGATGATGATGATTTGACATGGTTACAATACAGAATAAATAATTCTTATCACATGCCAATTTGTCCCGCGGTTGTGGACATTGAAGATCTATTTGTATAAGATATATATGTCGATATGACCATTCTATAATATTATATAATAAAAAATATTATTTATTTTGAGCAAACCCCAGAAAATGATATTTAGCACGTTCGAATCTACTAAATTATCAATAAAAATCATTAGTGACAAATATTTTTTATTTCTCTGTTTTCATCATCTTGGGATTAGTTACTTTCGTTAGATAGTTAAGATGTACCTAGATTTGTTTTGCTTTTTTAAACCATGAAAACGCATATTCACAGAAAGAGTCGAAAAACATGTAAATCGCTTGAATGTATTGCTAATATAAAGAACACAACTGTGACTGGAGTTAATTTCATTCATGAAAAGGGTCTGATGCTATATTGACTGACACATAATCTAAAAAGTGACCTTAATAAGCTCTCTCTTATAACATCATTCCGCCATATCACCTGTCTCAAGTGTGTCATAACTGAACGAAATTGGCAATAGATTGGATATTAAAAATAATAAGTGTATACTGGACTAATTAAAAAAATATGACCATTGTTCATAGGTCATTGATATTGTAATTTCTGCATTAAAAACACTTACCTACATTTTGTATAATTGCGAGAAAAACTACTATAATTATCAATCATGTAAATGCTATAAAGATTACATTGAGAAATGTATCCTCCATTCGGGAAATAAATTCTTCTCGATCTTTCTCGATCTTCCTCTAACATATCACACAACCTTCCTGTATATCGAAATTCAACTAAAACCATTTAACTTAAATCGCAGTACGTGCTCTAGAAACGTTTCAAACAAACACAAGACATTCCTGCAGCGCACGTATGAGCCGATAGCGTACGCCGCTATTCTCGATGGATATTAATTGAATTCAAACCACCAAGAAAACCCCTTATCACTAAAGGATTTGTTAAATAGATATTAGACTGGCCTCAGACTTAATATTGAATACATTAAGGAATCTAAGAATCAGTCAAGAGTTTTCGGAAAGAGTATGGTAAGAGGATGTTATAACCAAATATAATGACACTAGAATACAAAATTTTCAGATTTAGGTAGATGGTTAGCATTTCAGATTGCTGTTCAATTAGTAATGTAACAAATGTTAGAGTTTTCACATTCGCAAACGCGAATATTTATCTTCAACATTAGCGAATGCGAATGCGGATTTTTAATTTAAAGAAAATTAAATATTTAAATTGAAACTTGAAAGGTTCTTTTGTCGATATTGGTTAATTGAATGAATTTTAGTCACAGTAATTTCCATTCTAAAGTTTTGTTTTATTTTATAAGTTACTTTATATTATTTTCTGAATTTAACTGATATTTAAGAGACAAAGTGGCATAAAACGTGGGTAAACTCACATCAGTGAAGTTTTGGACTTATTTAAGCAAAATATGAGATGCTGGGAATACAAACCCGCCAGTTGTAACAAGGCTGATTAATGTTAGATTTAATAAGATTCTGAAATCTTTTCTCATAAATGGAGTGATAACAAAAAAAATATCTACGTAAGTATATCTATTGTATTATTATTTCATATGCATATATACCCATTTTTGATATTAAACACATACGCTAAATATTCAATAATTTTTTTGTATAATGCAAATATTAAAAGTGATATTCGAATGCGTATGTGAAGGCCAATATCTGTTACAACACTATTATCAATCAGCACTTATTTCTCTTTTAACAAAACTGGGTAACAAGTAAAATTCTTAGATTAGAATGCTAGATAACGAACTTCGTTATAAAGCCACTTCATCCTTTTTCTGATAAAAATCGTAATGCCACGTTCATAACTATTTAAAAAGGTAATAGGGTGAAACTATTCATTAAATATATATATAAGGTCAAGAATTAAGCTTAAACGAAACATAAAAGGAAGCTTTCAAATATACAATATAATGGTTTAATATAACTAGAGCGCTATTAGAAATTTATAAACTTCTTTTGAAAAAGAAATGAAAAACTTAAAAGCCAAGTTCTTTACGATTGGTGTTATGTTGATTGTTTGCATGGCGATCTAGCACCTTCATTTTAGATACATGTCCCCTTTTAGGGGCTGTCCGAGTGGTAGTTTAACACACCATGTGTAAGTTCCATTTAGGCAGCGGTATCGGTGAAACCTTAGCGTTGCTGATGCGCTGACAGTCGGTGACCCTTAAAACTGTAGGTGTGACCGACTGTTCGTCTGCCCTCAAACGACTATTTGAAGTTTTATACTTTCAATCAGTGAGAATGCCTGCTACAATGTCGTTTAATCCAAAAGACAGCATCGCAACGTTACTTTCCTAAACGATCCCCTGTAAAAAGGGAAATTTACCATATAAAAATTACACCAGTAAAAGTAAACCCCAGTTAAGTTTAAAGCGTTAATATTCTAATGGCCAACTCGGCTTTATCGCTAAATGGGGAATAAAGAAGTTTGGAGGGAAGCAAATGGTCTGCGAAATTGCCTTCGAAACGCACTCAACCACAATGAAGCACGAAATTTTTGTGAATTTTGTTCCATTATTCGTGGCATACTAATCACAAAATATTACTACGTTAAATCCATGAAAATAGTCGAAAAAAATCGTCTAAAATCGACAAACAGTCAAACGAGGTTGGAGTATAATTTAATCTAAAGGAAAGACGAAGAAGAAAGGCATCAAAAATGCCAGAATACAAGCAATACTAACTATTTTATTGTTGTTCGAGTACGTTGAAAGAACGTACCAAGCTCATTTAATATAACCAAAATATTTTAAAGATATTTTTCATACAAAAAAAAAAAAAGTTTATAAAATATCTTTTTTTCATAAAAAAAACTATTTCAGAATATTAATCAATTAAGTAATATAAAATATTTCATACTTGTGTTTGTACATGTTTGAATTAATAAAGGGGAATTATTATGAAATAAAAATCACAGAGCTACTGCATATTTTTAACTTCATTTAATACCTCATAGCAAAAATTCACCAAAACCAATTTGTTGCATAATTTTATCAACTTTAGTAATCATACGACATTTATTGGCTTCCTGAAAAATATAAATGATATAAATTCATCAATAACTCAAGAAAACATATTGTAGACGATGGGTAAAACACTTTTAACTGATTTGATTGGTTTTTATGATTTAAACTGTTAATATTTTTTTTTTATGTTTATATGTAATAAGAAATAAGGTTTATTATTATTATTATATTAATATTTTTTTGATTTACAGGTTGACCTTATAATACGTGCGGCATAAATATATTAAATTTCGAACAATATTGGATGTAATAACAAACACCCACAATGGGTGTTAATTAGGGAGGCCTATGCCCAACAGTGGAGTAACGCAGGCTGGTAATGATGATTATTACGAAATCATATTTTAATAAAAATCGTAAGGGCTATTCACCTCCCCAACGCATTGTCTCTCGAACAAAATAAATACCATAAAATTCATCTATCTAATAATAATACGTCCAAACCGTATACGACGACGGCGGCCTATCTATATTAGAGATCAGCCATAGCTCAGGAGATCATAAAATGCACAAGTCTACGCGCAAATTCTCCCTTAACCGAGACGACCGGAGAGAAATAAGGCGCAAGACCGTTTTTTACATGCCCATCCGACGCATGGATTATTTTACTTCACGGGCAATCCGGTGATCAGCCCGCATTGCAATTAAAAAGTTGTGAAGTTCCCGCAGGATTCGAACCCACGACCTTGTGTCTCTAAATCCATACCACTAGGCTGCGGAGGCAGTTATAATATTATTGATAGTTATAACATTAATTGAAGGTATTCTTTCTTCAGGTAACCAATAAGGCAAATATCGCAATAGCGCATAATTAACCTGCATAGCCTTATTGTAAAATTTTTACTAAATTGCAAATGCTGGCTACATAATTTATATCTAAAAACATACATTTTATTATAAAATAAAAATTTAAACATATGACAGAATTAAAATCAAAAGGCAGTTTCGTGCAAAGAGCACTTTACTATTCACTTATATTGCATTAAAGAGTCATAAACGGTTTCAAGTCGGTCACATGTTTTTTTTACAATTTTTCTGTTATGTGTGTGTTTAATGTTTTATCAATTGTACAAAAAATATATTTTACTGACAGTTAAGTGGTGACTATCAAATATTTACACTTGACCGTGAACTTTTCCATTTTCATCTTGATCGGAATCCATCAATAGGTCCAAAACTAGTCGACATCTACACCGATTTCACGTAAGATAAGTCGAGAGTGTATTTTCAGTATAATGTTCAAGACAGTTTTATTTGTTTAGTTATACAAGTGTCAAAAGTGTATGGATTTACCCAATAACCCGTCCTGCATTCTTCTTTTTCGGGATCGCAGTTCTGTGATTAGAGTAATAGAAAGAATTAACAAATGTAAAAAGATATGATGCACTTTGAGCTTTAATCAGAAATCGGCTGAGGTTGGGGAAAATTTAGAGTACTAAGAGCACACACAATTGCACAATAAACAGTAATAATAGTACAAATGACTCATACAGTATTTGAATATATGTGAACCAACGTTGATGATCTGCTTAGTGTGGTGGTAAAGTGACCTGTGGGTGTGGGTTTGCTTCCCAATGTGAATCAATTATTTGATATATTTATTGAATTGTATGATGAAGATAGTGTTTCGCTCCTGTCTGAATAGCAGAATATATACATTATGTTTAATTTCACAAAAACAAATGGATATTATATTTCTTAATGATTGATATCAAGTAATACGCATTATCTTAAGTTTTTCTGGACTATAAATTTGTAACAAACATGTGATGTAGTTTGTCGGCAACATGGCAAATTTATAAAACGTTAAATTACTTCTATTTTGACCTTCTGCTCACATATCCGCTCTGAGTCTGCTGTTTAAACTGTTAAGTCGAATGTCTGTTTCTGTCACCAGCAATCGTTCAGTTTTAATGGATATCGGCCAGCTAAAGAGAAAAGAAGTAATTTTTTTTTTTGTAAAATTCTAGATTACTTGTGTTTTACATTTTTTATGTTCTCCATTCTTGAAGTCTTATAATTTTACATAAATTAATTTATTAGAACCGGTGGTAGGTCCTCGTTTACATGGGAGACCGTCTGTAGTACCATCATGGTGCTTATTTCTCATCATGCCAGTGGTGTTACTGTGCTCGGGGTTTGAAGGCACCGCAGCCAGCGTATTTACTGGTTAAACGGAGACTTAACACCCTATGTCTCATTTGTGGCAGTGTTGGCGATACCACTGGTATTGCCACGTCTATGGGCGTTTTGGTGATCACTGTCAGGTGGCCCGACTGCTCGTCCACCATGTGCTTTGCGAAAAAAAAAAAAAAGAATAGGATAGATATGAATGTACTTTTAAAAGAAAGGATTTTTTTTTCAATTCTCTCATAACAAAAATGTCTTAACGGTGCTATTGTTTATTCATTCAAAGATAGAATTTAAATTCAATTTTAATGGGCTTAAAAAGTCAAGCACTCTTATAGGTTAACCATCGCGTTGAGATTAACAGAATTGAAAGTAAATCAATGTATATGAAGGCATATCTGTCAATATCTTCTACCATTTTAATATGTATATGTTAACTATAACGTTCCATTACTGAATAAATATTTTAGCACGATAAGCTCTTACTTTATTAAGCAATTTAGGAAAAACTATAAAAACTAAAGAAAATTTTCTACTTAACGTGCATACAGCTGAGATATTCAAAATTTTAAAAACAAAACAAGTACTAGTAAGTAGACTGAATAAAAATGTTTTAAGCATTTTTAATATATTATACTTTACTAATTATCAATTACTTGTTTTTATAATAACGATGACATACAAAAAAAATTTTTTTTCTTAACAAATGTCATTTTAAATAATATTTTTCCTTCAACTTATTACAGCAAACAAATCGGAATTTTATCTGCGCATAAATTTCATAATCTTTTAAATAAAAGAAATACAAACTTGTACTCACTTGAGCTGTCACGGTATAAACCGTGAACATTATCGAGAATAGAACAATAATCAGATGGAACTTCATGATGACCATATGCAGAAGTACTTTGAAGAATTCTATGTAATAACACTCGCACCGTATTTATACCTGATGTCAATCGTCCACGTCACAACAATAACTTTATTATTACCTTATCTGTTGTGAATCAAACGGTGCGAAAATCAATTTCAAGTTTTTCACATAAATAAAATGTAACACTTAATGCGTGTCGGATCGATTACTAAATATTAGATTTGTGTATGTGTTCGTGTAGTGAATTCTCCATTTATAGAATCATAGAAAAAATCTTTTTCCACGAAAAGGAAAGTTGATTTGAGTAGAGAATGGTGGAGAATATTTTACGCAGCTTATGTTTGGCTATAATTAATTATTTAATTTAAGCCACTGAAGTTTTTAAGCTATTATTATTAAGCTAATAATTTTGTAAAGTTTTATTAAAATATATTATTAACGTTATATGGTTACAAGTATCCATACTGAAAAACGTTTTCGTATATAATCATTGTTGTCGTTTAATTTTTTAACTCAAAATTTTGCATTTTCATTTCTTATGGTATTTTCTCTGTAATTAGGAGTAAAAACAATTATTATAGACTTATGTATCTTTGACGTTGGTCCTGTTGATTCCATGATAAATAAATAAAAAAATTAGGACGCATTTTGACTTCAGAATATTAACCACAAATGCACACACATATGTGTCAAAATATTGATGTCATTTGTTTTCTTTAATACTGAGTACAATTTTTAAATTGTTTACTTTCATCTTTGTTCTTAATGGGGCTTACATAATTGCATAATTATATAAAGAAATTATATGATAGGCATCTATCATATAATTTCTTTATATGACAGTTTGCGCCTAGTATGAGGAAAATACTTCATAAATGTAAACCCGTTATTTCATCATCAGCCTGTGATAGTCCACTGCTGGACATAGGCCTCCCCTAATACACCTCCATCCATTAGGCGATTTTGGACCGTATCCCACCACGCTAGTCCAATACGGGTTGGTGGGTGGACCCGACTTTTTACATGCCCATCCGACGCAGCCCGTTATTTATTTTTTTTAATTTCAATTACATATGTAAAAATTGTTGGATTTATTTAGTGGAACATTCTTCGTCAAACTAATTTTTAGTTTTTATCATACGGGGCTAACACATTTAGGTATGAAATTAGTATTTGCAATCTTCTACACATTATTGCAATATCTTTAAATGAAACATTGATCATTCATCGCATGAAACAAAATGAATTGGTGTCGATAACCTTAAATTAGCTTCGCCTTATGAAACTCGATTATAAAACCAAATTATTTACTTATTGCTTTATGAAAACGTGATATTAAATTGATCTTTTCTTAACCTTAAAAAGTTATTATTACTATTTATATATTATTTATTATTTTATAGATACGTACGAGCATAGCTTTGGAACAACTGATTTCATGAATATTTTAAAAGGTATGCATAACTTCCGTTAATCTTTTACAGGAGACTAATAAGACAACTTTCACCACAGAGGCTACTGGCGCGTTGTTAGGTAAAAATGTTATAAAAATATGTAGGTTCGCGCCACTGCAATACGCATTGTGTTAAGAGATATTTAAATGGATTAAATACACTCGCAATATTGAAATTTTTATATTGCGGTACATCTACAGCTATACAACTGACGTATTGTGAAACATTACTAACGTTATAACATCAGTAATGTTCCACTAGGTTATAACCTAGTAATTGTTTTGGAGTTTTAACACGATTATTATTGTACTGCCTGTCATCTCCGTAAGTACGAAAGCTAAAACATTAAGTAACCTCAATTTTCCGACTTCAACTGCCTTCGCAGCCTAGCAGTAACAGCTTTAGCATCAGATAAAGGTCATGGATTCGAATCCTGGGGTTTTACCACAACTTTTCTTTGTTGTTTCCTAGTTGGTTAAAGCATATTCAAAGCAGGTCTTGCGCCTGATTTCCCTAGAGTTACGCTCGACCATCCTATGTGACCATGAGAGTGAATAAGATAAGAGCATTATTTGCGCGTACACTTGTGCACCATATTAACTACTGCAAAATTGGCCGTCTAGATGTTTTAAATTTAAATTGACCTATATGAACTATTCTTCATCATCATCATCATCAGCCTGTGATAGTCCACTGCTGGTCCAATGCGGGTTGGTGGGTGGACCGACTATTTACAGGCCCATCCGACGCATGGATCATCTTACTTTTCAGACAATTGGATGATCGGCCCAAATTGCCCTAACCAACTAGGAAACAACAATGAAAATTCGTTCGACCTCGCAGGATTCGAACCCACGACCTCCGGTTTCTAAAGCACACGCCCATACCACTAGGCTACGGAGGCAGTTAATGTTAACTATTCTTAGCAAACTTAATTAGGACACTTTTGTACAAGAAGTATTTTTCATAAAACTATCTCAGTATGACAATGCCGCAAATTTTCTATTAAATCCATCTTTTGGAGCGTTATTCAGAAATTAAATAAATGCTGTGAAATTTAAAATTAACTAAACATTAGTTACGGTACATTCTATAATTTCTTCACCACCAACTAATCAATAATATGAAACCTTGCTGGATTTTAACACAGTGGGTCCAATGGTTATAATTCGATACAATTCTTTTTAAAATATAAATTTTGAGCTTTACATTTAAAACCACTAATTGATAAAGCAAACAAAATATCTTAAGTTTAACTTGAACAGCCAAATATGTATCATACGTGTTTTTTTCCCACGTATATTTTTCGACATTATTACAGAACCTTTTATCTCGGTCGATTCTGTGGGGATTCTTCCTGGCATAGATATTTGACAAGGGTTCAAAGCAGAATGTGATCCTAAAAGAGATATATTTAGCAGCAAATCTTTACAAGCATCAAATAATTTTACATTACTATCATGGTAATATGAATGGAATAAATACGCCTACTTACGTAAGCTATCTTCAGTAAGTCAATAGCTTACTTTTTTTTTGTTAAATGAATAAAGTACAGTAACAAAAAATAGTTTAATTTCAAGCAAGTAAAGTAAAATAACAAAGCTGTCACTATTACACAGTGAAGCCCCGCAGCTTTATCGTGTTCAAAGTATCCCAATTACAACTTCTGGTCGTTGTTTCACGGGTAACATTTTTCGGTAACAGCCTCCAAAAAAGTATATATGAGAACTTCAACAATTTTATTTGTACTAGTAAGACATAACTTTTATGTTATTATATTAAAGTCTTATCGTTTACTGTTCTTTTACAACCTGTACAAAAAAGCGACTACTGTATCATAAGTCTCTAATAAAAATTATTTATAAGACTTTTTGGACGGTCACAAATTTTCAGGTGAAAGCGGTGAAAAAAAGACGCCATCAAAAGTAGAATTAAATAACGTTTAATAACTAAAATGAGTTTGAGCTAATCTTAAAGACATCAATTTATTGTTGTCAGTTCGCATATTTGTTCTATGGATATGATCATTAATCCTCAGAGTGCTTTCTCTTGTTTTGTTTAAATGATGACATTTACTTTCTAAAGTCGTTACTGACGCGTTTGTTCTAAACATTCTTAAGCGAGTATATGGTCAAATGTATACAACAATTGTAATAAACTCACAAATAAAATAAATCATTTACCAGTTCATTATTTTACTCAATAATTTAAAAAAAAATTGGATTACAATTTTTGGTTTTTTGTTGTACCTTTAGGAATAAGTCATAACTATTTCTTATTTTAAATAAAATGCAGCAAATGAACTGTCTATTATGACTAATCAGTTATTGTGGAAGCGAAATAAAAACTTAACGCAAACAAATTTGCTTAACCACGGTCACACCAAAAGATTGATAGCTGTAAATAATTGACCGCTCCTAATTAAAATGATAGTTTATGGTTGCGGCGTTAAAAACTTTCTGGATTTCCATAAACAGTTTTGAACCTTAAAGACTATATTAAACATCGCAGGTAAGCTTATTAGTTTAGTGACCACAATTTACTACACCAGGGACATATAAGGCATTGAAATTACTTTAACCCCCTGTCTATTCCAGCCAGAGATAATCCCGGACCGATATGACTCAGGATCCTTCAAGAAAAAAAGCTCACTCATTCCTTAAAGGTCGGCAACGTAAATGTAGCTCTCTTTGTGTTGTGAATGGGTGACGGTAATCGCTAACCATCAGGTGAGGCACATGTTCATTTGCCTTCTTAACTTAAAAAAAGAGAATAACGTCAAGAACGTCAAATGTTAAATGCGGTGGCACTTATTTCAATGCGATGATTACTCAGTATGATCGCCTACCGTATTGTTTTGCAATAGTATTGAAAGACATTAACTACCTACTAAGTTCTTTACGAAAATTACATAAATTTCATTTTCACCTTTAATTTAGCTGTATGTTGCTCTGACGTTTTCGATATGGCGTCGTCTTCTTTATTACGTGTAGTTACACTACCAAAATTAAGTTACCAAATTGTTACACAAAGTTTTTACAGGCATGCTCACATATAAACTAAGAATATACTCATCACTTCTTAGGCTTTCATCATCAGCCTGCTTTAGTCCACTGCTGGACGTAGGCCTTCCCCAATGCATGCCTTCTCCATTAGAGGGTTCTTCGACCGCACCCACCCACGCTGGTCCAATGCAAGTTGGTGGGTGGACCGACTTTTTTCCATGTCCATTCGACGAATGGATCATCTTACTTTTCAGACAGTTGATTGATCGCGGGATTCAAAAATTATTTAGAGTAGTTGTAATGCAACCAAACACTAAATAAATCTACTTTTCCTCTGTTTATAGTCTGGGCATTGCAGAGTAGGAGTTACCGGCTAAGCTTGAATTGTAGACGTGTATACAAATGGAGTATTAATACTTTGGGTACTGTATATTACGATTACTGACAAACCAGTTGTCTGTGGAATTAGTTCTAGGTAATTGAGGAAAAACATATCTTTGAACAATTATATAGTGGTATTTTGATGCACGTGCTGTTGTTATCTATGTTTTAACTCTATAAGTAAAGTTATACAAAGCTATGCGTACTATGAATAACGATATTTTTTTCAAATCTTGAATGTACTCAACGACACGTTTGTATAAAAATTCTGTTTGCATTCCAAATAGTCATAAAGGAAATTTGTTTTTTATAAAACCCTGATTTCGTCAAATTAACTGCATCATAATGTCTATTTTAACTAAATTATAGACTGTATCAAAGTACTAATTACTTACTGAAAAAAATTATATTGAGAAAACGATGTGCATAAATTGCTGAGTGAATGCCCTGAGCGATAAAACACTCTTGGAGATTTTTGTTTCAACATGAAATTTCTAAAGAAATAAATAAATGAGAATTCACAAAAGCAAACAAAAAAAGCAATGACTATAGGATTCTTCTAGATTCATCTTGAAAAGGAGTCCGATTCAAGTTTATGTCAATATTTTCATGATTCAAGTCCTTCCGGGGGATTGAGCTAAGAAAGAGGCAATTTATCTCACTACATTACATTTCGTGCACGGAAAAAAGTCATTTAAACCATAATTATCTGCCATCAGGAAAATTGTGTGACATTTTCATAACAATGAAATGGGTACGTTCTTTCAGCGACTTTCCTCTTATCATGATTTGCCTTTTTTTGAATTATAAATTTATATGTCTATCTAGTTCTTGTTGCTTTCAAAGCGTGTTCTATTAAACATTATAAGTTCTGCCTGTGGCATCATCCGTAAGACTTATATAGACGTAATAATTAAGAAGCTTTATCATCAAATAACGTGTCGAAAACAACTAAGTAAGTGTTTTTTTCTCAATCAGTTTTATTTAAATAAGCAATAATATGTAATTAATATGTTATTCAACTAACGGAAATTATTCTAACGTAAAATCGTACGTTTCATCAATAATATCCTTGAATATCAGGCATGTTCATTTCTATTTATTTTATTTCTGTAAAAAAATACTTCTAAAAAATACAAATAATAATTTCATAAAGGTAAATCGTGTAGTTTATTATTTGCTTAAATATTGTCCAAAGAGCCTTCAACATGAGAGCTCAACTTTATGCCTGGCAACTATGACATCAATTAATGAAGCTCCCATCTCACTGGAATTCTAATTTCCTTTAATCTGTTCGGAACCATAAAGAATGTCTTGAGAAGCTCTTACATTTTCTCATTCCGAAAAGAACATTTACATTCAAAATTATTTTATCTTGACGCTTTGAAAAGTTTTGTTAACATAATAAATCGATGTTTTGCATTTTGTTAGGCAAAAAGTCTGTCTCTTCACATGGATGTATTTTTTTTCAATATTTTGAGGTACATAAAGATATTTAAATTAGATTATGTACATTTTTGGTATTTTACATCTTTAGATGGTATCAGCAGAAGTAATTTTAAAGATTTTTAATAGTTTTAATAATAAATATCACCAATGTTACTTTACTATCTTATTTTTAAAACAAGCTTTAAAATGGCATAGGAATATTTGTAATCGGCCAAGTTGATTTTGGCGTTATTCTTTATATACAAAAAATGCAAATCTTTCCCTTTTTGAATATATTAGTGTAGTAATTATAATGCCGATAATATGGATTTTAGTAGTTAATAGACTCATTAGTTCTAATTATGAACATGTGTTAATTTGCAACCACGATATAAGTGTGAGACAACATCTTTTTAAATTGGCGTTCGCCCTTTTGATGGCCTAATGATATGCTACTTGCTTATAAACAGTAATCATCGCATCTGCGGAGTAACAACTTTGTGTTATTGTTGTCGCCTCTGTAGCGTTTAAATCCTCGAGTTGCGAGGCGATTCTAGTTGATTATTGCCTTAATTATGTTTGTAAATTCTGAGAAATAGTGACTTGGTAAAATCGCAAAGGGACATCTCAATGTTAACATCAAAGTTTTCTAATATCATCAACACAAATGCCATAATCAGTGGGATTTGTAATTTATTTGATATTGTAGTTTTATCCTCAAACGGTATACTTTTTAACATTTTACTATCTCATAAGCTTACTTGTTTACTTGCTTCGTACTAAAATAACAAAAGTATTTGGGATATCTTTCAAACGTGGGTTACATAACTAAGTGTGAATTAAAAAAAATAAATATATTGAGCAACTTAAAAACTAAGTATTTGAATTCAAACAATTTAACGTTTCTCTACAAAAATCTAGCGGAATTTATTTTGCTATTTATTTAACTTGTGATTTTAAAATTTAAGAGTGAAATTAGACATTTTCTTGTTGTTTTAGTATTTACCGCTATATCATTTTGTCGCTCTGAGGTTACAAGTTGTTTATTCAAAACGAGTGAGAAATGTTTCAAACAACTTTACTTTCACAACTTCATTTTCTTAAAATCACTTTCATCTCTGACTTTGTTAAAAGACATTTCATGACAGTATAGTTTTGCTTACATTTTCAATGTCAAGTAAATAATATCAAAGTCAAAATTAAAGTCAAATATATATATTTTTTATATGGAAGTATTACACTTTCTTATTGATATTCAATTATACTGCTAACATTCACATTAACATGTATTTTTGTAATGTTATACACTTTTGCTACATATAAAAGCTGTCAATGAATCATAATTCTTGGATAATTAAACATATATTTGTTATTAAAATAGGCAAAAATCTAAGGATATTTGTATCATCATCATCATGATCATTAGCAGCCCTTATCCGTCCACGCGACATAGGTCTTCAATGAACGCTATGACGCCTGATCCCTGCTACTCGCTGCCAACTTGAACCGGCTACTGCGCGGAGATCGGCATCCCACCTGGTCGGGGGTCCTTCAAAACTCACTTGTACTTTGCTTATAGCATTACACATCAAGTTTCAGGAGAACAGCTTGACGGCAAGCGTGTATGTAGTACACCATACCAAAATAAAATAAGGCACAGAAATTTTGTAAACGAAGTCAAAGTTAAATGCCACTGGCGTATATGAACGGCCCATTATGGGCCACCAAACTACCTTCGTAACCTAATGGTAGGGAATTGCGCTTTGGATACCGGTGGACGTGGGTTTCAATCCAGCGAAGACTAACCATTTTTTAAGTTGTGCTGATCAGTGATTGTCTGTAAGTATGATGGTGACAGCTGGGCTGGCAAAAAGTCAGTCCTGCGCCTGATCTCTCTCCAGCCATGTTGATTATCCGTCCTATTGGATTCTTAGAGTGAAGGAAGAGACTAAACATTTTCTAGTGTAAAGGTAAATTTTTTTTAGTAGAATACTTGTGTTTATACTTTAATAATCGCCGATAAAGTAAATAAAAAACCAATAACTGCTAATGGTTTTCTTTATTACAAATGTTATATATAACTCCAAACCCATTTTATACAAGTAAGCTGAGTTTGATCAAATTTGATACTAAATATATGTACTATCTCTTTGTTAACAGTCTGGACTTTATAGAGTGAGGAGTTTACGGATTAGCTTGGACTTGTAGACGTGCATACAAATTGAGCATTAAAACTTTGCTTACTGCATATTAGGAGTACTAACAGCACAGTTGTCTGATGGATTACTTAGAGGCGTATAAAGGTAATTTTTAAACAATAAAATTGTGGTATTTTGGTTGCCATAATCTTATATATAATGTACGTTGTGCTATAAATAAATTGTGGGTTAAATTTATCTTTACAACCAGAAACGTACAAAGTTTAAACTCCAGGTCCGATTTGATTATACGCATATTTTAATTTTCAAATATTTATTTTAAATATTTAATGTATTAGTATACTCATTCATTACGAGGGCCGTTTTTCGCAAAATCTGAAGACTTATAAAATAATTAATATCTCTTAATTTTACTGGTATTTATTCACCTTCGTACTTTATCGCATAACCTTAATTTTTTTTTATTACGTTTAACAAATTTTGGACAGACGTATAATTTACGCAATAAACATGTTAATAATAAATAAGTTTTTATCAAACTACAGTACAGATTGTACTTTTTAGATAATAGATAGAAATTGACTGCAAAAGAAAGTCAATCTGGATAAAGTAAGGAACGATTGGTTACATTAATTAATTTCTGAAATAAATATACGCTTTGAGTTCATGACCAAAGTTTGCGAATACTTTGTACAAGCAAATTTAGGCTACGAAGAATTTGTCTATATACGTAATAAAATTTGTATATGTGTATATAATTATATTAGCTTATGTGAATATATACATATAATAATATATTAGTGTGTGTTTGTGTTTATAAATAATTATTGTTACATATTACATAATTGTGTTATGTATGTGCAAGTGTTTAACATACTTCTGGTTTTTTTTATTTTTCCTTTAAATTTTTATTTCGATATTTCTACCATTGTTTTGAAGGATAGGTCTCCTTATAACAGGATACCATTTTGTATGAACACAGTCTTCTAGTATGATGGGCATTGTAGCCAAAGGTTATGAGTGTCTAAAAAAAACCTTATATTTTATATCTCAGGGCAGAAAGCGGATTCATGGCCTCTTACGGAGCGAAATTCAAGCATCTCATCGATCCAATCAATTTAAAAAGCGCTCCGTGCAATAATTTCGTCGTTGGCAATCTTGTACTTTCTTTTTCTGCACAAAAATATAAATAAAGAAAAATTCGCAAAGGCTACTATAAAACAAACATTGTATATAGGATTCATCTTGGTTCATCTTCAAATGTACACTGATGTAAATTTACGTCTACATTTTCATCATTTGAGTTCTTTCGGGAGGATGAGCGGAGGAATGAGGCATCTGTCTCACTACATTACATTACGTGCGCAGAAGAGAGGTCATTTAAATCATGATTAACTGCCCTCAGGAACATTGTGTTTCACTGTGTGACATTTTCATTACAATAAAATGAGTAAAAACGGCAATCCAACGTCTTCACTCTTATCATAATTTGTCTTTTTGTTTGAACAATAAATTTAAGAGCTTTGAAAGCGGATTTGTTTTGTTAAACTCATAAAGTTTCACCAATCAAATCTCGTTCAAAAAATCAAATAATCGTAGATTTTGTAAGCTAAGAGTCTTAATGATAGTCCAGCTGTCTGTTTGTACATACGCTTGGCCTCCTTAACGGGTAGGAGTCCTGGGTTTCTTCAGCAATTAGGTTCGAGAGCGACTGTTGTCGCTGCTACTGTCAGAATACACCACCGGTGGAGGGCGCTTAATATTTTTAATGGGGGCTTTTGTATTCTTTCTTTCGGTAATTACTTTAATTGGGATCACATTACGTTTAGTCTCACCCACAACCTTCGCTTTCTTATATCTTGGTTTATCTTTGCTCTTACGCTTATTAATATCTTTAACAAAAACTGTTTTTCCTATTGGTAGTTCAACATCGTTTTCCCCTCCTTGCTTTTGCCTAACCCTTTGTTTATTAGCTGCCATCTTTTCCGCCAGCTGCGTGTATAGAAATTTAGTACGCTTTTCATGATCTTTAACTTTTTCAAATTCTGCGCTGAATAGATTTTCGGAATCTGTGTGGCCAAATACTACCTCAAAAGGAGTTAAACTGGTAACTGGTATGGTTATATGCCATTATGGAATATGTCATAACGGACGATGCGTCAGTGCACTTTTGCTCGTACTTAGCAAGTCTATATATCTCTGTAATGGTTGAATGAAAGGTTCTATTAAACCCATAGAATTTGGATTATTTATTGTTCCTACATGACGGTCTATTTTATGCAATGAAAGAAATTCTTTCATGAGCTGATTGTTGAATTCTTGCCTGGGTCGGAACTGATCTTTTGGGATACGTAGAATGAAAAATACTTTATCAGTGCTCGAATAACTTCGGTGTGGATTTGTTGGAAATCTCAATTGCTTGTCCTAGTTTACTAAATGCGTCTATTAGTGTTAGATAGTATTTTCCTTCTATTGAAAACAAATCTATAAAAGTTCTTGAAAGGGTGCATCTTGAGTCTGGCGTTAATTGTAAAATGGTTTAAGTGGTTTCCTGTCGTATTTCATTGATCGACAAGCATCACAAGCATTTATGACAACAGCAACTGTTTCTCCATTTTTTTCCAACAATAATAGAAATTATTGTTGAAAATGAGAATCTTTGGTCAAACTACGAAGAATCGTAGTTTGACCAAAGTTTCTTTTATACCCCGGTGGCATGTTTTTCCTTGGTGATATTGCAAAACAATTTTCCTTTGCTCACTTTCATTACCACATACACGACTCGTTCTGTACATTCATATAGTCGTACCATTTCCTTTAAATAATGCTAGGACTAACTTACTAAACTGTTTTCGATGTTCTTCTTCTTCAAAATAAATAAAATATCTAATTTTGGTCTAATGTATTCTTTAAAGAAGTTTTTTATTAATTCGGTGTTGTTTATTGGCAAAAATACTTCTAAAATTTTATGTTTTTTCTCGATAGGTCTCTTACTTGCATCTCATTTTTAACCACGAAAATACAAGTATTTGGTTTGGCTTTGTTATCTATGGCTTCGTGCAAGATAGGAATGCCTGTAGCCTTCTAAACTAGCGGCTGAGTGTATGGTTTCGATTTACTGCTTTCGGATTGGACATAAACGGGTTCTTCAATAGGAAGGCCCAAGATTGATGTTGTCCTTTCTGATGAATTATCAGAAATCGTAATGGGTGATTTGTGCTATCATTATCTGAGTCAATAGTGGACAATTCCTCCTTTTTTCTAAATTTACAATCATGGAGTCTGCGTCCTCGTCATCCGAATCTAAACCATTAAGTTTTATCCTGCTGAGTGCATCGGCGTTGGTATTTTGTTTACCGTTTTATATATTATTTCGAAGTCAAAATCTTGTAATGTCAATTTCCAGCGAGTTAACTTGCTGTTCGGGTCTTTTAACGAATTGAGCCATGCCAGTGGTCGGTGGTCTGTGTATATAAAAAACTTGCGTCCATATAGGTATGGACGGAAATGTTTGGTAGCCCATATTATAGCGAGTAATTCACGCTCATTGTGCGTAGCGGCTTTCGGTATCGCTTTAGTAGACTTGCGTACGCTATAGGCTTGTCGCTACCGACTTGGCCTTTGGGATAGAAACTGCACCAGCGCTACATTTGAGGCATCTGTCGTTAGTATGAATGGTTTTTAAAATCGGGACACTGTAAGAGAGGGCGTGAGTCAATAATTCCTTACATTTGTTAAAGGCATCAATATACTTCTGGTCTATAATGATCTTATTCTTTCTTTAGACAAGATGTCAGAGGTTGAGTTATTTTTGCAAAATCTGGAATAAACCGCCTGGTAATAACCAGCGAGCCCAAGGAAGCTTTTGATCTCCGTTGTTGTTTTTGGTATAGGAAAGTTTAGCACAGCGTTTATTTTGTCATCATTTGGTTTTAGTCCATCTTTGGTGATCGATGACCAAGATAGAGAACTTCTTGCGCAAGAATTCTGATTTGTCTAGTTGTACCTTCAAATTAGTTTGCCGGAGCCGTCGAATACGAGTCGTAATTTTGTATATGTTCCTGTAGGCTACTAGAGAATATAATGACGTCGTCTAAGTATACCATGCAGTGTAGGCGATTAACTCGCAGGACGTTATCCATGGTTCGCTGGAAGGTAGTTGGGGCTGTCTTTAATCCAAAAGGCATTCTGAGGAACTGGAAATGGCGAGATTGTGTGCTGAATGCTGTCTTGTCTATCCTCTTCTTGGACTTCAATCTGGTGGTAGCAACTGGCTAAATCTATCGTTGTAAAATAAACGCTTTTCCCCAATTTATCGAACAAATCGTTAATATTCGGCAGCGGGTACTTATCGTCGATGGTGATGTCGTTGAGCCTTCTATAGTCGATGACCATGCGCCATTTAACTTCACCGGAGGCATCCATCTTTTTGGGCACAAGATGAACAGGCGCATTCCATGGAGAATGGGATTCTTCGATTACATTGTCTTGTAATAATTTTTCAACTTGTTTGTTTATTTCAGTCGTTTGAGTTGGTGCCTGTCTGTATGGTTTTACGTAAATCGGATCTTCATTTTTGTTCTAATTTTGTGTTTCACTTGATTAGTGAAACTAAGAGGGAAATATGTCTTTATATTCCTTACATAATTTTACAATATAACCTCGTTCTTCCTCATTAGTGTGGCTTAATCTAATTTTTTCTAGGTTTTCGTTTAACAATTTTTCGATTTGTAAATTGTCGTTTGTTGTACTCTCCTGGTAAAATTTAAATTTCGTCTGGCTCGTGATGTTGAATAACCTTCAGGGTATTTCTTACAGTAAATTTGATTTGCTTCTCCGATGCGTTTTGGATAACTGTCGAAGCGTACCCATTTGTGCAATTAACTAATGCACTAGGCATTCGCACGCCCGGTCCAAATTCTCTATAGTCAATTAAAGCTTCGCCAGAATACTGATCGATGGGAAGCTTAACCCGATGTTCCGTTCGGGTTGTAATTCAAAGTATAGTCCAGGTTCTTATTTATTATAGGTATGCACGCAGTTTTCGTCCTTAATACTTGGTGCTTTAGGTCGATTACTGCTTCAAGTTTATTTAGAAGGTCATTCTTGAGACCATCGTACCGTTTATCGACGTCAAAAACGTAGAATTTATTCCATTGTGTATTGAATGTGGGCATAAGTGGAGCTTCCACTACTTCATTATGGAAACTGGAGGCGTGAGTGCTGACAACCTTAAAGGGTTCTGGTTTGATTGGGTCGCAAAAATCATATGCTTTTGCGGGCTTAGAAAAGATCGCGTACTGCCCGTATCTAGCATCATTTTCGCATCGATTTCTGTTAGTGTATATAAGGCAACTTAAGTGTTGGATCACAATTTATTTCTATTTCTTCTGGTCTGAATCGGAGGCCGGTGTCGGAAAATTTCATCTTGCTCCTAAATCTGATCGTGGTGTTTGGCAAAACATCTTCGTACGCGTAATATTCACCAACGGGACAATCTTCCATATACGCGTACTCTTGTTCTGGTTCGTAGAGGTATTCATTGTAACATTGGTCTTCCTCTGTAGAGCTCATTTAAGGAAAATCTTCCGAGGCGTCAGAGGTGCTGTCCTCATGGTTACATCGGATGATTTTATTAGGTTTTTGTACTTGGGGTGTCTGTAACCAAAGTTCGGAGGAGCAATGGGAAATTCGGTTTGTAAATCCGTTGGTTGATGTTGGTGTTGGTTTTGTGGATGATAGCCTAGCTGTGGGTTAATGCCAAATTGCGGTCGATATCCTTGCTGTGGGTTAGATCCAAATTGAGGTGTGCGATTTCAAATTGATTTTGGTTACCAAATTGTGTCGGCCGATATCCGAGTTGGGGTCGATAACCACGTTCTGTGGCATGGTTTAGCTGGCATTTTATATGGCTGTGTAGGAAATTTAACCTTGTGGTAGTTCTGAGGTACATAGGATGTTTTAAATCCACCTTGCTGTGGTCCTATACCAAATTTAAATCCTTGCCCTTGGGGTGTGGGAACCATCGGTTTTGAGGAAGTTCCGTATTATACATTTTATTTCTCATGTTGTATTGGTCTTGGAAATTTATTTCTCGAGCACAACACCTAAGGCAGCTTCTAAGGTAGAGGGTGATTTTAGACGTACTATACGAATTTAATTCTCCGGCAAGTTATACAGAAACACGTTTAGCGAAATATTATTATAATTGTTTTTGCCCGTTTTAAATCTAGTGTCGTCTGAAACATTGACCTTGGAGATAAGGAGTGATCTTACTGTCTGTATCCTATTGCAAAAGTCTAAATAGCTTTCACCGGTTTTATTTTCATTGATTCTAATTCAATATTTATGCATTGCTCTGTTCTAGGTCCCCAAATGTTGTATAAGTAAACTCCTAAGATCTGACCAAGAAGAAATGTCTTCACGTTCTGATAACAAGGCGGCAGCTTCGTCCTTCAAACGACTTGTTATCGAATGGTACACGTATAAATTTTGATGCTCGCGACCTCTATATCTGTCGATCACATATTCACTTTTTCTAAGGAATAAGTTTAACTGTCTCTTATCCCCACCGAATACCGGAATTAAATTTAAAATTTCTCGTGGAATGGCTACTAATTCCTCGTCACACATTTTTACAACTTATTATTGTCAAAAAGAAATACAGAAATATCAGACTGAATGATAACACGAAAATAACGCAATAACGATAACGAAAGAACACTAGTACTGAATGTAAAATCTCTAATATATAACGCTTAACAATACTCTCTTGTTAACTATATTGTTTTTTTAATATTATTATATTTAGGAATATAAAAAAAAAAAATGTTTTTACAAGCGCGTGACTTAAAATAGTACAATTAATATTTAAAATGTTGAAACATAATAATTATTTAAACACGATACTAAAATATTACTTAATAATACAATCTTTGCTTAGAGTTTGATAAGACAACCAGATTACGTTTACAGGAAGAGTTTCTGATCCCATATAAACAATTAATAAAATTTATAGGCAAGGCGTTCAGAGGAAGGAGAGGGATGGCAAAAGTAGTACTCACCAGCCGATCACGTTCATCCTCAGCTCGTCGTCCCGTTTGACGAATTTATTTGTTGGTTCTGGATTTTGAAATACGGCTATTCTGCGGTTTCCTGATTTGAGGGCAACTTATCGCACTGCTAATCTCGAAGAACCTACCGGCTGCGCCAGTCAAATTTCGGGAGCACTAAATTATGTTTTTTAAAACTAAAATAAAAACTAAATGCCGATATTGAGGCTTAAATTAACTTAACAATATAAGGTGTTGTGATATGGAGGCACTAATATTAATGACTTTAAAATTAGTTCACAATTATTATGCGCTGCATTAGTTCGGGAAACGCTTGTTCAGATTCCTCAGAAAGTAACATAAACGCTTACTATGCTTTCTCACGGTTGAGGACTGTGGGAAAGGCTCAAATGTCTTTATTGAAATTGCATGAACAAGCCTCTTCTAGTCCAATACAGAAGGGTGAGGGGATACATAATAGATACAGACCCACGACGACGAGGTGGCCTCATAGTTTTTATTTTCATAGCTGGATTGACATCAACATTAGCACTTGCGAATAATTATTAAACATAATCAGGATCAACTGTTGTGATTCTGGTGAATGCCCAACTAATCTAGTCGATTTCCCAATCGACTCGGTAGTAGGTAATCTATGCTTATATCATTTTGTTCTTAGTAAAGTTGACAACAATCAGACGTAACTTTCCGTGATAATTGCAGAAAAGTACTACGAAATTAATTTGGTATGGATTTGATCGACTTTAATCAGTTGTGAAGCGTCGCCTAGTACTTTTCAATCTCTAATCAAATGATGTCGAATATTATGCAGATTGTTATAGTGATTTCTTAAAAAAAAAATTTAAAAAAATTTTTAAAAAACCAAATTTTTAAAATTTTAAAATTTTAAAAAAAAAAAATTTAAAAAAAAAATTTTTTAAAAAAAAAAAAAATTAAATAAAAAAAAAATTTTTTTTAAATTTAAAGGGAAAGGGAAAAAGGGGGGGGTTTTTTAATTTTTAAAAATAAATTTTGAAATTTTTTTTTTGGGTTTAAAGGGGGGGTTTTAAATGGAATTTTTTTTAAAAAAAAACCTTAAATTTTTTAAAAATTAAACCCATTCAAAAAAAAAATTTTTTTTTTAAAAAAAAAAATTTAAAGGAAAAAAGGCCTTTTAAAAATTTTTTTTTATTTTTTTTTAAAATTTTAAAAAATTAAATTTTTAAAAATTTCCCAGTATTTTTTTGGTTTAAAAGGTAACCCCTCCGGCGGGAAAATTTGGGTTTTGGGCCTTAAATTTTTTTTTTTTAAATTCCCCTGAAAAAATTAAAGGGGTTTAGGGAAAAAAAAAAAAAAAACCCTTAATTTTTTTTAAAAGGGTTTAAATAACCTTTGCAATTTTAACCAATTTTTAAAAATTAAAAGGCCAAAAGTTGGGTTTTTAAAAAAATAAAACCCTTTCAAACCCAAAAATTTTTTTTTTTTCTTAGGTTTAAAATTTAAAAAAAACCCCCCTTTTAAAAAAAGGGGTTTTTTTTAATTTAAATTTTTTAATCCTTTTTAAAAAAAAGGGGGCCTTGTTCTTTCCAAAATTTAAAAAAAAGGGCAAATTTAAAAAGGAAAAATTTTAACCGAAAAAGGGGGTTTTTTTTTCCCTTGTTTTAAATTTTTTATTTTTTTTTTTTAAAACTTTTAATTTCCTTTTTCCTTTTTTAATTTTTTTTTTTTGGGAAAAAGGAAAATGGAACCCTTTTTTTTTTTGGGGGGTTTTTTAAAAAATTCCCGGAAAAAAATAAACCCTTTAAAGAAAAGGGGTTTAACCCAATTACTTGGGATTTTGGGTTTTAATTTAAAAAAATTTTGGAAAATTTTGGTTAAAAAAAAATACTTTTGGGAAATTTTTTAAATAAATTTTAAAACCTTTTGGAAAAAAAAAAGGTTTTTGTTAATTTTAATTTTTTTAAAGGGAGGGAAACCGGGGAAAATTTTCTTTTTAAAACCCTTAATTAAAAAAATTTTTTTTGGGGGTTTCAAAAAAAAAAAAAAAACCTTTTAAAAAGGTCAAAAAAAAGGGGGGGGAAAAAAAAAATTTAAATTTTTTTTTTTAAAAAAAAAACCTTTTTTTTTTTTAAAAAATTTTTTTTTAAAAAAATTCCATTGGGAAAAATTTTAAAGGGGGGGCCCTTTTAAATTTTTTGGGGTTTTTTAAAATTAAATTTTTTTTTTTAAAAAAAAAAAAAAATTTTAAAAAAACCCGGGGGGGAAAAAAAACCCCCTTCAAATTTAAACAAATTTTTTTTTATTAAATTTTCCTTTTTTTTTTTCCCCCTTTTTTTTCCCAACCTTTAAAAAAAAAATAAAGGAAAAAAAAAAATTTAAAAAGGAAAAAATTTAAGTACCAAAAAAAAAAATTTTTAAAAAAAAAGGAAAAAAAGGAAAAACATTTTAAATATTTAAAAAAAAATTTTAAAAAAAAAAATTTAATTTTAAAATCCAAATTTCCTTTTTTTTTTTAAAATTATACCTTTTGGAAAAAAAAAAAAAAAAACCCCCTTTTAAAAAAAAAATTTTTTTTCCCCAAACCAAAATTCCTTAAAAATTTTAAAAAAAAAATTTTTTAAAATTTTAAAAGTTCAAAAAAAAATTTTTAAAAAAATTAAAACCCCAAATTTCCCAACCCTTAAAATTTGGGAAATTTTTCCCCCAACCTAAAGGGGGAAAAATTTTGAAACCCCGGGGAAAAAGGGGAAGAAAAAAACCGGTTTCAAAAAGGCCCCAAAAATTTTTTTAAAAAAAATTTTTTCAAAAAAAATTAAAAAAAAAATTTTCCTTTGGGCCCCCCTTTGGTTTTTGGGAAAAATTTTAAAATTTTTTTTTAAAAAAAAACCTTAAATTTTTTTAAAAAAGGTTTTTTAAAAATAATTTTTTTTACTTTTAAAAATTTTTTTTAAAAAAAAAAAAATTTTTTTTTAAAAAAAAAATTTTGGGCCCCCCAAAAAAATTTTTTTTTTAAATTATTAAAACTAAATTTTTAAAACCCCCAAAAAGGAAAAAAATTTTTTTTTTTTTTTTTAATTTTTTGGAACCCCAAAAAAAAAACCCCTTTAAATTTAAATTGGAGCCTTTTTTTTTGGGAAAAAAAAATTTTTTAAAACCGGTTTTTTTAAAAAAAATTTGGAAAACCGGGAAAAAACCGTTTTACCCAATTTTAAAAATTTTTAAATTTTTTAAATTTTAAAAAATTTTTTTCCAAACCTTTTTTAAAAATTTTTTAATTTAAATTTGGGAAAAATTTAAAAAAAACCCAACCAAAATTTTAAAAAACCTTTTTTAAAATTTTAAATTTATAAACCTTAAAAAAAATTTTTAATTAAAATTTAATTTAAATTTTTTAAATTTTTCTAAAAAAAAGGGGGGGTATTTCCCCAAAAAAATTTTTTAAAAAAAAAGGGGCTTAAAAAAAAACCCTTTTTTAAATTTAAAAATTTAAATTTAAATTTTTTCCAAATTTTTAAAAAAAAATTAAATTTTTAAACTTAAATTTTTTTTTTTAAATTTTTAAAAATTTTTAAGGGGTTTTTTTAAAAAATTTTTTTCCCGGTTTTTAAAAATTTTTTTCTTGGGCAAAAAATTTTTAAAAATTTAAAAAAACTTTTTTTTAAAAAAACAATTTTTTTAAAAAATTTAAGGCCAAAAAATTTTCCTAAAAAAAACAATTTGGGGTTTTTTTAAAAAATCAAAACCAAAAAAATTTTTTTATTTTTTCCAAAAAAAAAAAAAATTTTTTTTTAAAAATTTAAAAAAAATTTTTAAAAAAAAAGGGATTTTTTAAATAAAAATTTAATTTTAAAAATTTTTTTAAAAAAAAAATTTTTCCCCAAAAATTTTTTTGAAAAAATTTTTAAACAAATTTTTTTAAAAAAAAAAAAAATTTTTTCCATTTAAGTTTTTAAAAAACTTTTTTTAAAAAAAAAAATTTTGGGTTTTTTTTTCCGGTTTTTTTTAAAAAAAATTTTTTAAAAAAGGGTTTTAAAAATTCCCACCAAAACCCCCAAAAAAAATTCCCCCCTTTTTTTAAAATTTTTAAAACCCAAAATTAAAAAAAATTTAAAAGGGTTTTTTAAAAAAAAAAAAAATTTTTTTCAAAAAAAATTTTTTAAAAAAGTTTTTTTTGGGGTTAAAAAATTTTAAGGGTTTTTTTTTTAAAAAAGAAGGAAAAAATTTTGGGGAAAAAAAAAAACCCCCGGGAAAAAAAATTGGGCTTTTTTAAAAAATTTGGGTTTCAAACCTGGTTTTTTTTAAAAAATTTAAATTGGGAAAAAAATTTTAATTTTTTTTTTTTAAAAGTTAAATTTTAAACTTTTAAAACCAAACCAAATTTCCTTTTAAAAAAATTTTAATTTTTTGGAAAAAATTTTAAAAAAATTTTTTTTTTTTTAAAAAAATTTTTAAAAAAAAATTTTCCAAGTTTTTTAAAAAAAATTTTTTAAAATTTTTTTTTTGGGTTTCCAAACCCTTTTTTTATTTAAATTTGGTTTTTGAAAGGGAAAAATTTTTTTTTAAAAAAAAAATATTTTTTTAAAAAAAAAATTAATTTAAAAATTTAAAAAATTTTTAAAAAAATTTTTAAAATTTTTTTAAAAACCCCAAAAAACCGGGTTTAAAATTTTTAAAATTAAATTTTTTTTTTTTTTTATTTTGGGGTTTTAAAAATTCCAAAAAACCCATTTGGAATTTGGAAAAAATTTTAGGTTTTTTTTCCCCCTTTTTTGGTTTTGTTTTTTTAAAAAATTTTTTCCTAAAAAATTAATTTAAAAAACAAAAAAAAAAAAACCAATAAAAAAAATTTTAAAAACCAATTTAAAGGTTATTCCCCCAAATAAAAAAAAAAAGAAAAATTTAAAAAAATTAAAAAAATTTTTAAAATTAAAAACCCAAAAAAAATTAAACCTTTGTTTAAAAATTTTTTTTTAAAAAACTTAAATTGGAAAAAGGGGTTTTTTTAAATTTAATTAAAAAAAAATTTTGGAAAATTTTTTAAAATTTTAATTTTTAAAAAAAAAAAAAAAAAATTTAAAATTAAAAAACCAATTGGGGCCCAAAAACCCCAAAAAAAAAAATTTTTTTTTTTCCTTTTAAAGGCCCTAAGGAAGGTTTTTTTTTTAAAAACCAAAAAGGTTTTAAAAAACCCCTTTTTTCCTATTAAATTTTGAAATTTTAAAGGGAAAAATTTTTTCCCAAAAAAAATTTTTTTTAAAAAAGAAAATTTAATTTTTTTAAAAATTTAAAAAAAAAAATAATTTTTTTTTTTTGGAACCTTTTTTGGAAAGGGGTTTTTAAAAAAATTTTTGGGTTAAAAAAATTTTTTTAAAATTTTTTAAATTTTCCCTTTTTCCCCTTTTTTTTAAAAAATTTTTTTCCCCAAAATTTTGGAAAGGGCCCGTTTCCTTTAAAGGGGAAAAATTTTAAAAAAACCCCAAAATTAAAAACCTATTAAATTTTTTTTTTTTAATAATTTTTTTTGGGGGAATTTTTTAAAAAACTTTAAAAAATTTTTTAAATTTTTTTTAAAATTTAAGGGTTTTAAAAAAAATTTTAATTTTAATTTTTTTTTTTTTAAATTTTTTTAAAAATTTAAAATTTTTTTTTTCCCCAAAAAAATTTTTCCGGGGGTTTTTTCAAATAAAAAATTTTTAAAATTTAAAAAAAATATTTTAAAAGGGCCAAAATAAACCTTTTAAAATTTAAAAAAATTTAAATTTAAAAAAACCCCCAAAAATTTAAAGGGTTTTAAAAGGGGGGGTTTTAAAATTTAAAAAATTTCCCGGAAAAATTAAAAACCCTTTAAAAATAACCCAAAAACCCCAAAAAAGGGCCTGGGGAAGGGGTTTAAAAAGGGGGAAAAACCCTTTTAAACGGGGGGTTAAAAAAAAATTTTTTTTTTTTAAAAAAAAAACCCCAAGAAAAAATTTTTTTTTAAAATTAAAAAAAAAAATTTTTTTAAAAAAAAAAACAAATTTTGGTTTTTTAAAAATTGGGTTGGTTTTCCCAAATTTTGGGAAAAATTTTTTTAAATTTAAATTTAAATTAAAAGTTTTTTTAAAAACCAGCCAAAAGTTTTTTTTAAGAAATTTTAACCTTTTTTAAAAAATTTAGGAAAAAAATTTTTTTTAAACGGGGTCCACCCCCTTTTTTTTCCGGTTGGTCGGGTTTCCTTTAAAAAAATTTAAATTTTTTTAAAAAATTTTAATTAATTTAAAAAGGAAAACCCAAAAAAAGGAAAACCTGGAAATTCCCCCAAACTTTTTTTGGGGGAAACCCCCCCTTTTTTTTTTAATGGAAAAAAAAGGGAATTTTTTTTTTTTTTTAACCTTTTTTTAAAATTTAAAAAAAAATTTAAATTTTTTTTTTTCCTTTTTTTTCCCTTCCGAACCCAAAAAAAAATTTTTAAAACCCCAAACCTTTTGGAATTTTTTTAATTTAAATTCAACCATTTTTAAAATTTTCCAAAAATTTTAATTTGGGGGTTGGCCCCAAAAAAAAAAAAAAAATTTCCCGACCCTTTTTTTTTTTTATTTTTTTTTAAAAAATTTTAAATTTAAAATTTTTTTGGGTTTAAAAACCTAATTATTAAACTTGGGTTTTTAAACTTTTTTTTAAATTTTTTAAAAAATTTAAAAATTTTCCCCCTTTTTTTTGTTAAAAAATTTTTTTAAAGGGAAAAATTTTGGGAAAATTTTAAAATTTTTTTTTTTTTAAAAAAAAAATTTTTTAATTTAAAAACCCCAAAAAAACCCCAAAAAAAAGGTTTTTGTTTTTTTAAAAATTTGGTTAAAAACCCCATAAAAAAATTTGTTTTAATTTTTTCTTAAAATTTTTTGGGGCCCCCAAATTTTTAAAATTTTAAAATTTTTTTGGGGAAAAGCCCTTGGGGATTCCAAATTTTTAAATTTTTTAAATTAAAAATTAAAAAATTTTAAAAAAAATTTTTCCCCTTTTTTTTAAAACCCAAAAGGGAACCTTTGGTTTTAAAAACCCCAAAAAAAATTTCCCTTTTTTTTTTTTTCCCAAAGAAAATTTTTTTAAAAAAAATTAAAACCTCAAAAAAAACCCCAAATTTCCAAAAAAAAATTTAACCTTTTTTGGCCCCCTTTTTTTTTAAAAAGGAAAAAATTTTAAAAAAACCCAAAATTTTTTTCCAAAAATTTTTAAATTTAAAAATTTTAAAATTAAAATTAAAATTTTTTTAAAATTTAAATTTTAAAAAATTTTAAAATTTTAATGGCCTTTAAAATTTTTAAATTTTTTTCCCCGGAAGGAAGGGGTTTTTGTTTTAAACCCCAAAAATTTTTCCCCAAAACCCGGGGAAATTTTTAAAAAAAGGGAAAAAAAATTTTGGTTTCCATTTTAAAACCCCAAAAAACCCAAAACGGGGAAAGGCCCCCCGGGGGCCGGGGGCCCAAAAGGGGGGCCCGGGCCAAATTTGGGGTTTCCGGGCCGGGGTTGCTTTGGTTTAAAAAACCCCCCCTTTTTTCCGTGTTGGCCCCCGTTGGGTTTTTCAAAACCCCGGGGATTAATTTTAAAAATTTTTTAAAATTTTTGGGTTTGGGTTTTCCAAAATTTTTAAAGAAAATTTTTTGGGGGGGTTTTTGGAAATAACCGAAAACCCAAAAAAATTTAAAATTTTTTGCCCCCCTTTGTCTTTTTAAAACGGGGGAAAAAGGCCCCCAAAAAAAAAATTTTTAAAACCCCAAAAAAAACCTTTTTTAAATTTCATAAAATTTTAAATTTAAATTTTAAAAATTTACAAAAAATTTTTTTTTTTTTAAAGCTTTTTCCAATTCAAATTTTTTTTAAGGGAAAAAAATCACCCCTTTTTCAAAAACCCCCAAAACCCCCTTTTTTTTTAAAATTTTTTAAAAAAATTTTTTAAAAAAAAAGGAAAACCAAAACCCAAAAAAGCAAAAAAATTTTTTTTGGAAACCAAAAATTTAAAAATTTTTTTTGAAAACCAATTTTTAAAAAAATAAAAATTTTAAAAAAAAAACCCGGGGCCTTGAAAAAAATTTTAAAAAAATTTCCCAAAAATTTTATTTTAAAATTTTTTTTTTTTTAATAATTTTTTTTAAAAAAATTTTTCCTTTAATTTAATTTTTCCCATTTAAATTCCTAAACCAAAAAAATTTTAAAAAAGGAAATTTAAAAAAATTAATTTCCCTTTTTTTTTAATTCCTTTTAACCAAATTTTTTTAAAAAAAATTTTTTTTAAATTTTAAAAAAATTTTTTTCCTTTCAAAAAATTTTTTAAAACCCAAAAAACCCCCAAAAAAAAAAAAGAAAAAAAAATTTTTGGAAAACCCCTTTTTACAAAACCAAAAAAAACCAAATAATTTAATTTCTTTTTTTTTTACTTTTTAAAAAAAAATTTTTAAAAAATTTTAAATTAAAAAAAATTTTTGAAACTTTTAAAAAATTTTCCAATTTTAAAAATTTTTTAAAAATTTTTGGGGGTTTTTTCCCAATTTTTAAATCCAATTTTAAAAAAAAAAACCCCTTTTTAAACCCTTTTTCCTTTTTAATTAAAATTGAAAATTTAAAATTTGGTGGGCCCGGAAACCTAAACCCCCAAATAACCCCCCCCCCCTTTTCCCGGGGGGTTTAAAATTTAACCCCAAAAAATTTTTTAAAAAGGGGGGGAAAAACCAGCCTTGGCCAACCTTTTTTTAATTTTAAAATGTTGGCCTTAAAAAGGGTTTTTTTTTTTCCCCCGGGGGGGAAATTTTTAAACCCTTTTTTCCCTTTTCCCCAGGGGTTTGGGTTTTTAAAAATTTCCCAAAAAAGGGGTAATTTGGGTTTTTCCCCCTTTTTTTTTTTCTCCACCTTTTTTTTGGGTTTTAACTAATTTTTCATTTTTTTTTTTGGGGGTTTTTGGGGTTTTTTAAATTTTTTTTTCAACCCCTTTTTCCCCCTCCGGGTTTAATCCTTTTTTATTTTCCCCTTTTTTTAAAAAGGGCCTTTTTTTAAAGGGGGTTTTTCCCTTTTTAAAAAGGTTTTTTTTAAAAATTTAACCCTTTTTTGGCCCCCCCTTTTTAAAGGGGGTTTTAAAAAGGGGGAAAAAAAGGTTTTTTTTAAAAAAATTTTAAAGGGTTAAAATTTAAAAATTTTTTTTTAAAAAAAAAAAAAAAGGGAATTTCCAAATTAAAAATTTTTTAAAAAAATTTTTTCCATTTTTTGAAAAAATTTTTTTAAAAAATTTAAAATTAATTTTTTAAAAAAAAAAATTTTTTATTTGGGTTTTTCTTAAAGGGGTCTCCCCAAAAAATTTTAAAAATAAAAATTTTTAAAAGGGGAAAAATTTTAAATTTTTTTAATTTTTTAAAATTTTAAAAAAAATTAAAAATTAAAAATTTTAAAAATAATTTTTAAAAAAAAATAAAAGCGGTTGGAATTTTAAATTTTAAAAAAAAAATTTTTTTAAAAAAAAAAAAAACCCAAATTTAAAGGAAATTTTTAATTTTAAAAAAAATTTTTTAAATTTTTAAAAAAATTTTAAATTTTTTTTTTTAAAATTTTTTGGGAAAAAAAATTTTTTTTTTTTTTAAAAAAAAAAAAAAATTTTTTTTTTTTTAATGGTTTTTTTTCCCCAAAAATTTTAAATTGGGAAAAAATTTTTAAATTTTTTTTAAATTTTTAAAAATTTTTTTTAATTTTCCCCAAAAATTAAAAAAAATTTTGTTAAAAATTTTTTTTTAAATTTTTTTGGAAAAAAAAAATTTTAAAAAAAAATTTTCCAAAAAATTTTTTTAAAAATTTAAATTTTTTTTTTAAAAAACAAATTAAAATTTTAAAATTTAAAGAAAAAAAATTTAAATTTTAAATTTTAAAAAAAATTTTAATTAAAATTTTAAGTTTAAAAAAATTTAATGGAAAAATTTTTAAAAAAATTTAATTAAAATTTAAAAAAAAAAAAAAAAAAAAAAATGTTAAAATTTAACCCCAAAAAAAATTTTAAAATTTAAAATTTGGAAAAAAACCTTTTTTTTTAAATTAAGTTAAAAAAAAACCCAAATTCCCTTTAAAAGGGGGTAAAAATTAAAGGGGCCCAAAAGGGTTTTTTTTTTGGGAATTTTTCCCAAGGGGGTTTTGGAAAAAAAATTTTCCCCAAAAAACCCCAAAAACCCCTTAAAAAGCCCCCCCTTAATTCCCTTTACCTTTAAAAAAATTTTTTAAAAAAAAGGAAAATTAATTAAAAAAAAAATTTTTTTAAAAAAAAAGAAGGGTTTTTTTAAAGGGTTTTTTATTCCCAAAAAAAAATTTAAAAATTTAAAATTTTTTTTTGGGGCTTTCCAAACCAAATGGGTTTGGAAATTTTTTTAAAAGGGCCTTTTCCCAAAAACCTTTTTTTTTAAAAAAAAACCCAAAATTTTTTAATTTTGGTATAAAAATTTTTAAATTTTTTCCCTTTCCTTTGGTTTCCCAAAGTTTTTGGGGGAATTTAAAGGGTTTGGGGTTTTTAAAAACCCAACCGGAAATTTTTCCCCGGGAAAAAAAGGGGGGAAAAACCAATTAAAACCCCAGGGTTTAAAAGTTTTAAAAGGTTTTTTAACCCAAAAAAAAAATTAATAAATTTTTTAAAAAAAAAAATTTTGGTTTTTAAATAAAAATTTAAAATTTTTAAAAATTTTTTTTCCCCCCTTTTTTTAAAAGGGGTTTAATTTATTCCAAATTATTGGAAAATTTATTTTTAAATATTTAAAATATATTTTTTTTGGGGGGAAAATAAAAAAAACCATTTTTTTTAAAAACCTTGTTAAAATTTTTAAAATTCCCCAAAAAGGGTTCTTTTGGGTTGGAAAAAAAATTTTTCCAATTTTAAAATTCCCAAAATTTCCAAAATTTTAAAACCCAAATTTTCCCTTTGGGAACCCAATTTTAAATTTAAAACCCTTTTGAAAAAAAAATTTTTTTAAATTTAAAAAACCTTTTTAAAAACCCAATTCAAAAAAACCCGGTTTTTTTAAAAATTTAAAAAATTTTTTTAAAATTTTTTTAAAACCCTTTTTTGGGTTAAAATTTTTTCCAGGTCCCGGGAAATTTTCCTTTAAAATTAAATTTTGGAAACTTAAAAAAAAGAAATTTTTTAAAAATTTCTCCTTCCCTTTGGGTTTTTTTTGGTTTTTCCCCTTTTTTTTTTTTTTTTAAATTTTGGATTAAAACCCTTTTTCTTTTTTTAGCTTTTTTAAAACCAAAATTTCCTTTAAGGGTTTAAACCCCTTGGGTTTCGAAATGGAAAAGGTTTTAAAAAAAATTAAATTTCAAAAAAAAAATAAAATTTTAAACCAAAAAAAAATTTGAAAACCCAAAAAAAATTTTAAAAGGAAAATTAAAAAGGGAAATTTAAAAAAAAGGGAAAAAATTTTTTTTTTTTTTTTCGGGAAAATTTTTTTTTATTTGTTTAAAAAAATTTTTTTGGGCCCCTTAATGGTTCCTTTCCCTTAATTTCCCAAAAAAAAACCCCCAAAAAATTTTTTAAATTTTCCCCAAAAACAAGGGTTTCCCCCGGCCCCCAAAAAAAAAAAACCAAATTTTTTAAAAAAAATTTTAAATTTTTATAAAATTTTAAATTTTAAACAAATTTCCCTTTTAAAAAAAACCCGGGGAAGGGCCCCCGGGGCAAATTTTTTTTTTTCCGGGGAAGAACAAATTATTGGCCCCCCAAAAAAGGGTTTTTAAAAATTTTAAAATTGATTTGTTAATTTATCACCCAATTTTAAAAATAAAAAATTTCCCTGATAGACCTTTTTAAAAAATTTTATCTTTGTCTGGACCTTTATCATTTGGCTCTGCATGTTCGGATTTTAAAAAATTATGTATTATATCGATTTTGTTAGCTTATATAAATTTTTTTTTGCCTCTTTTTTTTGTTATTCCTGTTGACACCTGGGTGATACTTTCTTGAAAATTTTTAATTTTTTTTATATAAGGGATTTTTTATAGAACTTAGCTTATGCTTAATTTCATTTTCAAATCTGAGTATTTAATAAAACTTGACTTATTCCTTGTATATCTCTAATGCTTTTCTCTTAATTTTTTTCTCTTTAAAAATTCAATCCAGCAGAAAAATTCTTTTGTTGATTCTCTTGATATTTTTCAATTGAAATTTTACTTTGTACATCAAACCGTTTTATATATTTTGTAATTGGGCGTTGCCCGTATAAATAAATAAATATTAAAAGAAATAAATAAAATAAATAATAAAATAAATGAAGGAATGGAGGAATGACTGGTGGTGAAATGACTAAAGGTGAATGACTGGAATGAGTGGAATAAAGGAATGAGCGAATGAGCGGAAAGAGCAACAAGTTGAATAATGGAAGAAGAATGAATGAAATGAAAAGAATGGAATGAATGAATTAATTAATTAATTAATGAATGAATGAATGAATTAATGAATGAATGAATGAATTAACGAATGGAATGAATAGGCGATGACCCAATTGCCTGAAAGTAAGATGATCCATGTCGGATGGGCATGTAAAGTCAGTCAACCCCACCAACCCGGGATTAACAAGGCGGGTTGGAATGCATCCAAAACCCACTAATGGTAATGGATAGTGGACTATCACAGGCCGATGATGATGAAGCCAATATGGACCCAATCACCTTATGCCCAAATTATAAATACAAAAATTTGGTAATTTCCGGCCCTCGAATTTACTACCCCGTGGTAAATGGAAGTTGATATAATTAAAAGATTGTTATTGAGGTATTATTGTTGGGATTCTTGTTAAAGACTAGGCCTACCCTAAAGCGTTTGGGGCCGGAGAAACATTACTACAACTTTATATTGTTTTAAACAAAAATTCAACCGCGTCACTTAATGTTTATTCCAGGAATTTTAATATAATTTTCATGAAAATAAAAGACAATAAAACAGAGGTTTATGTTCATTTATTTTAATAAATTTGTGGACTAGATTACAATTTTAAATAAGGAGCAACCATTATATTTACAGAGATATTACTAAAATACAAGGAAAGTGTGTCGTTTTTTTTCCCAAGGAAAACCCTAAATAAAAGTTTAAAAAAAAAAATTCTGATAGATTATTAAAAAAACCGTTAAAAAGTGTTTATTACTTTGAAAATTTATTAAAAATTTTATTTGGCCTTTAATTTAAAAAATTAAGAAAAAATTTTGAAATTGTTTATAATAATAATCGTATTTACATTATAGGATTTAAATGTATGAAATAAATTGATTTCGCTACATTTGGGATTCAAAATATGTATAAACATTATATCAGAAATAATAAAAGAAGATGAAATCACAAAAATAATTAGTAAAAGTTTGATAATGTGCTTTTTAACGAATGTTGAACATATACAAGACTGATATACTATCGATATCGATATTTTTTTTTATTACACGTCTTCTTTTTAAGAAAAGAAATTTCAACACTAAAACTATCACAACACATCTCATGGAATCTAATTTCAAGTAAATTTAAATTATTTTTGTTTAACTTAATATTGATATACGTTTTATTAATCATCATTTAACTTGCACTTATGTTACCTGATTTATTGTACACGTGAGCCAATAAAATGGCATTAAAGTAAACAGAGTAACACATAGCAATGAAATGGCATCATGCTTCTTGTTAATAAATTTCCACAGAGATGTCCATCACTGGGCGACAATCGAAATCAACGTACTAATGACAACAACTCGTTGTCATAGAAACCACTTTATTTTTTTTTGTCTAAAGAGAATATAGAGACGATATGTTGACTTGTATAAAAGTCCTCGCATAATTAATTACAATATTTGGCAGATTTAGGAACGAAATCTTATTTACTTTGGGTTAATAATGTGATAATTTTAGGATGCTCCGTGGAGATAGTGGGACGCGTCCTGCAACTTTTGGTAATACGAATTGGGTAGAAAGGATTGTGGCAGACCTCCTTGGGGGCCCACGTATTGTGCTGGCACTAGCATTTCACTGAAATAAAAAAAAACATTGTTAGTCACACAACTTCACCGTAGACAATATATGTATCTAATAATATCTGTATTAAAACAACGACAAAACAAAATCGATTTTCGCCTATAATTAATCCTTACTTCCGACGTTCGGCTTTGCTTATATAGTAGTTCCTGATCGTATCTACTTATAGCGTAACGGCTGGTTCTAAATTTAATAATTATGTTTTTTAAACAGATAAAGGGATAGGAGGTTTAATTGGAGCATTATTTAATCTAATTTTTGCTTTCAACCAATGGAAATCAATATTTAGGAAATGTTGGTTTAATTTGTTATCTCGTTAATAAACAAAGTTATAAACAACGTTTCAATATCAAACTTTATTTGAAAATATTTTGGGTTTTGCTGGAGCAATTTCGTGGCCAACCCTTTGTCGATGTCTGGAAGTAAAAAAGGCAAATTAAGGAAACGATACAAAAATGTTAGTTATCTTAAATGCATTAATTGTCACCTATGTATAAATAATTTGGAGATAATCAACTAAAAAAACATCATACCAGCGCCACTTCCCATTAATATCGGGAACAGCGTTCCGAAGGACAAAATTTTATTGCACTGGGTTTTGTAAAAAAAGCCCGTCCAAAACCCAAACCGAAAAAATAGTTTAAAATAAATGTACGTATCACAAGTATGAGCGTAAACCAGATTTATGTTTATTAGTTTTGTTTTTATCCCATACGAAGGCAGACCAAACCGCCCACCTGTTGGAAAGTGGTCCGACGCCCCAAGACCGTGAGACATAGGATTTTACGTCCGTTTACCCCAGAAAACGCTGCCCTTCCCCTTCAAAACGGAACACGATAAATTTTTCCACTAACTTGAGGACACTTGGCCCATAAAAGGGAACACCTGCCCAAACCTAGATTCTTGCAATTTGGCATAAAATTTCCCGAAATTTAAACATTTTAAAACTCCTTTTGGAATTTATTTCTTGAGAAATTAAAAAAAAAAACAAAACCAATAACGAGAACAATGGCCGTGGAACAGAAAATAAAAAATGAACTGAAAATTCCCCTTTATTAATTTAACAGATTATGGTGTTTTATTTTGAATGATCGGACCTAAGCTTTTTTTATTTTCCAAGATAACATAACGCCCAAGGGAAAAAGTTGCTCAAGGAACCCTTCCAGGATTACTGAGGACATTAGATTATTGATGAGACGAAGGGACCGGTGCTTTTCGTATAAAAAGCAACGCTCTTAAGCTAACTGGTCTGTATACAAACATGGAAAATCGGGAAAATCAGGTGAACCAAACGCTAAACGCCAACACATTTTAAAGTATTTCTTCTTTCTTTCTCCTACCAATATCTGGAAGTTTTAAAACCTTGGTTGGTAAATTGCCTTTCTACAAACCCATCCCTCTAGTTAATTCACTTTACATGACCTTGAATTGCCATTTCCCACAAACATTCCTTCAAGTAATTATGTGCAGTTAAGAGAAACAATTTCTTTTTAAATGGTTTTAACTCTCTTATAAATTCTTTTTTTTTCTTCCAGTCACCCAAACTGATGAAATCAACAAAAGCAAATCAAACCATTCCCAATGCTGTTGGCGTTGATAAAATAAGGCCAATGGTAACCCTATCCCAACCCACATCCCTTCCTGCTAACCATCAAATTAAACCTTTTCCTTGAAAATGCTGGGTTTCCTTCCTTTGGGGGCAAACCCTTGGTCCAAACCTATCCCCAAAGTTTTAACCTTCCCTTCCAGCACACTAGCCTATCTCTATTCTGGTTTTTTTCAAGGGTTTGAGTCCCGCGTGCTTTAAACAATTATCTCAATTTGTTCCGGTAACAATTTAATAAATCCGTTAACAATCTGGTTTAACCAGGATCACCAGCCCTACCGCCCTCCTGAAAGTGACTGGCGACATAAACGGTATAAAAACCAATATGGTATCAGTAATAGTCCAAGATTTCTCAAACGCGTTTAATGCCGGTCCACATCCCTTGGCTATCCTCTCACATAATGATGAATTTCAGAAGGTGCATTGGAATGGTTCTCCTTTATCTTCGGGGACGCAAAGCAGGCAGTTTTTCCTGATGACCATCATCTGGAATGGCTTCATTTCACTGCTGGCTTCCACAAAAGGGCATCATCTCTCCATTGTTATTTTCCGTTTTTATCGACTTTATTTCCTCCAAGAGCCCAGGTGCGGTAATAATTTACGTTGATGACCTTCAGGCTTTAATTGTCCTACCGAAAGCTTCCCAAGATTAAACCGGATAAACCGGACCTTGAACAAAATAAAAAGTTGGTCTAAATTTTGGAATACCCTGGAAATCCATCAAAATGTCAAGCTTCCAATTATTGGGAGTCTAGGAACGTCGGATAGTGGATTTTAATTTTCCCCCAATTTTATATAATAACTCCCATACCTCTAAGTAAAAACTGTCCAAATTTCTTTGGAATTGGAAAACCTTGTTGGAATGGTCAAAGTCACCAAAGTCAAAGAACGATCCTTTAGGACTTTTTGGTTAAGGTTTAAAACCTTTTGCCAATCAAGATTAAAGGTAATGTTTTGGCCAATCCCTAATTTTTCCTATAATCGACTATGGTGACGTTTCTAATTTTTCGACCTTGAATGCAAGACGTTCAATAAATTAACCGACTTCCTTAAAGTAATTCCCGATTCATTTTTAATCTCGTAAAATATGACCACGTTTCGCCATATCGTTCCAAACTGGGAAATAAAGGGTATTTGAAAACGTTGACGAGGTTTTCTTTTCCTTGGTTCTTCTACCCTCCTTTTAATTCTTCCCATTTTCCAATTATCTTTTGCTTAACAACAAAAAAATCTTCGTTTTACAAAAACCGTCAAACTTTCTTTCCTTCATCCCGGATTCATTGGCACCTCCTTCTTTCTTTGTTCAATCTGTTTCTTCTGTGGAAAATGGTTACCCTGAGATCAGGATGGAGAGTCGCCCTCATTTTTAAAATAAAGTTCCGGGAACACTTGCTCAAAAAACCAACCTAATTATAAGGTCCGGTTTTATTATTTTTTCGGGACAAAGTTCAAAAGGCAAAGTATTGAACGGAATGTATTTTTCTTACCTTTATAAGATATTATATATTTATATTTACAATATTATGTTATATATTTATATGTATATTTATTTATTTTATGATTTGTATTTAACTTGTTAGTTAACCAATAGAATATGTATTAATTTCCTAATGTAATTTTTTATTAATGATATATAGTTTATTTTTTTGTAACAACACACAAATTCCAAAGCTTATTAAAATTTTTTCCTTTTTGTTTTGTTAAATATCTGCCAACCTTCCAATTTTCTTTTACCACCCAAAGGTTGACTTTAATAATGCCTTTTGGCATTGTTCCCTTTTGTACTTATTTTTCATAAAAGTTTTAATAAATAAATAAATAAAGTACGTTCGTATATGAATATTGGTTGATTATATTTTTGTAGAATTTAACATAAATAAAATTTCAGTCGTTAAAATTACTTATTTTGTTATTAAATTCTTCTTCAGACCATATCCAAAATTTTATATTTTTCCGTTTAAAAAAAACCTTCAAGCAAGGGAAATTAAAATTTCTTTGTTTTAATTTAATGTTTTTTTTTCATTTCGGTGTTAACTGCCAGGTTTTTTGCCGATTGGACATTAGAAGGACATGTGCATTCTTTCTTTTGTATCTGTATACGATTGATTAATGGACCTTAATGACGGTCCTACGGGACAATGCAATGAAATGCAAAAGAGATATGGTGGCCATGTTTTAGGAAATATTTTAACTAGTACAAGATATTTTTGCTTCTCTTTAAATATGGGTAATCGGGATAAAAATTATTGAAAAAGAAAAATTGAAATTTTTTGCTTTACGCGAATACCACAATTATTGAAAAAAAGGATTTTCGGGATTTTTCCGTTTATTTTTAATTTTAAATTTGACCTTTGGAACACTTTTTTAAATTTTTTTATCAGTTTTAAATTAGCTTATCTTTTGACGAGTTTTTTAAGAATTTAAATTTCCAATAATCTTTAAAAGATAAAGTTGTACCAGGTGTAAGGGGTAAATTTAAAATTTTTTTTTGCCCTTTTTAAATTAACGATTTTTCATGCCCAAAAGTACCTGTTGGTTTAATTGTCATAAATTAACTATTATTTTTTGCTTTGAAAATATAATTAAAAAAATAACAGTACCGGTCCTTTTTAACCATTTTAATATTATATTCAAAACAATTAAAAATTTTAATTATATTTAAAATGGTCAGTCCCTAATTACAATAAAAATGGTCACTGTTAAAACAAGGTGAAATGGTGACATTTTTTTTATCAGAGCTGTCTTTGTTTAACGGGAATCACCCAATAGAACGAATTTAAATACATATTTTTTTATTTCCACGACATTTTCAACAGTAGGCAAAATTTATTCCAGTTTCAATTATTAGTGTTTTAAAAAAATTACCGCCAAGTTTAGATTTTTGGTTTATTTTTAAAATTTTGAGCTGTTGCATTTTTTATTTTAAGTTTATTTTTCGGTGTTGGATTGAAAAAATATTTTCAAAACGGATACAATATATTCTTTGGAAGTTTAACCTTTACCAGTTACAGACCCAAATGCATACATTGATATTTTTCCACATTAACCAAAACGTTTACAAAATCAGTAAAATTTTCATCGTCAAGTTTATAAAACGGAAATTATAAAGGACACATTAAGGGTTTTAAATAATTAAAATAACAAAAAATATAAAATGTAATAGTATTATTTCACTAGATTTTGGTTCTGAGTCGGCGAATTTAATCCAACATATGCAATTATAAAAAGATTAAATAAGGAAAAAGGAATGTTCCGTTAAAAATCAGACCGATTGTAATCTTGCTGGCTTTTCCAATTATATTGTCAGCCTGGTTGCAAAAGCCAAAAGAAACCAAAATTAAAGTCTGGTCGGTTAGAAGTAGCCTACTAGAAAATTTATGATAATTGCAAGCCTAAGAGGGTTTGAAGGTTACTGGGAAAAGTCACGGAAACTTATTTATTTTGGTACTAAAGTACATGCTGATTTTCTTTCTCAGTGGTAGAATAAGATATTATTTATCAATTGGGGTGCCTATTTCGGCCGGAAAAGCAGAGTGAAAAACCCCTGGTTGAAGTTTGGGGTAAGCAGGACTTGACATCTAATGTCTTACGGTAGGGCAGTCTTTGGAAACCAACCGATTGCCGATTCCAATTGCGGCTGACCACCTTTCCATCAGGGTGGCCCGACTAATTCGTCTGCCTTCACATGGATAAAAAGAAAAGGTAACATGGGGGGTTGTTTAATCTTCTTTGCCTCGCACGGCACCCCTAGGTAAAATCTATTTTTTGGAATACCATAAATAAACTCAAAAACAATAAAATAAATCCCTTCTATATAACATTTAAAAAAATTGCTTAAGTTTCTATTATATTTAAAAATCAAAGATCATTATTATTATATGAGCAAAAAATGATCGGGCAAATAAATTGTATCTTTCACCAATATTTTTCTCAAGGGTGGATAAATAAATTAATTTCACCCAAATTGTTTTATCAACTTTTTTTGAGAATAAAAATCCATACAAAAATATTGGGTCTTTTATTTAACGATTGTGTTTGAAAACTTGGGTCTACTATTCCTGTTTGGTAATAAACCTTTCCTACCACCCAAAACCCTTTTAAGTCTCATTTAATTTTATTATCCTTTAAACCAGTTACTTTTTTTTTTTATTCTGAATTCTAAACCTGGGAATTTAAAGGTTTTTTCTGTTCACTTTCAATCTTTAATTCCTTTTAAGAAATTGTAACCGCAAAGGAGAATTAGTGTTCTATGCGTCATTAATAGAAATTTAAACGGTCTTACAATTTTGGGTAACCTTTTAAACCAAAAAATTTCCCAATTTAATAGGTAAAGGCTGTCTGCACAATGATCCAACAATTGCATGGCCAATTTAAACTATTTTATTTACGTTTTCACAATTTTCTCTTTCTTTTCAAGTTCCTTTTATTATTTAGAATTTTATTTTAATTTACTTTAAAAATAAAATAAATTCTATTCATTTCCAGGAAAATATTTTCATTTTTAAATAAAATTCAATTGGTTTTTCCTCTATTAATGCTACCTTTTTGTTATATCTTCCATATAATTAATAAACTTTTATTATTCGATGATTCTGTAAAAAAAAAATATATTCCATCGAAATTTAAACAAATAAAAAACCGAACAGTTGATCCAAATTTCTAACCCTTTTAATTCATTAATCTTTATCGATATTACCAATATCGAACTGAAATACCCTTCATCAGCCAATACAAACAATTGGGACCGTATATTGACCTTTGGGCAAAACCAAATAAAAATGACCGGAGAGAGAACAAAAAGGGACCTTAGGGCTCCAGAATTTTGGTTTTGGGTTACATAAGGCGCCATTTGGGTTGGAATCCCATTCGATTTTATTCCCTTTCCTACCTAAATTTAACCTTAGCTGTTGTTTTTCCGTCTATATATGTAAAAAGAGATTCCCCACCTATATTGACTCATCACGGATATCTCTGGAACCATAGGGAAGGATTGAAGTTTGGTAGGAATATTCCTTTTCGCCAGTAGGTCAGCTAAGAACGGATTTTAGAAATTCCACCCACAAAGGGGGTTTGGGGGTTTAAGTATATACTAGAACTTTTATTTCAAAGTTAAATCAGGAATACAATAGTTCATTTATTTATTTTGCACTTAAACAATTTGTTGCTATTTTAAATATTTTATTACTGACGTTTCCTTATCTGTTTACGATAACAGCCAAAAGAAATGGCCTAGGTTCGATTGAAATTTGATATAACTTTTAACATCTTTAAAATTTTATAGAGTTTAAAAACTTCACTAGGAATCCCGTAAAAAATGTATAAATTAAAGGTTAAACTGTTGACCACGACTTTGGTTAGCGTGTTAATAATAAAATAAAATTTTTGTGTTAAAAAATTGAAAACCCAAATTACCCTAGAAAATAGGTTATCTAATAGCTAAAGTCCTTACCAGAATCGGAAAGCCATTCCCAAGTAATTTCTGGTCAGATCAAAAAGACAGACAGAGAGACAAATTTTAAAGAAAAATGTTGTTTTTGTTAAATGTATTGGTTATATATCCGGTTACCATTTAAAACAGTTGTATTCAAATTTTGTTTTTTGGAAAAATCATAATCCATTATCATCAGTCGGTGATAACCCACTGCCGGAACGGGCCTCTAAACACCCTATCCATTAGGGGTTTTGGAACCGATCCCACCACCGCTGGTCCAACGCGGGTTGGCGGTAGACCGATTTTTAAAATGCCCACCTTGCGGATCATCTCAGACAATCGACCCCAAAGGCCCAACCAACTGGAAACCAAAGTAAGTCTTTGAGTCCCCGGGAATTCGAACCCAGATACCACTAAGTTACAGGCTGTTTTATACGGACGACCAATAACAACACTTTTCTTAACAACATGAAGGCTTTTTATAAATCCCACGGTTCCTTTTGTGCTCAAAAAACCCAAACACCCAACGGAGAATATTGGAGCCGCTGGTTAAAAAGAGAGAGAGAGAGAGGGAGGAGAGAGGAAAGGGGAGAGAGAGGAGGAGAAGATAAATACCTGAACTTTATCCACACAACAAAATTATTAACGAAAAGGTATTTCATAACTTCGTATGTCAAGCTGCTTTAAACGAGAATTCATCTCATGTCTCAGGGGTTTTAAGCATCTTACTATTCTTCTTTGGTTTTATTATGGCTCCTTGAAGTTTTCCAAGGTCTTGTTTATGGTAAGCTCCATCTAGCACAGCGGAAGCTCCGTTCCCAGGGAGAACCAACCAACACTTTGGTGCTAAAGGAAGGAACACTTTACGGAAGGGTACACGAAGGATTATTTTGTTCTTGAGGATCAGGGGACCAGGATCGGGATGCCAAAGGATTCGGCGACTTTTTAAAATGTTGATACTTGGTTTGAAGGGCAATTAATTATTCAAGTATTCTTTTTGGTGGGATTTTCATGGCCGGGCAGGATCACTACCACGTGAACTATCTGGCGAATCAACGTTTTTAACCAATAAAGGCCCAACAATACCCCACACAGTCCGTTGAATGTCCCGTTAAAAGTTGAAAATTGAAAGCAAATCATCATCATCATAAACAGCCTTTTTAGGTCCACTTGCTGGACGTAGGCCTTTAAAAACTCGAGGGTTCCATTAAAAAGGTTGCTTAACCACCGTAAGTGGCGGAAGGGCGGTGGCAATTACCAACTTTTGGTACTGGGATTGTCTTACCCCACTGTAAAGCAGATCGCCGTCAAAATGGGCGATGGGGATGTCACATCCCTTTACCTTTATGTAACAAAACGTAATTTGGTTTCAAAACTGGGTATACTTACGGTCTATTCGGTTGTTGAGGGTGTCCCGTCCCTCTTCGGTTTTCTTGAACCAGTTTCCCTTGCAAGGAGCCGGTCTTTTTGAGCCAAAGCGCGTTTCTCATCTGGAAGTCGGATACCTAGAAATTTAACAATAATATTAGTAAATCACCAAACTTGATGTTTTAACATCCTAACTCCCAGATCCGGTTTTTTTGGTTATATCTTGTAATAAATGATCTTTGTTTAACTTATATTTGACCAAAATTTCTCTTTTTTATTTTATCTGTACCACCCAAAGGTTGATGGGGAAAGAAAATGTTTATAGCATTAAGTCCGCCTATGTAACAATTAGTGCCAAACGTGAATAAAAATAAAAGAAACTACCGTTAAAGGCGGTTTAAATTCTTAGCATAATAAGAATGGGAAAAAATTTAAACGTCGTCTCTTTGTTATTAGTCGACGAACCAAATGGATTTAGCGGATTTCCTTCCTTTATAAACCGGTTCGGGTTCCAATACTGCGGGGAACAACTTTGCGTCATCGTTGTTTTTAGTTGGTTAGGGACAATTTGGGCCGATCACCCAAGTCTGGAAAGGGTTGATGCCGCGTCCGATGGGCAGGTAAAGGTCGATCCGCCCCAAGCCCGCATTGGACCGTGGCTTATACGGTCCAAAAAACCCCCAAGGAGAAGGTTATTCAAGGGAAGCCCTGTGGCACTGGGACCCGGGCTGATGTTGATGAACCCAGTGATTATGATGACGAGGAATGAAAAAAGAACCAAATTATTGGTTTCCTTAAGTTTACGTCCTCCAAAATTTAATGGGTTAGTTTAAACTAATTATCTACTGTTTTGTTAAATTGGAATTAGCCTAATTCCCTTATTCCTATAATAAAGTTCTTTTAAAACATTTCCTTTTTATTTGAACGTTAAAGGCCCCTCGCCGTCCCATATCGTTCTTCGGAATGGATACCTTTCTTAATCTATATTTATCCACGGACCTGGCAATAAATAACAATTTACTTTTAAATAGATGAAATTTTTAATATAATATCAAAACTTTTTTCTGCAAAATAGCTAGGAGGCAGCTTTTAAGGTTTTTTTCAAAAAAGCCGGAAGGAATCGAAAAATTATTTTGTTCTACGTTCTTTTAAAACCACTAGACTCAACCTTGTGAAAAACATCTTGGTTTGAAGACCAATTGCTGGGTGGCGACGCCCCGTTGGGACGGGTCGGTTTTTACATTTTTAAAAAGATAAGGTATGTTTACAACTTTGTTATTGCAATACATTATTTAAGTCTTTGGTCTTTAATGGTGTATTTTTCAACAAAGGCCAAAAAGTGCCAAGGGGATGGAAGGACATTGAAGTTTAATCCCCTCGTCCGATGAAAAAACCTCAATGGGTCCGAAACTGTCGGCCCAATATTGATTTCCCGTGAGTTTAAATAGTTCCAAGAATCAAACAATTGCAATGTCTCACGAACTTCTTTTATTTAAATAGAATGCACATCCGGTAAAAAATTTTTTTAATTAAGTTTGGGCGCTAAATACCAAATCACTGCTTCATAGTCAATTTAAATTTTTGATTCATAAAATAGTTTTCGGAAAACTTTTTAATCTTTTCCAAACCCGGCCTCTGACTTTCTCGCTTCCTTTAAGTGCCTTTGAACCAAAGGTCCTGCGCCCGGGGGTGGCGGGGGGAACGGTGGGATTCCCAAAGGCATAATTCCTGGAATTCCCGGTGATACCTTCCTGTTTGGCCCCTAAAATATTTCAAATTTAAAATATTTATCATCCCATTCAATATGGAAAACTAACACTTTATTTTAGGGTTAATAGAAAACGCTACAAAAATACTTTACTTAAAACCTATTAGACGCGAAGGTAAATATAAACTAAATATAATACATTTTTACCTTAAATATTTAAATTTTAGCTTAAATACTTAACAAGAAAATAAATTCCGGAAAAGAGATCTACCTTATATATCCAATTAAGTCCGTTTGGAAACGGATTTATATTTGAATTTCCACCAACTACGCTTATAATAATTAAAAATAATTTGGTGCAAAAAACGCAAACACAAATCATTTCCCTCTTCCTTTATTCTCCATATCCGTTGGAAGATAATTAACACGATCGGGAGATCAGGCGCAAGTCCAACTTTTAAAGCCGTCCGAAGAAAGAATTATGCCAACAAGCCAAAGGGTCAGTACCAATTAGGTAAAAACAACAAAAGTTTTAAAAGCGAAAGATTCCCCAACAACCTACTAAAAGCCAAAACCCAATTGGGTTATTGGTACAAACCATTTGGATTTTAAAACCTCAAAACCGTAATGCCCCACGTAACAGCTCGCTGGGCGGGTAAACCCAAAGGAACCCCCAATTTCTCTAATCCCCTCTGTCAAGCGCCTCACACACGCACTGTAAACCGCCCAAATTGAAACAAACATCTCCGCCCTACTAAGGTCCGTCCGGCGGACCCTCTCTTTCCACCCTTACTTGTGACGGTGATTGACAACCCTCTTTCCAAACCTTGGACTGTTCTCGTTCTGCGCACAACCTCTTCGATTCTCGTCGGAAGCGAAGCGTAGGTGCGAATCATCCAGTTGAAAAGATGCCACCCTCGGGCAGTTTTACGCCGAACATATTTTTCTTCCGTTCGGGTAGTTGTCGAAGTTTGTTCCGGCAAGTACTCCTTCCTCCCCCGCCCCGGTGACTTCCCGGTTTGCCCGAGTACCGGTCGTCCGGGTGGAAGTTACCTTTGACCGCCGTAAAGGCGGGAAGGGTCTCGGAGGTGGTCAGGCCGCCAACCCAGGCGGTCGGAGAAGGCCCATGGTGGATTTACCACTGGCCTGTCACCGATCCGGGAACCGGAATAATTTAAGCATCCTCCCTTAGTCCAGGGAATTGGGTTTTAAAATCCTAATGGTTAAGTTTAATTTTCCCATAAATAAAAAAGGTTGGAATTTCTTTGCGTTCCTTCTTTCGGACTGAAATTATTTGAGGGTTTGATTACAAACCAAAAAGGAAACGGTTGCCTTTAATGCCAAAATCGACCTTCATTCCATTACAATTGTTTACCGACCTTATCCTGGTACTTGGCCACCCAACCCCATTAAAATAAAAATAAAATGACGGAAAGGTTTGAATATATAAAAGTTGTTTAATTTTTCTTGATTTTGTCACCAAAAAAACGAAAAGATGAACCTTTGGTGGTGTATAAGACCAGTGGAAGCCACTGGTCTTAAATTAAAATCCACAAAACCATTATATCTTTAAGGTAATTTATAACAAACAAACAATTTCATCGATTAGAAAAAAGCATATTCATAAAATTTTTTGAAAATACAAACTAAACCAAAATGTATAAATATAATTTACGATTTTTAAACGCGTTAGTTATATTTTCCCCAACGTTTTCGGATTCTTTCCTTCCTTTTAAAACGCCCGGAATAAATATATAATAATTTAAAAAATCCGTAAATTATTGGATTTATATGAAAAATAATCGCGTAAATTAAAAGAAATAATTAAGAGCGAAAATGGGTTAGAATTTATGAAAATAAAGTTTCGGGCAAATCCCATGACGCCAAAGGTTCCGGGGTTATTTGGTTGGAACGTCGATCACCTTATATATTCAACCAATAAGGAAAGGAAATTACGTTTATTTAATCCTCCGTCCATTGGGTTAATTATAATATTTTGGGCCGACTTCCCAAAGGAAAAGAGTTCCTCAACCAGGGTACATTTTTTTAATTTTATTTATATATCTTCCCTAAAGTGCCTGGGATTTTGTTCCCCGATGATAATATTAGCCTTCCCATTGGACCCATTTTACAATTAATTTTGATTAGGTAGTTCAATAGATAATGAGAAATAATAAAATTACAGCCCCAAAAAAACCACCGAAACCTGCAATTAAAAAAAGCCTTCTTGAAACCGGGTAAAAGATAGTTCTACGTAAATTTTAATTTTAAACTGGTCTAGAATATGGTCCAAAGAACGGGCATATTCTTTGTGAATAAGGCAAAACCATTTCATTTAATTTTTTATGAATCCAAAAGTCATATAAACCCATTTTAAGGTAATATAAGTAAGTTCCATAAAGTTAAACAAATTTATAAACCCTTATTTACGGGATTTGTTTTTAAAATTTTACGCCGGAGTCCCCAAACAGGATACAGAACCCAACAGAATACAAGATATTTTTGCTTCTCTTTAAATATGGGGATATAATCGGGATAAAAATTATTGAAAAAAGAATAAAATTGCTTCATAATGAATTCTTTGCTTTACGCGAATACTACACATTATTGAATACAACGACTGATTTTATCGCGTTTATTTTACATTTTAAATTCCAGAAGCTTCGAACACTTTTTTAAAATTTTATCAGTTTTTAATTAGCTTATCTTTTGACGAGTTTTTTAAGTATATTAAGTTTCAATAATCTTGCTAAAGATAAGTTTTCAGTTATAACAGGGGTATATTTAGCAAATTTTTTCGCACACTTTTTAAATTAACGATTTTTTATGCCCAAAAAAAGTACTATGGTTATTTGAATTGTCATAAATTAACTATTATTTATTTGCCTATGAAAATATACGCTGTAAAAAAAATAACAGTACCGGTCTTTTAACTACTTTAATATTATATTCAAACAATTAAAATTTTAGTATATTTAAAATGGTCAGTCCTAATTACAATAAATAATGGTCACTGTTAAAGCATATGTGAAATGGTGACAATTTTTTTTATCAGAGCCGTCATTGTTTAAGCGGGAAGTCACGCCCAATAGAACAGATGACATATACGAGTATTTTTTTTATTTTACGACATTTTCACAATAGGCAAAATTTATTGCTAGTTAAGCCGACAATTATTAGTGTTATTAAAAATAAAATTACCGCCAAGTTTAGATTATATTTAGTTTTATTTTTTAAATTTACGAGCTGTTGCACTTTTTATTTTAGTTTATATTTTTTTCGGTGTTGGATTGAAATGTTAAATATTTTCAAAACGCGATACACATATATTCTTGGAAGTTTCTTACCTACTAGTTACAGAGCCCAAATGGATACATTGATATTATTTCACATCATTAACAAACGTATTACAAAATCAGTAAATTTCATCGTCAAGTTTATAAAACGGAAACTTATAAAGTGACGCATTAGGTTGTAACAATTAAAATAAAAAAAAATATAAATGTAATAGTATTATTTCACTAGATTTTGGTTCTGAGTCGGCGAATTAAATCCAACATATGCTATTATTAAAAATTATTAAAATATGACGAAACGAATGTTCAGTTAAAATCAGGCCGATTGTAATCTTGCTGGCTTCCATAATTTATTGTCAGCTCTAGTTGCAAAGCTAAAAGAAACTAAAAATCTTAAGAAGTCTGGTCGGTTAGAAGTAGCTCTACTAGAAACGGTTATGATAATTCAGCTTTTAAGCCTAAGAGGGTTTGAAGGTTACTGGCGGAATAAGTCACGAAACTTATTTACTTTGGTACTAAGTACATGATCACGATTTTCTTTCTCATGTGTAGAATAAGATATTATTTATCAGGTGGTAGGTGCCTATTTCTGCCGCAAAGCAGTAGTGTGCAAACACTACAAGTTGAAGTTTGAAGGGTAAGCCAGACTTGACATCTAATGTCTTACGGTAGGCAGTCTTTGGTGACACCCTCCGTATTGCCGATGTCCATGTGCGTGCGTGACCACTTTCCATCAGGTGGCCCGACTGTTCGTCTGCCTTCACATGCGATAAAAAAAGACATGGAGGTAATATGGGGGTTGGTGTTTAATTAAAAGCGCGCGGCGCCCCCTAGGTAAATCTATTTTTTGTTATTACCATAATATAAACTCATCAAGCAATAAGTTAAATGAACGCTATCTTATATAACATTTGAAAAAATATAAGCTAAGTTTCTATTATATTTAAAATCGTAAAGATCGTTACTATTATATGAGCAAAAATGATCGGGCAAATAAATTGTATCTTTCTACCTACATATTTGTTCTCAAGAGGTGATAAATAAACTTAATTTCACTTAATTTAGTTAGTACAGTTTTTCCTATCTATCAACTTTTTTTACATGTAGAATAATAAATCTTATACAAAAATATTGGTCTTTTATTTAACGATTGTGGTAGCACGAAATCTGCCGGGTCTACTATCTATGTTGCCGTAATAAAATTTCACCGACGTCATTTAGCAACACCTAAGTCTCATTTAATTTATTGTACTTTGTGACACAGTAATACAATTTTTTTTTATTCTAGCAATTCTAAACCTGGTTAACTCTAAAGGCTTTTTCTGTTCACTTTCGCGGGTCTTAATTCCTTTTAAGAAATTGTAACCGCGAAAGGGAATTAGTGTTCTATGCGTCATTAATAGAAATCTTTAACAGTCCGTACAATCTATGTGAGGCTAACTCATTAAACCAAAAAATTCCAGCAATTTAATTGGTAGGCCGCTGTCTATAGCACAATGATCCAACAGTGCATGTACAATATAAACTATTTTATTTACGTAATTTTCACAATTTCTCTCTTTCTTTCAAGTTCCTTATTATTTAGCAAATTTATTTTAATTACTATTAAAATAAAATAAAATTACTATTCATTTTCAGGAAAAATATTTTTTCTGTTTTTAAATACATTCAATTGTTGCTCTGCCTCTATTAATGCTAGCCTTTTGTTATATCTTCATATATTACATAAACTTTTATTATTCGATGATTGCTGTAAATTATTAAAGAAATATATTCACATCGAATGACAAATAAAACCGAACACTTGATCAAATTCTAACCCTTACTAATATCACTAATCGTTATCGATATTACAAATATCGATACTGAGCGCGTCACATCCCTATCAGCCAATACAAACAATTGCGACCGTATATTGACCTTGGGCAGTAACAAACCGTAACCAAATGACCGGAGAGAGAACAAAAGGGACTCAGGGCTCAGAGATTTATGACGTTTCGGGTTACATAGGCGGCCATTTGGGTTCGAATCCCATCGATTTTATTCAACCTATACCTACCTAACCTAACCTATAGCTGTGTTGCCAAGCTGTCTATATATGTAAAAGAGATTCCCACCTATATATTGACTCAACACGATATCTCATGAACCATAAGGCGTAGCGACTTGAAGTTTGGTAGGAATATTCCTTTCGCCGAGTAGACGTCAGCTAAGTACGGATTTTACGAAATTGCACCCACAAGGGGTTTGGGGGGTTGCTAGTATATACTAGAACTTTTTATTTCCTAAAGTTAAATCAGGAATACATAGTTCATTTATTTATTTGCACTTAAAACGAATTTGTGCATATTTTAAATATCTTATTACCGACGTTTCCTTATCTGTTTACGAGTATACAGCTAAAGAGAAATGGCCAATGAGTTCGATTGATGAACTTTGATATAACTTTAACATCTTTAAAATTCTTATAGAGTTTAACAAAACTTCACTAGGAGTCTACCGTGAATAATGTATATTAAAGGTTAACTGTTGACTACGACTTTGATAGCGTGTTAATATATAAAATAAAATTTATTGTGTTAAAATTGAAACCTAAATCACTCCTAGACTAAATAAGTTATCTACTAGCTAAAGTCTCATCAGAATCGGACAAGCCATTCCAGATAATTTCTGGTCAGATCAAACAGACAGACAGAGAGACAAATTTTAAAGAAAAATGTTGTTTTGTTAAATGTATTGGTTAATATCACAGTGTTACCATTTAAAAACAGTTGTATTCAATTTTGTTTTTTGTATGGATAATATCATAATCATTATCATCAGTCGGTGATAGCCCACTGCTGGACATAGGCCTCCTAATACACCCTATCCATTATGGGGTTTTGGACCGTATCCCACCACGCTGGTCCAACGCGGGTTGGCGGGTAGACCGATTTTTTACATGCCCATCCGACGCATGGATCATCTTACTTTTCAGACAATCGACCCAAATTGCCCTAACCAACTAGGAAACCACAATGAAAATGTCTTGAGTCCCCGCAGGATTCGAACCCACGATACCACTAAGCTACGGAGGCTGTTCTAATATACGGACGACCAATAACAACACTTTTCGTTAACAACATGATATGCTTTTTATAAATCACGGTTCACATTTGTGCTCAAACAGAAACTCAAACACCAACGGAGAATATGGAGCGCGCTGGTTAAGAGAAGAGAGAGAGAGAGAGAGAGAGAGGAGAGAGGAGAGAGAGAGAGGAGAGATAAATACCTAGAACTTTATCCACACAACAAAATTATCTAACAGAAAAGTATTTGGCATAACTCGTATGTCAAGCTCGCTTAAACGAGACATAACATCTCATGTCTCAGGGCGGATTTTAAGCATCTTACTATTCTTCTCTTATGGTCTTTATTATGGCAACTCTGAAGTTTCCAGGGTCTTGTCTATGGTAAGCTCCATCTAGCACAGCGGGAAGCTACCGTTCCCACGGAGTAACCAACCAACACTTTGGTGCTAATAGTGAAGGACACTCTTACGGAAGGTACACGATTTAGGCATTATTTGTGTCTCTTGAGGATCAGGGGATCAGGATCGGGATGCCAGCGATCTGGCGACTGTTTTTAATAGGTTGATACGGGCGTTTATAACGGCAATGAAACGCGGGTGTATTCAGTGTATCCGGTGTAGGCTTTTCTTATGGTCACGGCAAGTATCACTTACCACCACGAGAACTATCTGGTCGAATCAACGCTTTAACCAATAAAGGCCACAATACACACACAGTACTGCCGAATGTCCCGTTAAAAGTTAGAAAATTGTAGCAAATCATCATCATCATAAACAGCCTTTAGCAGTCCACTGCTGGACGTAGGCCTTTTACAATAAACGTCAAGACGGCGTCCATAAAAAGAGTTGCTCATAATTGCCACGCTGAGCAGGCGGATTGGCAAATGACTAATTGCACTGTACTGCGGATCTGTCTTACTCCCTCTGTAAGGCAGAGCCGCCGTCAAGTGGGCGATGGGGATGTCACATCCCAATACCTTTATGTAGCAAATCGTAATTTGGTTTTCAAATACTGAGTATACTTACGGTCTATTCGGTTGTTGAGGTGTCCTGTCCCTCTGTCGCCTATTCTTGAACCAGTTCGACACTTGCGTTAGTGTTAGACCGGTCTTTTGAGCTAAAGCGCGTTTCTCATCTGGAGTCGGATACCTAGAAATTTAACAATAATACTAGTAATATCACTAACACTTTATGTTTGTAACATCCTAGAATCCTAGATCCTTGTTTCTTTTGTTATATCTATGTAATAAATGATCTTTGTTTAACTTATATCTGACCATAACATTCTTTTTTATTTTATCTGTGCACCACCTATAGGTTGACTGGGAGAAAATGCCTATAGCATTAAGTCCTATGTACAATTAGTGCTAACGTGTAAATAGATAAATAAACTACTGTTAAAGACGGTCTTAATATTCTAGCATAATAAGAATGGTAAAAAATATAAACATAGTAGCCATAACAACGAATCGGTGTCTTCGTCTTATAATTAGTCGACTGTAACGTAATGATTTAGCGGTATTGGTCCTTGCTTTATAAACCGGAAGTCATGGGTTCGAATACCGCGGGGAAACAACCTTGCGTTATCGTTGTTTACTGGTTGGTTAGGACAATTTAGGCCGATCACCCAATTGTCTGGAAAGCAGGATGATGCATGCGTCTGATGGGCATGTAAAGTGTCGATCCACCCACCAACCCGCATTGGACCAGCGTGGCGGTATACGGTCCAAAAACCCCCTAATGGAGAAGGTTATTCAGGGAAGCCTATGTCCAGCACTGGACTAACACAGGCTGATGTTGATGAACTCAGTGATTATGATGACGATGAATGAAAAAGAACCAAAATTATCGCTTCCTTTAGGTTTACGTCCTCCTTCAAATTTAATAAGTTAGTTGCTTAACTAACTATCTACTGTTTTGTTAAATTGAATTAGCTCCTAACTCACCTATTCCTATAATAACAGTCTTTCAAGGCATTCCTGCTTTTCTCTTTGAAGCAGTAAACGGTCTCTTCGTCCCATATCGTCTTCGGCAATGGATACTTCTTTCTTAATCTATATTTATCCACGGCACCTGGCAATAAATAACCAATTTATTTCTTTTGAAATAGATGACAATTCTTTAGCATGTAATATCAAACTTTTTTCTGCAAAATAACTAGAGGCAGCTTCAATGTTTTTTGGTCTTGTTATAATGTTTAAGTCAAGTAAGGAATCGAAAAGGTATTTTGTTCTGCGTTCTGTGTTAAACCACTAGACTCAACTATTGATGTGAAACATCTATAGGTTTGAAGACCGATTTGTTGGCGTGGCGACGCTTGCCGTGCCGCGGGTCGAATATTATTTACATTTTGTAAAAGATAAGGTATGTTTACCGCAACTTCAAGTATTGCAATACATTATTTAAGTCTCATTTGAGTTTTTATCCAGCTTCAATGATGTACTTTCTTACAACAAAGAAATAAAATGCTGTGCGAGAGGGGAAGCAACATTGAAGTCATCCCACTCGTCCTGATGAAGGACCTCCGATAGGTCCGAAACTAGTTAGCACCAATACCGATTTCACATGAGTTCACCCGTTTTTAGTACATATTGTTAGTGCAATGTCTCACGACAGTTTTAATAGTTTAAATAGAATGCACATCACAAGTAAAAATACTTTATTTAATTAAGTTAAAAATGCCTTTATTTAATTACTAATCACTGCTTTTATAGTAAATATAAAATTATTTGATTACATAAAATGTTTAAGTAAAACTTTATAATCTTACCGAGCGGCCGGCCCTGACTTTTTGCGCTTCCTTATAGTGCGCTTTGAACCAAAGGTCCTGCAAGCCGGAATGGTGGCGTGGCGGGAACGTGTGGGATTCCAATATGGCGTATAATTCCTGGAATACACCCCGGTGATACGCTACCAATGCCCTGGCCCTAAAACATATTCAAATTCAAATATATTTATCATCCAGATTCAATATGGAAAGGCTACACTTCATTATTGATTGCGTAGAAAACGCTACAAGAAAACCACTTTACCTAAAACCTTTTAGACGCTTGAAGGTAGAATATAAACATAAATATAATACATTTTTAATACCTTAAATATTTAGTCAAATTCAAATTCAAATTCAAATATCTTTATTCAATATAGAAGTTTACACTTGCTTATTGATTGTCAAACACACTACCACCGGTTCGAAAGGACGCCTCAGACCTGGAAGAACCGGCGAAAAACTCAGCGGCTATTTTATGTCATCTTTTAAAATAACAAACAATTTGATAATTCGGCATACATATCATGCAATTTTGAAACAGGACCTGGAGCGAGCATTCCATTACTAGGCTGTGTTATCATTTAAAAATTCATTAATATCGTAATAACCTTTAACACATAAACGTTCCTTGACTACCTTTGTCTAGCCTTTAGCTTAAATACTTAGTTACGTGAAAATTCGTTTTAAGGAGAGATCTACCACCTTATATAGTACCAAGTCAGACTTTGGAAACGGATACTTATATTAAAGATCAGCCAACTACGCTGTATAATACAAAATATTATGGTGCATAAATATACGCGTAAACACAAATGCATTCCCTCTTCCTTTATTCTCATAGTCCGTTGGACAGATAATTAACACGATCGGAGAGATCAGGCGCAAGTCCAACTCTTTACAAAGCCGTCCGAAGCATAGATTATGTTACTTTACAAGCTATCAGGTGATCAGTACCAATTAGGTAACAACAACATAAAGTTGTTAAAGCCCGAACGATTCTTACCAACAACCTGCTAAAGCAAAACCCATAAGCTATTGTATTCAGTACTACATTTGGATTACAATTACCTCAAAACCGTATCGTTCCCACGTAACAGTTCGCTAGGCGGTAAACTCCAAAGGAACGCCGCCAACTTCTCTATATCCCCCCTCTGCTGCAGCGCCTCACACACGCACTGTACCTGCTCCGAATTGAAATTCAAACATCTGCGCATACTATTGTCCGTCTCGAAGAACGGCTGGACCCTCTCTCTGTCACCTGTCACTTCGAATGACGGCTGATTGACAATCTCTGTCAAACTTGGACTGTTCTCGTTCTGCGCACAACTCTTCAGATTCTCGTCGAAGTACGAAGTGCGTAGTGTGCGATCGTCATCCAGTTGAAAGATGCTGTCACTTGACGGCAGTTTTACGTCGAACATATTTTTCTTGCCGTTCAGGTAGTTGTCGAATAGTTTGTTGCTTTCCTGCAAGTACTCCTTCCTCTCGTCCGCCTTGGTGACTTCTGTTTGCACGCGTAGTACTGTTTGTCGTCTGTTGTGTAGAAGTTACCGTTTTGACCGTCGTAGGGGAAGGTCAGGGAGGTCTCGGATTCGGTGGTCAGGTCGCTGGATGGACTCAGACGGTCGGAGCAAGACTCCATGTTTGTGGATTTCATCACTGTGCTGTACACTCGATCTGGAATCGAACATTAATAGCATTCTCCTTAGTCTGTAGGCGAAGTAAAAATGGTTTAAAATCTATATGGTTAAGTTAATTTTTGCTTATAAATAAATAAAGGCTAGGAACGTTCCTTTGCGTTCCTTCTTCAAGCGCTGAACTTATTTGACAGGTTTGATTACGAAACAAAAGGAACTGGTGTCGGTTATAAGCCAAAAATCGACGCTTCATTCCATTAAAATGTGTAATTAAATATTAGATCTTATCCTGGTACTTGTTTTCACCCAACTTCATTAAAATAAATAATAAATGACTATAGTTTGTCAAAGTTATAAATATTGTAGATTTGGACTAGTTATATCAAACAATATATATATAAATAATAGTGATTAAGCTCTTGTTATTTCTTGATTGTTGTCACTCAATAAAAAACGAAGGATGATAAATGTGTGTATAAGACCAGTGGAACCGCCACTGGACTTATAGTATAATAACTCTACAAAATCCATTATATCTTTATTTGTAATTTATAACAATCATAACGTTACTCTTCATCGGATTGAGGAACATACTAAACTTGACAGAGCAAAATAGATATGAAATCCACTAATTTACAGATATTTCGCGTTAGTTATATTTTCCCAACGTTTCGGATTCTTTCCATTCTTTTCAAAACGTCCGGAAGAAATATATATAACTAACACGAAAAAGCTGTAATTTATTGGATTTTATATGAATAATAATCGCGTAAATTAAAGAAATAATTAAGAGCGAAATAGGTTAGAATTCATGAAAATAAAGTTTCAGGGCAAACTCTGATGACGCCAAAGCGTTCTGATTGGTTATCGCAGTTAGACGTCGATCACCTCCGCTATATTCAACCAATAAGAAGGCAAAGAAGTTACGTATTTAATCCATGCCGTTCATTGCGTTAATTATAATATTTTTGACCGACTTCCCAAAGGAAAGACGTTCTCAATTCGAGGCGTACATTTTTTTTTATATTTGTCAGCTTATATATATGCTCCGCCCCTAGCGCTCAGATTTTGTTCCTTTTTTCGATGATAGATATTAGCTTCCCATTAGTCCCATTTTAAAAAAATGTGATTAGTAGTTCAATAGATAATTGAGAAATAATAAAATATACAGCACAAAAAACCACGAGCTCGTGCAATTAAATGACAAACGCTGCCGAAACCGTAAAAGATAGTTCTACGTAAATTTTAATTCTTAAACTGGTCTAGAAAATGGTCCGAGAACGCATATATCTATGTTTTATGAATAAGGCACAATAACCATTTTCATTTAATTTTTTTTTAAATCGCAACAAGTCATGAATAAACCACATTTTAGGTAACATAGTGTAAGTTCACATAAAAGTTAATAAATTACTTTTATTTATCAATCCACTTATTTACGGATTTATCACGTTACTTAAATATATTATTCCCGACGTTTTGGAGTCGTTTCCATACAGAGATACAGATACTCCATACAGAGATACAGACATATACCAACTTAATCTGCCCGTGATCATGGATGCTGAAAAGAATCCGAAACGTGGGGAATAAATATATTTAAGTAACGCGAAAAATCCATAAATAAGTGGATTTGATATGTATAATAGCGTAAATAAAAGAAATAAATTACTTTTTTTTCTTTCTATTAACATTAAACATGTCATACACGACATTTTGATTGAATAAACATCTTAAAAGATATGAAAGATTTAAAATGCGGGGGCAGAAATCACGGGGCAATATCATTGTTAACCAATTGAATTATAATGATTCTGTATTGTTTAAAGTTGATCATTTTTGTTTTTTAATTTCACTTGTTTCTCATGTTGAATGTTAAATCAAACGTGATGCATCTGTTTGCATTTATCGATAATAATGATATATTTTTAAGGGGAAGCTTTTCTTAGATATTGTTGATTGTTGTGCTAATGCATTAACATATTTTTTTTATCTGGTTTATACCACCAGCAGCATACGGACCAGCGTGGTGGGATACGGTCCAATACCCCCTAATGGATAGGCGTATATTAGGGGAGACCTTTGTCCAGAAGTGGACTATCACAGGGTGATGACGATGAATAGAAAATAATTTATGAATATAATCAACGGTTTAACTGTAATAAAAGCACCATAACAACTTGATTTAATTATTCTTGTAATACAGAATCATCATTAACAGCCTTCAGCAGTCCACTGCTGGACATAGGATCTTGTTGGCGTCTATTAAAAATAGTTGCTCATGATTGCCACGCTGAGCAGGCGGATTGGCAATTGACTAATTGCACTTGTAATGCGGATCTGTCTTACTCCCACTGTAAGGCAGATCGTTCAAGTACATATGTATATAGAATACTTAAAATATAATCACTTAAAGTGAGTTATTTTTTAAACATAAGTTTAAAAAGAAAATTCATCTAACTTGCACATTATACACAAAACAAACAATAATAAAAAAACGTTCAGAAAGTCGTACCGTTGCCGAAAACGATCAATTTCGGTTACCATCATACTTTCGAAGATATATGGCGAAGATACAGATATTGTGCCGCGCTTTACTTTATAAACACACATAAGAACTATTGTAAAAATAGTCATGTGTATCATCATCATCAACAGCCTCTGATAGTCCAATGCTGGACACAGGCCTCCCCTAATGCACCCCTATCCATTAGGGTGTTTTGGACCGTATCCCACCACGCTGGTCCAATGCGGGTTAGTGGGTGAACCGACTTTTTACATGCCATCCGACTCATGGATCATCTTACTTTTCAGACAATTGGGTGATCAGCCCAAATTGCCCTAACCAACTAGGAAACAACAATGAAATTGTGTTGAGTCCCCGCAGGATTCGAACCGCGACCTTCGGTTTCTAAAGCACACGCCCATACCACTAGGCTACGGAGGCAGTTTTTGGGGGTCCGTTTCTACACAGGTAGATAGTGAAGGGAACAGAGCTTCCAAGTCCTGCAGCGAGGCCACGCAGACGATAGGAGAGCGTACTAGCGTCGGCTGGTTGTCATGCCAATGGGTAAATCCCTCAGAGCAAAGTTATGTGCATACAAAAAAATATGCTGCATTATATTATTTCGTAGCTGATATCATTCAACGGTTACACACTTTAGAATATTTTAAGTGTTTGAGTAATATATCGAGTGTTGTTTTGAAAACAATATGGCGGTCCACCGGCGGAGGTGATTTTTACAAACAACCGCTTCCTTTCGAATCAATATGGCGTGTCTAATATAACTATCATGAGGTTGTTTTTAACATACTTTTCGTGTTAGAATTAATTTTATTTACGCAAATAATATAATTTATTCACCATACTCATCAGCTTGTGTTTGTCCACTGCTGGGCATAGGCCTCCCCTAACGCACGCCTTCTCTATTAGGGGTTTTTCGGACCGTATCCCACCATGCTGGTGCAATACGGGTTGGTGGACGGACCAACCATTATATGCCCATCCTACGCATGGATCATCTTACTTTTCAGTTGGGCGGTTGTTTCCTCACGGGATTCAAACCCACGACCTCTGGTTAATAAAGCAAGGGCCAATACCGCTAGGCCACGGAGGTAGTTACAATTTATTAACATATACATAAGCTAATATGGTCAGTTAACTCCTCCAATAACTGCCTCCGTAGCCTAGTGGTATGGGCGTGTGCTTTAGAAACCGGGGTCGTGGTTCGAATCCTGCGGGGACGCAACAAATTTTCATTGTTGTTTCCTAGTTGGTTAGGTCAATTTGGGCCGATCACCCAATTGTCTGAAAAGTAAGATGATGATGATGGGCATGTAAAAGTCGGCCCAACCACTCAACCCGCATTGGACCAGCGTGGTGGTCCAAAACCGCCTAATAGATAGCGGTGTATTAGGGGAGGCCTATGTCCAGCAGTGACTATCACAGGCTGATGATGATGGTCAGTTTTATATGTAAATAAAATTCTCGTGTCTGTTGGTTACATTAAAATAACCCTTTCTAAATGGGCACTTTGTGATACACAACCAGTATACATAATGAAAGAACATTGTTTAAAATTATTGCCTGTCTGTCTGATTAGCGATAGCTGATGAAATGCTACTGCTGATGTATATGGATGTATATAGATGGACCAGCGTGGTGGGATACGGTCCAAATACCTCCTAACGAAGAAGGCGTGCATTAGGGGAGGCCTATGTCCAGCAGTGGACTAACACAGGCTGTTGATGGTTGATGATGATGGATGTAAATAAGAGTAACTTAGGCTAATTTTTTTAGTAGAATCCATTTAACTGATGATTTTGATAAATTCGGACTAAGTCGCGAGCAGTAACAAGTATACATTACTACTATTGATATAATGAATGTGTAAGTTTGTATAGATATATATATAATTTCTTGTAGTAATTATTTCAAGGATTTTACTAAAACAGTTGGATGATATAGTCTTGTACATAAGTGTTATATAACGGCTAGAATCTATAAAGATAAAAATAAGATTCGAAATTTAATAAAAACGTGTCACGTATATAGAAAAGAGAAAAGTCATCTTCGCGCAATTCCGGCAGTCGTGGCTAAAAAGTTTTGGGGTAACCAGTATGTTATATATAATCATGATTGTCACAATTATTTTGTTAAATTCGTAAGCCCATGCACGGACCGACCAACAAAGGATAGATGCAAAAGTTAACACCGGCAGTTTCGTAATATTGTTTTCATTAAAATCATATTTCGATCCGAGGTAAAGAGTACAACATTTTCAAAGTTTCAAAATAGTTAGGTTTATTTCATTTTATACTTCAATATTAAGCAGCTGGTAGAGTTGAGTAGAGTTCTAGTAAAATAAGACCTTAGAGCTCCTTCTTGTTTTCAATCGATGGTTTTTAGCAAGAACGAAATCCTAATAAACATTATTTTTTATTTTAAATCATTTTTGAACCATCCTTGGAGCAAAAGTTACTTTTTTTACACAATTATCTTACTTTTACAGACCCTATAGTCAAATCGTTCAGACAGCGTTAAAAATTTTGATTGAGCTAAAGCTCTGCGGAGCACACAAACATTTTTTTTCCAAACTATATAATTTACGCATTAATATTCAATACTTGTCCATTTAATATCAAGTTACCAAGGGATTGTCTCTGAACATCCTGGTCTTCATTTTTTTTATATTTGCAGGGAATTAGTCAGTCTCAATCAGGGATGTCTTGCTATTAAATTCTTGTAGTTATACAATTTTTTTTGTTTTTTATTATATCAATTTATGATAAATAATTTGACAACAAAATTAAATCGCAACACTTGGTTCAAATAGATATCTAAATAAATAGTATATCAGCTTTGTCAAAGTTAAAAAAAATCGGGCTGTGATGGCTATGACTTATGTTTATAAAAGCATGAATGCAAGAGCAATGTTTTAATTAAATAACTCTTTTTAATTGTTATAATGTTTTTTTTCCTTAACCTATTTTAAAATACATTCGACTAGAAGCAAAAGGTGATACAAGTTTTTTACTTTAGTTTACTTCTTATCCCGATATGCTTTAACCTCTTCTTATCCTCAGAAGTGAATTTTTATTGCATACAAAGGCAGACGAGCAGCCGTGGCTCCTGATGGAAAGTGGTCACCGACACCCATGGATGGCATTACCAGGGGTATCACCAACGCGCTGCCTACCGTGAAACACGGGATGTTATGACTCGTTTCCCTAGTAAATATGCTGACTATGCGGCCCTTCAAACAGGAACAAAGTAGTACTTCCTTCTCCTTTGTGGTATAAATAGGCACCGCGGTTACCGCCCCAGATGGTCCCCCACAAAGGGTACCTACCACCTTTAAACTATCCCTTATTCCGTTGAAAGAAAGAGTTGGTCTAACTAATTGCCACCTCAAACGCCGTACTCATAAGAAACGTAACGACACTACAAACGCTAAAATTGGCTTGCCATGTAGACATGAAATACTCATTGTCGTAATCTACCTATGTCAGTCCACTGCTGGACATAGGCCTGCCCTAATGCACGCTACCACTTCCGATCTTCGGTTAGTCTCCTCCAGCCCACACCAGCCACTTTGTACCGACCAAAGTATGAAATACTACTTTACGTTATTCAGCAATTACACTAAATAATGTAGAGTACATAAAGCAGGAAAATGGTGTAGTTAACCTACTAGGATTAGGCAAAAATAAGCGACGCGTTAACCCTTTCCTAGACAGTCATCCATAACAATGATCGACCACCTTCCATCTTGCCTCATTTCGTGTTTATACAATTTCTACATAGACTTTATGCACCTGTTTTAGTTTTAACTAGCGACCCGCCCCTGCTTCGCACGGGAGCTATGCTGATAGAAAATATACCTACAATATTAAGCATGTGTTAAACATATAAACGTACCTCTTCAATCACGATATCTATTAAATAAAACCACATTGAAATCGGTTGCGAAGTTTAAAAGATTTTAGCATATAGTAAAGCGATTTGGTTTTATACTATGTAGTGATAATTATTAGATGTAATTAAATATTGTCTCTATGCGTAGATCAGCAGAAAATGTTTGCAATAGACGGGCTTCATTAAAAAGATTTATAGACGAATATCCAAAGAAGAATATATCCAAAGAATTTAAACAAACTCTTTTATTCATGAACGCTTACTTTTTGCGTTAAGTTTTATAATGGCATAGCTAGTATAGCTTTCGCGCGCGACTTCGTCCGCATTTTAATATGTGAATAAATTCTCGTACCTTCCTTTTCTCATAAAAGTAGCCCAAGCTATTCCTAGTTACATCAGCTATATTTCCCCGTCCCATCGAGTCCAGTCAAAATCGGACCAGCCATTCCAGAGAGAGACAAAATTACAAAAAAAAGGGTTTATTATATGTATCGGTTATATATCACAATGTAATTATTTTAAAAGGGTTATTTTGATGTTAAAACAACCAAATTTTATTTATCTGTATACATAATCAGCCCCTGATAGTCAACTGCTGGACACAGGCCTCCCCTAATACACGCCTATCCATTAGGGGGTTTGGACCGTATCCCACCACGCTAGTCCAATGCGGGTTGGTGGGTGGACCGACTTTTTACATGCCCATCCGACGCATGGATCATCATACTTTTAAGACAATTGGGTGATCGGCCCAAATTGCCCTAACCAACTAGGAAACAACATTGAAAATTTGTTGCGTCCCCGCAGGATTCGAACCCACGACCTTCGGTTTCTAAAGCACACGCCCATACCATTAGGCTACGGAGGCAGTCATTTATCTGTATAGATATCTCATGACAAATATATCTTTAATATCATCGGAAATAACTTATTTCACATATCCAATGCTGGTTCCAAATATACACAAGATGCAAAATGTCTTATACATATCGAAGCTATTTAAATTTGAATTATTAAAAATTTAATACGTATAAGATATTAATCAGACAACATTTTATTTGAACCAAATTACAGGTAAAAATTTTCTAATGTTTTATTAATATTATATATTAAATTGATCAAGAACTACACAAAATTTAGTTATATTTACACAGTTTATACAAAGTAAACATGAGAAAAAGATTATTATTGTAATTATTAATAACTTTACCAAGTTAGTTGTTTAAATTATCACTATATATTATTTTAAAAAAACTCACCTCAATCACACTAAAACTCAAGCACCACGTACCGGATTGCACTATTCATTAATACGACACCAGATTCCATTCATAATTTGACACGGGGGACAAACATAAAGCACACCCTCACTCGCCGACGTCTCGGGGTCAAATGACAAAGGTGTCATTTCAAAAGAGCAAGACAGGGACGGAGGACGTGCGAGCGAGACGCCAATGGGCGGCGAGTTTCCGCCAAGCTTGGGCGGAGCTTTTGCTGGTCGGTTTACGGTTTTTTTTTCTTGACACCGGCGAAATTACGGCCAGGTGTGTTGTAAAAAACCTCTTTGGTAGGTTATTGGTCTGTTAAAATTATATGCGGTGTTAATCAAATATTTGAACAGATTTAAGCCTTATACATAACGTATGTGGTATATAGTAATATTTAAATTAAAAAAAAAACGTAAAATGTAACTTTTTAGGCGGTATAAGTTGATGGAACCTCTGATGCAGGAAAAAGACTTAAAATTTTGCACCGAAATATTTAACCAAAGAGTCGAGTTAATAGCTTTGTTGCCATTTAAGTAGTCTTTCATATTATTATTTTTACTGTTGTGGTTTTATCATTCTAGGTCCTACTAAACAAAAACTGAATACTTGCAATGGTAGAGAAAGAAATTCCCTTTTTTTATTACACCTTTGCATAATAACTTGTATAAACGTAAAAGGAAGCGTCTTACTCCGCCTTAATCAAAATTCTTTGTTACCGTGTGCAAATGTCAATAACTACTGGACGCAGAGAATCAGATCTAACGCTTTAAAAGTTTTTTACTTTGTTTACATGTCGACGGAAGAAAACAGAAACTTCATCATCATTATCATCATCATCATCATCGTCATCATCGTAATCATCATCATCATCATCAGCCTGCGTCAGCCCACAGCTGGACATGAGCCTCCTCTAATGCATGCCACCGCTTCCGATCTTCGGCTATTCTCATCCAGCCCACACCGAAAAACAACCCAATCGTCGTAACTGAAAAAAATGAATGTTCACTAGACCCGAGAAACAATCTCAAAAGTTTTGATAATAAATTTCATCCATAGTAACTCTGTCTGTCTGTCTGTCCGTCTTACTGTCTAAACCATTAAATCTATTAAGATGAAATTTGGTACATACACAGAATAGACTCCGATAAAGGATGTAGGCTATTACAGCGATAAAACTGGTAGAAAGGGTTGAAATAGGGGATGAAAGTTTATATGGAAATCATCTCCGTTAAACTTAAAACAATGAATTTTTTGTGTCTAGACACTCGATACGAGCCTAAAGTGGTTTTATAAGCTATTTTGAGATTTTAAACTCTAAGAGGATGAACTAGGGTTTAAATCGGGATGAAAGTCAATATAGAAACTCACCATTGTCTAAGCAAAAGCCATAAAACTTTATATCTAATGACAGACACACACAATTATAAAATATCATTTATATTACACAATACAGAACATTTTAACACACCTCGCGCTCATTTCTTCGAACGAAGTCGCGGGTAAAAGCTAGTGCACAATAAAAGTTATTTTCTTCGTTATTATAAAATTAACTGTAATAAAAGTTTGATAAGAATTGTTACTCTAATTGTAGTAGGGGTGTAGTACGCTTATGTCCCGCAGTGGACTATCACAGGCTGACGATGATGATGATGATGAAGAAGAAATTTATTTCTTGTGAGTTACGACATCTTTTTTTTTCCGCCGATAAATTCGAATTCAAGTTGAAATATCTTTATTCAATATAGAGGTTTACTCCTGCTTATTTATTGCCAAACACGCTAACACTAGATCTAGGTTCATTCTAGATCTTATATGACTTAGGTAGGGTTTGACGCAGGTTATAACTCCGTGATTTTCGATTACATCTTGTTAATTCAACACATTAAACCGTCTATTTATTGCCGCGCGCAAACAGTTTTCGAAGAACAGATATGATAAAGTTCATGTTTCTTAAAACTAACAAAGGATTTGTTAAACAAATTATCTAATTTATAACCGTAATTATTATTATGACACTAATCTACGTACACGTAGAAAAATTTGCTCATATTTGGACTAGAATTTTATTTATATTTAGAATTTCATTTAAGGGCTAAAATACATGTAAAAAGACGTTTTTCAAAAGAGAAATTGTGTTTGTGATTATCACACATAAATGACGAATCGAAATTCTTTAATTATCATTTGAAAAGAAAATTATATGTTCTATGAGGCAATTTGATAAGATTAAAAAAAAGTTTTTCCTCTTTTAAATTTTGCCGCCCTGGGCAAGTTTCTCGGACAAAATTCTGTAATAAATTTATCCGGCAAAGAATGACAAATAAAAAAAAACAGTTCGGCAAAGAACAAACAAAAAAACAATTCGGCAAAGAACGGCAAATAAATTCGTAACGAATTAAACCGGCAAAGAACTAAAGTAACCGTCATAGTGCAAAGGATTAGCTCTCATATAGTCAGAAGAACCGATGGTCGATGGGCCAATAAGGTTCTGGAGTGGAGGACGTATTCGGGAAGACGGCGCGTTGTTAGACCCCCGACCAGGTGGGATGCCGATCTCCGTGCAGTAGCCGGTTCAAATTTGCAGCTAGTAGCTAGGGATCGGCCTTCTTGGCGTTTGCTCAAAAGGCCTATGTCAAGCAGTGGACGGATATAGACTGATAATGATGACGATGAAAGGCCAATATTTATCTATATACCGGTGGTAGTTCCCCTTTTTACAGGAGACCGTCTGGGTGGGTACCAGCGCAGTGCCTATTTCTGCCGCGAAGCAGTAGTGTGAAAACACTGCTGTTCCGGTTTGAAGGGCACCGTAGCCAGTGTATTTGCTGGGTAAACGACACTTAACACCCTATGTTTCACGGTAGGCAGCGCGTTGGTGATACAACTAGTATTGGTGATGTCTATGGGCTTCGATGACCACTTCCCATTAGATGGCCCGACTGCTCGTCTGCCTGCGTATGCCATATAAAAAAATGTTTAAGTAACTTAATTAGATAAGGATGAATGATATATTGCTTAAAATCAATTCGTGAATAAGCCGTTTTATTTGATAAAAAATAGTTATTTTGGAATTTCCTCAGTGATAGACACATACCATAGCGGACTGTTTTTATTAAGCAAGGTTTACATTACTGTAGCACATTATATTGATTTATGTTGTACGGTTCAGCTAGCTTCTCCAATGTAAGCAAGAAAAATAGAAACGTCAAAACGTCAAACGGTTTCTCTACAAAATTATGCAAATATTATGTTATTACATATAAACTTTTCGCCTAAATCAATATATTTATTAAAGAAAAACCGTTTCAAAAGCCGTTGTGTAGTAAATAGTAAGATTTTGGCATACATAGGGAGGCGTCCGCCTGTAACAGAGACTTTGTTTTAAACTATGTACGGATTAGGCTATGTTATATTGTATTATCATCATCATCATCATCAGCCTGTGATAGTCCACTGCTGGACATAGGCCTCCTTAATTCACCCCTATCCATTAGGGGGTTTTGGACCGTATCCGTTAGTGGGTGAACCGACTTTTTACAAGACCATCCGACGCATGGATCATCTTACTTTTCAGACAATTGGGTGATCCGCCCGAATTGCCCTAACTAACTTGGAAACAACAATGAAAATTCGTTGAGTCCTCGCAGGATTCGAACGTCGTCGACGTCCGGTTTCTAAAGCACACGCCCATACCACTGGGCTACGGAGGCAATTATATTATATTATAATATAAAATATAATATAATATTATATATTATAAAGAGTGCTACGTTAGTTCCTATGCACATCATACAAATAACAGAAAGGCAATCTGATAATTATCTTTACTTGAACAACCTCTTTTACGTTACTCCATAAAGACTGAAATGTTGATTTAATTATTATGTATACTTTAATACACTGCATGATTGTAAACAACAATGTAATAGTTTCCTTTTAGTCGGTTATTGCTTGTAAAACGGTGTCTCGTTGCTGGAATTTTACTTAGAATCAGTAACGTGGGAACAATGCTTCTGTTACCGCGTATTTGATGTATTGAGAGCGTATTACACGTTTATACTGGAGGGCTAAATATGTACATGTAAAATGGAAGGTAGTTCGGTTGCCATGGATACCATTGACATTTGAGAACGGACTGACATAGAAGGTCGTGGGTTCGAATCCTACAAGGAATTTTTGTTTTATCGTGTTTAATGGTTGGTTAGGGTCGGTTCGGTTGTTTGTAAAAAGATGATCCATGGGTTTAAAAAGGCTTTTAAAAATTGTTCCGGTTTTTAAGCAGTATGTCAGTGCCATCAAATTGAGTAGAATTTAATACATCCTTAGAATTTAGTTTGCCCTTTGAGTTGTGGAGGTTACATGCCAGTCATTTTGGGTTAAAACTACTATTCGGGTAAATCTGTATGGTTTAGAAGCCGACCCCATGACAACTTTTAATAAATATGAAGTCAACTTTCTGCAAAAAAAATAGTATACTTTCTTTAAAAAATACAAATAACCGACTTCCTGCGATAAATTTAAAAAAAAACATCGCAGCGCGCAATTAAAAAGGAAACGCCACCGTTCGAATTTTAAACAAAACAATATAACCGTGAGAAGATGGCGGGCGTTTTATCGTTGTTTCGCAACATTCGCTTACGCCGGTGAATGACAAACGCAGAAATCGCGGAAAGAGCGCGAATTGCGGGCGGCCATCGCTGCGTTCAGTCGATGCATGCACTTTTTGTGTCAATGCGCCGTTGTATATCCATCCCTTTTTATCTACGATACGAAATATTAATACGCGCGCATTACAATATCAAAACGAAATGATGCTTTAACCGAAATCGAATACTGAGTGGACTAATAAGTTGGCATGCATATTGCAGTAGATAATGTTTGTTATTTATTAACTATATAAGAGCTAAAACTTAAATAAACAACGTGCTGGCGCTACTAGTTTTACATTTAAAGGTTTTTTATTAAAATTACGGCTTTATAAAGTGTAAGCTATAGAGCTTACACCTCTTAAAAGTGTTATGAAGGGATTTTCCATTTATAAGTTATGTTTATTAGTATATTATAGACAAAAAAATTGTAAAAATGAAAAATAAGTAGCGAGTAACATGACCGATAAGTGAAGGTTAAAAAGAAAGCATAACCCTTCTGTTTTAAGTACCTACAAAAATTTCTTTCACTATTCTTTTTCCTAGCAATATTTATTAATAAAAAAAACAAAGATACAGAAACATTCTATACGTCCACATTCAAATAATATCTTGGCAAATTCTGCAATCCAAAAGCGTTAATACAGCACAAAACAAAATTACGTTTCAAAACATTTTCACGATGTAAACAAAATAATATATTACGTCCATTGACTCAATGGCGACGATTCATTCGAGAACGACGATTTGACAAAATTTCAAATAGAGAACGCGACTGGTCCGTTTGAAAAATAAAAAAACAAAAGCGCGCGTTCGTTTTCGCGGTCGAATATCAAAGCGGACAGCGCGCTGAGGAATGTTGATTAGAGTATTTGTTTTACCTTTAACGTCAGGCTGTTTGCTTTAGGTGTGAAATAAAAAATAAACACTTATACAGTAAGCTGTCAAATGTTATTTTTTAAATAAAGAACAATTATTTTTTAATCGTAGTTAGAAATACTAACTATTACCTGTGCTTGAGGCATAATGTTTATTACTACATCTGCTTTCGGCTGTTAATTATTTTCAGTACTTTATAACGTGTACTTTACTTCTAAATAAATTCTCTAGTTGTATAAACAAAGGCATTGAAACTTTAAATAGTTTCTTTTACAAGTTTATCAAACTTTTTAGTATTTTGTATTATTTTGAATAGATAATAAACTGATGATGGGAAACCAAATAGATTTAGGTCAATTTAATACGGTTTAAGACAGCATTATTCATTGGCAACATTAATTTAAAAACAAAATTAATTAAGGCAATTAAAATTAATTATAATAGAGACGTTGGTAAAATGTTGCCTTTTTAAATTTATTCTCTCTGATAATTTCAAATTTAAATTATTTTACATATAGCTAATAACTAAAATAAACAATTCAAACACAATCAAACGCGTTCCCGTTTAAACAAAAATGTCGCCGCGCTAAAGTCATACCTTTGTCGGCCACCAAAGACCGAAATGTCGAGTTAGACATAACAGACCAAATTGTTTATAGTAAAACAATACGCTTGTTGCCTTTGTCGGTATCTAATCTTGCGGGGGGTCGATTTGCGTGATTATCGACGGACGCCATTTTGAAAGAGCAAAAGAAATTGTTTTTATTTGTTACATTTATGTATATTGTACTAGATGTTGCACGACTTCGTGCCCGTCGTAAGAAAATAAATCTTTAAGTTTTGGTTTTCGTAATAAAAAATAAGCTAAGATTGTACCGGTTACATCAGCTATCTTCCAGTAAAGTTCTGTCAAAATCCGACCAGCCATTCCAGAAATTGACAGCAGCATTAATAAAATTAGTTTTTTTTTGCGTCTTAAAAAACATAATAAAATGTCCCATAATTTAATATAGTGTCCTTTGTGCAGTATTAATTTTTCATTTCGAATTATTAACGAAATTGTTTTTAATTAAGTTATAAGACCTTACTAAATGTTATGGATTTTTAATTTAAAATAAATTTAATAATAATAATAAGTCTAACGAAATAATTGCAAGGGGAAATGTTATATGTATCAGTTATATTTAACAATTATAATTATTTGAATACGTTACAAAGAGACAGTCCAACTTTATTTATCTGTATAGTCTTCTCTTGGCTTTTTTTCCAAGGTAACGCACATAAGTTTCAAATTAACACTTTTTCTGTCATCGGATCACCACAACTCAAAGATTATTTCAGTAAGTAATGTTAAAACTATTACAATTTAATATTGTTAAAAGCAAAAAGGTCACATTATTATTCTATAATACCTGTTATAGAATAATAATATGGCCTTTTTGCTTTAAAGAAAGAATTTAGACCTATTAGATTTTATCACTGAAGCTGTTCAAGATTTTACATCTAGCAGATTATATTTATTAAAATTTGGAATAAAGCGAATTACTTTCTAATACCGTTCTAATTAAAGTTGACAGCGGTGTTTATAAGGAAATTTGTGGGAATTCAATTAAAGTTCAAAATGGCTTCTGTAAAGTTTAGAGACGTCATATATCATACATTTGAATTGTATGCAGAATTCGTATGTTTATGTTTCAAAGAATAAAAGAGATTCCCACCTATATATTGACTCATATCTCTGGAACCATAAGGCGTAGCGACTTGAAGTTTTGTAGGAAAGTTCCTTTCGCCGAGTAGAGGTCAACTAAGAACGGATTTTACGAACTTCCACCCACGAGTGGGGTTGGGGAGTTTTTATGTTTCAATAAATATGTCCACACGGAGAAAACCGGTATACGCCATTCATATAATAATACCTTAAAAATAAACTGTACTAACATCTATAATTATCCAAAAAACTTCACTCCTGAATGTGTACAGCATTTCAATCGATCTCACCTGATTGTGAGCGTCCGTGATTGGTCTAAAATAGGCAGAGGGTGAGTGAAACTAACAGCCATTGGCCAATATCGCCGAGGGGTTGATCCTGGTGTCGTATGTCAAGTTCCCTTGTTAATACGAGACCGGGTGATTTAAGGCTTATCCTGTTAAAATGCTTTGGATAATATAAAAAAGCAGACAATCTGTCACACATCTTCTCTATAACGTTATGGGTCGTAATAAAAATTATATACACCTAGTTACAATAGTAAAAGAGATATTTTAAAGCTTCGCCTCCTTTCTTCTACGTAATAAGTTTGTTTCTGTATAGTAAAATTTATCTTATTGCAATAGTCTTATTGCTATAATTGTCATTGGTCACATTTTTAAGAATAAAAAGGTGGTCGTAAATGAATTGAACGAAACTATTAATGTTCTGTTTGGCATAACGAGAAAATTCTTTGACTCTTGCGTCAGAAGGTTCGAGTTTCCAGTACCTGATATTGCGTGATGATCACTGAATTATTAGGTCATGAAGACGTTTGCATATTAACCGTTATCAAAACGAGATGATTTCATTTACAGCGATATAATGGTGATAGACTTTTCATAGAAAGGCGTCTGGAGCTGAACCACTACGGTAGCTACTGCCGTAAAGCAGTAATGTGAAAACACTACCGTGTTCTGGTTTACCTACCTTCGTGGGCAATAAAAGAAAATGAATGTGTATTTGGACATACGAAGGTACTACTTAACTAACCTAGTCAATTGAAAAATGTCAATCACAATATGACATAGCATTGATGATTGCAATGAAATGCAATGCATCGAACGTCGAAGAATCGCCACTGAGATGTCAGTCACTGAGCCAATGACAAATACTACTATTTTCTAACTCCAACAGTTAATCACCAATTGGACTTGACACATTTTAACCATCGTAATCTACGATCCACTACAAATCACACAGAAGAATTATCAAAACGAACAGTAAACTCATAACAAATGTAATAAAATTCAATAGAACAAATAAATATATGGAGCTATATTAATTTTTACGTTGCTGAATTCCTATTTTGGATAGCGTTGCTAATTGGACAACAGATTTGTACGCGATAAAAAATAGCACATATCATTATTAACTGCTTATAGTTTAAAACCACCTAGGGGTGTAATAGGGGAGGCCTATGTCCACAGTGGACTATCACAGGCTGATGATGTAATTGTAGTTTTTATAGTATTATACATCAATCAACATATCCAATGTCTTGTAAAGACTTTAATTTGATTAAAAACAAAGTAATAACAAACTACGACCATTGTGTTCTCCTTAACATTAAATATTTGACTACTTCTGCACGTGTATAGATAAATATCACAACTTCTATATAATTGTTTTGTTTAAATCAACATCTTAAGCAAACATCCATTATCGATGCATCCCATCTTAATGCGTCAGTGCACAAATGCCTCAGGATTAAAGGATGATCGGAAAGAATTGTCCTCCGGTTCGTTATCGATATTACATCTCGGATTCACACTTCCCACGGACTTACGGTGCTGTTGACAGTGCCTCCTTTTTTATCGTCTGTCCGCATCTGTCATCTGTCAACATCATAATCACTTTTGCGCCATTTTTGGTGCGTTCCATAAGATGATCACGGCGCTCACGCTCACGACCGCAAATTTACAATAAATTTTTGTGGTCGTAAACTCAAGTGGAATGGATTATGTGTCGTTGTGCGCGTATAGGTAAAAAATACAAATGTCGAATTAGTAAAAAGCAAAAAAAATAAGGAGGTAATTTTTAAATCTACAAGTTTTGAAAATAAACTTATGTAATTATTAGTGAAATGGATTTATATTGATAATAAATAAAAAAATATATTTTAACTTTTTTTTAAATTCGATATAAGTTATGTATTTAATTAAATAACGTTCAATTGTTAATCAAAAAGTAATAGGTATAAAGTAAATTACGAAATTAAATAACGTACGTAATTACGATCGTCTTTTTGACGTTTTAAGTTTTAAAAATGGCAACAATTACTCAACGACCACAACGACCTATTTACATAAGGCGGCGTGAGCCTCGCGTGAGCGCGAGTCATGACGTCATGAGTGAAGTTTTCGCCGCGACCACAACGACCGCGATTGCTTATGGAACGATTAAATGAGCATTTTGAGCGCCGCGATCATCTAATGGAACGCACCATTTGAAATGATAATTTGAATATATGTGTTAACCTGGTGAAATCTTGAAAAAAACCTTTTTAAACTTTATGGTAGTCTCATCCTTTGCATGTTAAAAAATAAAATATATTTTAGATTTATACAGCGTATAAACGTCTTCATCATCATCATCATCATCAGCTTGATGTCGTCCACGCTGGACATTGCCTCTAATATATAAACAATAAATCTTATCTTAACCATCAATCAAAGCTATTTTATGATTCATACCAGTAACATCTTGATCGTTGTTTAATAGTAAGTCTTATAAAACATATAATACAACGTTGCTATTTTTTATGATTTCTATTACTTTATTCTAAACTAGCGATCGCCCTGCAATCTATGGAGCTATGCTGTAGAAATATATCGTCAACAATATCAAAATCGTCTGCGTAGTTTAAGATACATATTTCCATCGGGTTGATTACAGGTTGGTTAGGCTAACTTGGGCTTAAATCACCTCAATGGTCTGATAAATAGAATTCGATCCATAGCGTCGGATGGGCATATTTGTATAAAGAATCGGTCTCCTTAATCTCTCGTATCGTGCTCGATTACCGTCCCATCGGGCCTTAAGAAGAACAGAGTGCGACTGCGTTTTGCGCGTACACTTGTGCGCTGTAATATCACCTGCGTTTGGCTGATCTCTAAATATGTCGGTGCCGCAGTCGTAATCGACTGGAGAACATTATTATTATTATAACAGAATATTATATTATAAAATATACATAGTTTATCGTAGCTGGTATTCATGATGGTCCGAGAATGAAACGTCTCACATCTTAGGACAGTCTGCATATTTGCGGTGTCTGTCGCAATGGTTAGTAATCCTGACAACTTCGATTTGATTCCTACCATGGGAAAATATTGTGTCTACGTGTGTGTTTTAATATTACATGTATTTTATGTAATTATCAGTCATCTAATTGTCGAGATACAAGTTTGTCTTTGTTTGGGACTATTTATATATTTATGGGATACCTTCAAACATTTGTATTTTGTATTATTTGTTTATTTGCATTATATGCACAAGATTAATAGAGATGTACTTTTTGTCTCCGTATTGTTTTGAGTATTATTCCAACCAGTGTTATAATTGCGAAAGTTTGTAACCATGTTGGATGTTTGTAATTTGGTTCACGCAAATAACTACTACATAGATTTTAATGCAATTTTACAATAACAAAATAACATATTGCTTAACATTTTGCCTAACATTTTACAAAAATATAGTGTGAATTACTCAAAGTATGCTGAAAAGTGTCAGTATGTAAACAAACTGCTATTCGCGAGCTAGTCCGGTATATAAAAACCTTTAGGCCTAGAATGTAATGTATAATAACAACTATTACCGCCTCCGTGGCCTATTGGCCCTTGCTTTATAAACAGGCGGTCTTGGGTTCGAATCCCACGGGGACAACAACTTTGTGCTATCGTTGTTTTCTGGTCGGACAGGACAATTTGGGCCGATCACCAAATTGTCTGAAAAGTAAGACGATCCATGCGTCGGATGGGCATGTAAAAAGTCCACCCACCGACCCGCATTGGACCAGCGTGGTGGGATACGGTCCAAAAACTCCCTAATGGCGAAGGCCGTGCATTAGGGGAGGCCTATGTCCAGCAGTGGACTAACACAGGTTTATGATGATGAATAATTATCACAAAATGCCATCACCATGCGGTCAAAGCTAGTTTACTATATTATATTATATTATATTATATTGTACAGTTATAAGCAAAAAGTAGATTTAATATGGAAATAATCGCGTAAACAAAGGTAATAATTACAGCTATAATCCTTGTACATCTGACGTGAACGCGCTCATTTGACAGATCACGCCCTCACGTCACTCTGACACAACTTTGCGCTCCTTTTGACAATTGGCAATGCATACTTGACATCTATTTACGTCAAACAGCGAAGGTGAGTGGGGTGCCACCGCAACATTGTCGTCACACTTCGTTGCAGACTCTATTGGGGATAAAATGCGCAATGTTCAATCTTTGTAACAATGCTCGTTGGGGTGCGCTGAGTGGAACAATGTTGCAGCTCGCTTTTGTTAGAGGATTATATTGTTGTTTATTGTTAGAGGAGGACAGTTATAATACAGAAATGTATTAGTGGATTTTAATTTCTAACCTTAATGACATACTATTGTACACCTATCTAAGAGATGTAACAAATTTATCTTGCACTAGTTTTACACTTAATTTATTTTAGTCTTCTGCTTCATTGCTGAAATTTATATATTCGACTCATCACGATATCTCTGAAACTAAAACGCGTAGCGACTTGAAATTTGGTAGGAATATTCCTATCGCCGAGGAGAGGTCAGCTAAGAACGGATTTTACGAAATTCCGGCCACACGGGGGGTTGGGAGGTTGCTAGTACATTATAATTAATGTAATGATTTTCTAGTACCTCATGGATATGGGTGTATTAAGGGGCCTATGTCTAACAGTGGCGGTGGATAGCTTCTATAGTCATAATGAAGACATTATCCTAAACAAACAAACGAGCATGCATTAATGATGAATTTATCCGAATATTCAATTCACAAACTCAACGACACGAGTTGCAACATTTCTCGACTCAATCGCACCGCCCAAATCCGAACTATTGCGCATGTTATACTACAAAAGAGCTGTTCATTTCGCACCCTCAACTATTCTTGCCATTGTTGCTAGACTCGTAACTGCGGATTAACAGAGCAACGCCTCTGCCTTATCCGATATGAATGATTTAAAAAAAAAAAACAACAGGATATACGCACAAACGTGTTACTTCCACAGATAATATTAAGGTTTAATGTCCAATGGCGGGTGAAATTTTAAATGTGTCGTAATGAATCGTTCACAGTGATATTATATTTCAGAATAGTTTGAATTTTGTGTAATTTCAAGAGTTATATTAATTGTGATGAAGCAATCATACTTACAGCTACTTATTGCTTTTTATAAAATCCGATTTAAATTTATATTTTGGATGATGCCACGGTTAACTATAATAAGCAAAGAAGTCGCAGATAATATAGTCATACAAAAGTTATACCAGATTGTAAGCTTACGAAGTTATTTCCAAACATTATCGTCAGCCTTTGATAATCCACGGCTGGACATAAATCTCGTCCCACCGCTTTCGATCATAGGCTATTATCATCCAGCCCAATAAATTCTATAAATACAATCCGAATGAATTGAAGGTTCATTCTCTAACCATTTATTATAAAGTAAAATTAATAACTATACCTTTATTAAATATTAATAAAATATACTCTTGAGTCACTATTAGTAATATATTCTTTTACTAACATTTAATGCATTAAAATGTACACAAATAATCTATCAAATCGGAAAGACAAGTTTGTGTGGAACATGCCTTATAAATTACGACTTGAACTTAACACACTTTGCGAATTTAAAATCTGTGACCTTACTGTAGAAGCTATTTTGTAATGAAAAACAGTTTCCTTTTAATCCGTGGGCACATTTGTATAGGCCATTCATTCTTTGGTGAATTTAAAAAAAAAAACGTTATCTTTTTTACAGAATTCGATGTAATGAGACGTGTGATATTATTATTTTGTCACTTACAACTGTGTACTAAAGCCGAAAAAGTTGTAGAATTTTAATAAACATATTTATTTGTACGACTACTTCGGTTAAAACGTTGCACGCAGTTATGGTTTAATCATCATCAGCCTGTCCAAAGTCCACTGCTCGACATAGGCCTCCCCTAATACATTCATTAGGGGGTGCTTGGACCGAATCCCACCACTTCGGTCCAATGCGGGTTGGTGGGTGGACAGACTTTTTACATTCCCATCCGACGCATGGATCATCTTACCTTTCAGACAATTGGGTGATCGATCCAAATTGTCCTAACCAACTAGGAAAATGCAATGAAAATTTGTTAAGTGCCGGCATGATTCGAACCCACGACCTCCGGTTTCTAAAGCACACGCCCATACCACTAGGCTACGGAGGCAGTTAATAATAATAATATAGTTTGATAATAGTATAGTTTTAAAATATTGTAGTTTAATAATAACATTATTTTATCAATGATAAATTTTTATCTCTCTTTGACAAAGGTTTACGAAGGTTTAAAAATCAAAACCTAATATTCTGAGCAAAGAGACTAGCCCTAGAAATAGGTTCACGTAAGAACCTGTGCTACTAACCTGTAAATCTATGTTTTTCTTTATGCTATATAACGGGCAGAGACGGTGGATGCGTTTGAGTGGTGATTGAAGTCGTATGTATCAAGAGAGAGTTTAAACAAGGAGCGGCGATTATCTATGGTTGCATCAACCAATTGGGACTTTTTTGATTTGATTTCTAGCTAATGGTGTCAGCTTTAGTATTACACTACTTTATTACTTTTAAAGAAGTTATTAGACATTTGCCAAGTGACTAGCTACAGGGATGTAAGTCTTGATATTGTTGTGTGAAAACTATAATGTTCTTTTTTGTTTTATCAACAAACGTATTGATTAATATACGTAAAATGGGAAAGGAGTTAGCTGCAATGTTTATATGGCTGATTTGCTTTGTTAATTGTTGTTACTCAGAAATACTGGCATAAAAAAAATTCCTAATTTTTATGGTAACACTTATCAGTAAATAATTTATTAATTCACCAAGCAAGTACAATCTATATTATCACGGCTCAAGTCTTAATTTCTTTCGATTGTAATACTTAGGTCAGGTTACTCTCCGTTGCGATGGAATGAAGCGTTATACGAGATGTAATAGGCATTGTGTTACTCAATTATGCCAAAGGATAGGTATGCTTTATCACATCGTCGGTAATGTTAATCATTTCCTTTGATTCGTTATATGATACTAGGCGTTTAGATTAGCTGTTATGTAAGCAGCGCCATCTGTTATCTATATACATAAAAACAAATTGCTGTTCGTTAGCCTCGCGCAAACTCGAGAAAGGCTTAACCGATTTGGCTAATTTTAGTCTTAATTATTTGTGGAAGTACAGGAAAGGTTCAAAAGCTAAATTAATATAAAATACGTATCTTTCTCCTGTATGTATCTTTGTTTTCAAGCGATAAAAAATAAACTTAATTTCACTTAACTTAAGTCAGTTTATTTAATACAGTTGTTAACTATTTATCAGATTTTTTATATGTAATTTTGTATATGATTTATCAACCTACATATCTTTTATTCATCGGTTGAGGTAGTACGAAGTCTGCCGGGTCAATTAATTATATAATAAAACTAACCGTAGAAATTTTAGTGTAGCCAATTGAGAATAGGCATTATTGTAATAAAATCTAAATAAAATAATGTTGTCAAACACTAATGGCGCTACAACACGCTACGTTTTTTATCAGAAGGATCGAAAAGTATTGAAAACGACACTTAAACTCCTTGGTAAGAAATAAAAATCTGGCAGACATATCTCATATACCTATTTGTAATATTACTAGAAAACAACTTCAAAACTTTTTTTTTCTGAATTTAAAGAAACAGGAAAGTCGAAACGTGTTCTGGAAAATGGAAAAAATGAAGTGCAAGCCGTCACTTAATCTTAACTTTTTTTAAACCTCCGTTTAAAAAAAGTTAAAAACGCAAGAGATTTATTGTGATTTGTCGCAAGGCGGGCTTCTCAATTTTCTAGTGAGACAAGGAGCACGTGAGACGAACATCGTTGCGGCCGTCCATTGACAGCAGTCGAAATTGTATTGTGATTTCGAAGACTTACTTAATTAATTCAAGAATCGGGCTTTTTAAATGTAAGTATTTAATCCATATTGAACTAAACGAGAGTTTCTTAAATATTTACGCAGATCAGAGAAAATATCGATTTGGCTTCCGAAGATATTGTTGAACACGTTTCAAGAAGATTCTGAAAACTTTTTGTCTCGTTTCGTGACAATGGACGAAACATTGAGCCATAGTTTTGGTTCCAGAAAAATTTTTAAAGGTATCGTAGAAAAGCGCAGGACTCGGAGAATATAATAAAATATTAAGTCATTATATTCAATATAATATTTACTACTGTTCGACCCCTCCTCGTATTACTGCAGTATATTAAGCATTAGGTAAATAAAGGAATGATCGACTCGGAATTTCTTGTGAGTTTTTTGCTTGTAGTATAAAATACTCGAAGCGTTACATTAAAACATGAATTCTTGTAAACATTTAAAGATGAGTTATTAAGTAATTAATCAACTGCCGCGACGACCGTAGTTATTTGATATCATAGACAATGCTATTTATTTAATTAAAAATAAAACGGACTGAGCACGCCGCCATTTTGATTTTCAATAAGCATTTGACAGTTGTATTTCACGGTCCGTCAACTCGCTTCGTTCGCAAGCGGTGCGTTAAAATGGATCGAAATACAGATGACAATAGACTAGCCCTTGTATCCCACTTCTCTTGTCAACCTGAAATATTTTAGACAAAATTCCTTATTTAAATACAATAACAAAACCGCGTTTTTGACATTGGCATGATAATTCAGTATATATGATACAGAAAATATAGCATGTTTTCGGCAAAATGAATAATACAAAAACTTATTATTTGGCAATGGGATCGCATGTCGCTTGACCCTGATCTTTCTGATTTTTAACATGTTTCATGCTAATAAACTACTGTTTAGAACAAAATCTATTGAAACTACAATATATCCCGCTCTGGGTCTCGTGATATCAACATTAATCGACCTATTTGTTACCTACATTCAAAATTATTATCATTGGGGAATTAGATATACATTTATTAATATTATAAATAAGTTTTTTAATTATGTAAATAAAAACAGCTGTTAAAATGACACTATAAGCCCCATAACAAAAACTTATGCCCGTCACTAGCTAAATTTGAAAAAGTGGCGCTCAAAAATGTCACGCTATGTCAGAACGTGACAAATTGGCGGGAAACGCTCATCTTTCGCGGCAATCCGTTTTGTATTTGTTACAACATTCCTTATTGCTTTTCGAAAGAATTTAAACTATTTCGTTTAAAAATACCCCTGCGATTTTTTCGATGTTTTCTATTGACATTGGAGACCTCATTAATAGTTATTGCCGTTCATTTCTTTAGAATTGATATTTAAGTGTATTTAGAAAGAAAACATAGGATAAGCCAATTAAAATTACCTAAAAATATGACTCTATTATATTTTATTTTTTATTACAATATGGTTAGAAAACTAGGTTGAAAAGCAAAAAAAAATTGTTATTGTTTGACCCTAAAAGAAAGGAATTAGGTCACGTAAGCCAAGGCAGGTTATTTAAGACAAAAAGAGAATTCTAATTTTATTATCACCAAGATTTCTCATTGTGTAAATTTTTTATTTTTACAATCCAAGGTTTTTACTACAACCATTAAAAAAGCTTTACATTCAAAAGAGAAAAGTAAGCGAATACTACTCTACGCAGCCATATTAAGCTTTTGCCCAAAAAAATCACAACATACATCTTGCGGGTAATTTTTTGTGACAATAAATCTGTCAATAGATGTCGCTACTGGAAAGACGCGACAGCTAAACTTAACCCCGGTTAATTAAGGTTTTTTATCTGCAGCCGTTATTGAGCTGCAAAGTTAAAAAAGAATATTATTTATTATATAGCGGTTAACCTTACAATAGAGGCTAATTAACATTTAATTCATCGTAAATGTATTGACGAACTTACCAAAGGAATTGTCTAGATTACAAATTATATTTGTACGCATATTGTTTATGAATAAAATAATTAACACAATGTTATGTTTTATTTTATCTATAAAAATAAATAAAGTTGCAGCGTCTGTTTGTAACATCATCAAAGGTAACCGTCTTTAAATGATTACATTGTGATATTTATATCCCACATATTTTGTTTCGTTTTTGTCTGTCTGTTTGTTCGGGCTAATCTCTATAATGGCTGGTTCGATTTCGACAGGACTCTCACTGGTGCCTTACCTGATGTAACTGGGGGTAACTTTGGCAATTTTTTTTATATATTACTACGCAGACGAAGCAACGCCGCGCGCAACACCTAGTTAAATATAAATGACATAACATAGTCTTGTATTTCTTATCATGAATCATAAACACCTAATTTAAAAAGTCGATATCTTTGTACATAACAGCCTATAAGCTTAATTTGATAAACGAAGAACAATTTAAACAAGACTGGAAATAACAACGTTATATAACTATAACTATATGAAAATAACAATTATTTTACAAATAAATTGAGAGGCATAAAATTGGTTAAAAAACAAAATCATCGTAAATAGAATTAGCGCTTATCTAGCGTCAGTGTGAAATTAAATAAATTATCTGTGCAGCCAATTTGACACGCGACACCCTAGGGAGCTGTTGCCTTTGAAGGTAGTGTTACAAGATCACCCTTCTGGTGTTGCCATCACCGACATATGCCGTAATGTTAGGGTCACAAATTATGCGGAAAATCCGATACAATTAAGTTCAATTTGCAATGTTCCCCCTCCTGCTTGCTTGTTATTGTTTACGACCAATTTGACAATGCTTATTAGAATTATTTAATAAGCAGGAATTACATGTATATATATATAATTTCATAAATTTTCTTACTTATTTTCTTCTAATGACTCTCTTTCTTATGCTAACTATAGATTAAACTTTTTCTTTGTTATAAACAGTTGTTGATGTTTATGAAGATTTTAACATTCCTTTTTTATTTTCTAGTTAATTTAATCTTTAAGTAACTAATGAATTGGCAGTTTTGCGTAAAGATTGTATTGAAAACATTAAAATAATATTTTTTCATGTAAATAAAATAAAGAAAATTTCATAAAAATTAATCATACTTAATAAAAGAAACTTCATGTTTATTTCTCGAAAACCGTAATCATCACATCCCCCTTCGTATACCCTATTCCCAAATGGGCCAATTAAATTTATTAGCAAGCAAAATTGTCGAGGGGCGCAATAATGAAGCGTCCGACAAAATAATCGCTTTTGAGTCAAGACTAATCTTTTTTACATTTGTTATTTTTTCAAAAACACTACGGTTTAGGAATATGTTTACTATCTTTTTATACAATTTATCGATAAACCTTTTACTAGAAACTCATTCTTTGTGGGCGGAATTTCGAAAAATCCTTTCCTGACCTCTACTCGGTGAAAGGAATATTCTTACCAAATTTCAAGTCGCTACGACTTATGGTTCCAGAGATATCGTGGTGGATCAATATATAGGTGGGAATCTCTTTTATATATTTAAGTTACATGTTGGTTGACAAATCGATTTCATTTAATTATAGAGCCGTGTCTGATTGTCTTGTTTTAATAATCATTGTTTTTTTAAGGTTTGTGGGTCAACAATATATTTCTACGCCATCTATATAACATATTCGAAACTATCAGTTGTTTCGTATTGATGAAGAAACTATAGTTCATAGGTATTTAGGGAAAAATATAGATAGTTTATTTAATTTCATTTATATATAATTTAATTCACGCTGGTCCAATGTGGGTTGGTAGGATCGCATGGATCATCGTACTTTTCAGACGGTTGGGTAATCGACCCAAATTGTCCTGACCAACCAGAAAACAACGAAAACACAAAGTTGTTTCCCCGCGCGATTCGAACCCACGACCACGGGCAAAACGCTAGACAACGGAGGCGAATTAAGAAGACGTTTTTTATAGTAATTGTAAATAGGAAATTAAATGTCTTTTATTAGGTATGAAAATATCCAAATAATACTTTATTAGAGTTCATATAAGTTATTATTTTTATAAAGTAAAATAAAACGAGGAATTTTCATAATTTTTCCACTTCATTTAATCGTAAAGACAATTTCGATAAATGAACTCACTAAATTACAGTAATTTTGAGATATTCCACTTAAATGTTAACCACTGGTGCTATAGATGTCAACCGTCCTTAAATACATTGGTGTCATATTTTTTTGTTCATTTATCTATAGAACTGGACATGCACAAACCCACACTGACATTAGCCTTTCGAAATACCAAAATTACCAACATACAAAATAAGAATACACCAAATCGATTGACACTTAATTGAATTATAGATATAGTGAGAAAAGATTTTCCATCGTAATTTTTCGGAATAGTTCGTATTTGTCGTGCTCTCTCAAATAGCTTCAGTACCTGTACACTTCTATATTATTCAATGACATTATTCATTTTGACATTTGACAGTAAACAATAAAGTTTCAGATTGGCGGATATGAAATGTCACTCATTTAATACGATCGTTCATTGACAGTTCGGGTGTCATCGTATTCCGATAGAGATCCGAATTTTCCCGAAGTAAAATTTTTCTCACTACATCCATATCTATGGTTAATTTATATAATCTTTTCTCGCTACAATATAACTGTTTTAACGAGGTTGTGGTTACATAAAGAGGCGATACATACATTTTGGGGTTATAAAATTCCATCCTGACACATGATAAAAAACTTAACCATATCGAAACATATTAATATGATAAATAACTATTATATTGCAAACACCGCACAATGCTATATACTCTGCAACCTTACACCGCTTATATATAAATAGACGACGCCTTTCTGTCCGTCTGTCTAATACACCTCCACTCTCACTTACATGTATATAATAAGCTACAATACTATTGTTATAAGATCAATGTTATTGGAAGACAAATCGTATGGCATATAATATTTTAGTACATTATTATTTTTAATTAATTAATTAATTAATTTATAAACTCCATCAATGCGTACGTAAACACTATGAAAGACTAAAAGGGGAAAAACGATCTATAGGGAGTTGTACAAAACATTAGGAAAATAGAATTTCACGCTAGAAATAGCAAAAAGTTTCAGAAATATTTAGGAATTATTAAGGTAAAATAGGTATGTCACCGAAATGATGGTGTTGAATGGTTTCAAATCATAAGATTCGAATTTCGAATTGTTTACAGCGAACAACAGATGGCGCTGTTTCGAAAAGTATAACGCTTCGAAAAATTTTAAGATGAAGATCAAATACGTAATATATAAAAAAGCATGAAAAGACGAAGGCATAGACAATGTAACACGTGACCCTAGATTGGCGACTAGGATAAGAAAAATCGGTTATTTAAAATAAAACTATCGACTACATACAGTTTTGTAGTTATTGTGAAAGACAGAAATCGATTTTTTTCTTTCATAAAAGGCATAATTCAAACTAAGTATATTTCTAAAAGTGCGTATATTAAACAGAGTCGATTTCACACAACGTACTGGCAATGTATACGCACGTTTAGACAATTTAGTTTGTACTAAACATTATTGTAAATGCGTTCTCAAATTGACTTGAACGATATAGTTTTTGGATTTACTACAAACAATTGTACTCCCTAATCGCCAACAGGTATGACGTCACAAAACGAAAGCAAATCCTATGTACAGCCGAAGCGAGCACAAGTAAAGAGGACTATAAACCTAACTTAATCTATGTCCGACTTAAGTCGTACAAAAATACCTTTACCGAAGCCAAAGAAGACGTAGATTATTAAAATATAAACGGTAACCATGGCAACGTCATGGCGTCTGTACAGCGTTCCTATTGGTAGATCGTTTCCAAGTCACTGACAGCTTAATGACCATCCGTCAAAGACTTAAGTCATGATGACGTCGTTGCCATGGGTTACGTGTTTAAAAATACTTGACATCTCGTTTGACTCGAGTAAGTTGTAAGAATAACACACAAAACACATTAAATGTAACATGAATAAACGATATGTTGATAATTGATGAGTATTCTAATAATTAATATAAATAAACAGACAATAGTCACTCCGACATAATCACGAAAGCTTACACGCGTAATATCTTAACTAGCGTAACTTGGGTACTAGCGTTTGGATACTACACCTAAATACTATTTATACTAGTTACATAATGATAGTAATAAAAATATAACAAGTAGAATATTATTTATACCTTAATTGAAAAGTTATCCGAAATAATTTTCATTTGAAAAATTAAAATTGCCACACTATTATCTAAAAATAAAGCATTAGTTTTACACATTGTCATAATGAGTTATTACTTTAGCATAGACAACAAGTTTTATTTTTATAGCAGATTAAAACTTATAAAATAAAACATAAATTATATCAATACACATTATAAAATATTCGTTTCAATAAATAATCTCAATAATACCACAGATAAAATAAGAATTACTTAATTAGGCTTATGCTACAAACAATAATTTTTATACCATATATAAACTTAAAAATTACGACACAGATTATTTTAAATACACGTTATAATGTAACCATTTAAATAAACAATCTCAATACCACCACAGATAAAATAAGAATAATTTATATTAAGCTTAAACTACAAACAAGCGCTAGTACGGCCAAGTCTCGCATACAACATCGAATCAGCCATTCGCAGCACAAAATGGCGGCCAATAAAAAACGTACTTATTGCTTGTACACGTAATATATTCATACACGTCCGCTTTACCGCAAACTATTTAAAAATAACTTTATCCGAACATTACAATAATAACAATAAAGATTGTCATTAAATGATATATTATGTAATATTATCATCTGATATGTATAATAATTGTGAGACAAGAGATTTTGTGTCGTTCCATTCTGAACAGAATAAATCGTAAACATTATATTTATAAAAAAAAAAAGTAATTTAAAAATAATTGTGTGATTATTATAATCTCATTATTATTTTTTAAATAACTTATAATAGACATGAGTTTATTAAAGAAAAATTTTTTATTAAAATATATCATCATTGTTCAGGCGTTTTGAAATAAATAAAAAAACTGCAGCAATTTTTGGTATATTCTTTAAAAAACAGCTACGACACAAAACTTCTTGATATTAAAGTATATAACAATATCTTAGAAGTCTACATGATTACATATTGATATTAAACAATACATTCACATACCTATAGATATAATGAGAAAAGATTTTCCTTCGTAATTAATAGGAAAAGTTTGTATTTATCGCGCTCTTGAATAGCTTCAGTATCTATAAATTTCTATAATTATACAATGACATTATTCATTTTGGCATTTGACACTAAACAATAAAGTTTCATATGAATGGATATGAAAACGTCACTCATTTAATACGATCATTCATTGTTTTCAGGAAGGAAAATAATGTCTCATCACATCTATATATCTCAATTTATATTTCAACACATTTCAATTAACCTCTAACCTATTTTTATAGGATATAAGGAATATTGGATTAAATACACATTTTTAAATAACACTACTCAACCGTGAACAACATTTTGAACAGTATAACCTTTCCGCCGAAATATTTCGCATTTCTTACACTTAATAACTATTATTTTGACATTTATATAAATATTTACGCCTGGGTACAGGTTAAAATGGGAGAATTGATTTTTTATCTATGGTCTATATTTTCGCGCCATTTTCGACAGCTTTATTTATCTTATTTGTCATTAGTAGTGATGGATTGAATAATAAAGTTGTATAGTTGTTATTTTATAGGAGATTAGTAAAGAGACTTTGATTTTAACATTTTCACCGTTTGCATATTGCGATAAATACATAATATTCTTATAGACGCATATTATATGTTGAATATTATTAATATTCTATTAATAATATATTACATTAGGAATAAACTTAATACCAATGACATTATCGTAATAAAAAAATAACAAAAATAAGTTATTAAAAATAAATATCTAATTTTATTTAAACCATGTGAATAATGTAAAAAAAGACGTAAAGCAGTTTTTTATCTATTTTTTTGTCAACAGAACAATTACTAAAAAAATTATAATGAGCTTAAACGAAACGAAAATTAACGTATGCTTATACTAGGACCTAAGAATCTTTTTACTATTGGCTATTGCACTTTAATTTTTAGATTTTCGGCTACACGAAAACAGGCGTTTTAAAATCATATAATTGATGTTGTTTAAAATATAAAAATGCTAAACAACAAACGCCATCAAAGCTCTGTCACCTATGGCACCTTCAAGATCTTAAGATGGCGCGAGCTTAACATAACGCTTAAAACTAAAATTTTAGGAAACCTTAAGAAAAAATCAATAAAACAAAAGAAGCACCGACTCTGGCTAAATAAAAACAAATTAACCGCCTTCCAGCCAGTACCAGTTCCATCACTTGATAATATTGGCTATCCGATAACAAGTTACTACGCCTCTGTCTTATAAAAAATCGATACTATAACAATCGTATAATTTAAAAAAAAGTGCTAAATTGGCCAGTGACATAAAAAAATCGATATCACAAACCGAACGATTAAAAAAAATGCTGGCCAGCGACACAATAAAAACGAAAAACCTCTCTCCAGCCAGCTCACTCCATAGTGTCGTACTGCACCTTCTTGACCTTTAGGTAGCGCCAGATGGCGTAGCCGACGAGGGTGCCCGCGGTGGCGATGGCCAGTGCGGCGCCGACCGCCACCGGCACCGCTTCGGAGCGCGCGCGCGCCGAGTCGCTGCAGTGCCACGGCGGGCCGAACTCGCCGTCACGCTTGAACATGAACGCCTGTAGGCGCATCTGGCGGAGGTAGAGCTTCGCGCGGTGCGCCACGTTTGAGCTACAGAAGGGGAATAAGTACCGATGAGAAATAGCAAAAGGACTTAGATTTATCTTGAGTCAATGAAACGTCGTGACAGTTGACTGACTGTTTGGTGGGCTGATTGACTGCTCGGTGACAATAAATCAATAAGAGTACCTCCCCTTGCTGGTCTTCAATTACCGAGCAGTAGTTACGGTTTGATCGATTGAATATTAATGACACAGTTCCATTACAAATTATGATTTGGAAGATATAGTTTTACATAAAACAGCGGTATTCACAAAAAAACTAGGTATAAGGGTTTCCTGAAAAATATTCTAACTATCAATATTTAACTTGACCAATAGTCTCTTCGCCTAGTTTTCTGCCACATTTCCGAAACTCAGATACGGACACGCCAAAACCCCTTAACGTCCTCGTAGAACAACTTTGGTAGTACATCACCTAGATTAGCTCACCTGGTATCCTCCTCGGTGAGTTCCACGATCGTCTCTTCAGGACAGTAGAAGGACTTGCCCACTGGGGTCGGGAACAGCAGCGCTCTAGGGCCCGTGCTAAGTGTCACTTTACGACCCTGTTGTGCCGCGTGCTCCAAGATACGGGAACTCGAGTTGTACGTCAATTTGATGCTCTCCGCGTACCAACGTTCGCCACCAGGGGTCTGGTAAAGTAACATGGTTCAAACATCAGGATCTGGATTCGAACTTTCTACTTGCAGACATTTATTAAGTTTGATCTAAATCTAAAGTTAAATATCTTTTCCCTGATCTCAAATAAAGTTATCACCAAGAAAGCCAGCTTGGCTTATAATTAAATCGGTATTTTATAATTATTTCTTTTATTTACGTGATTATTATACATATCAAATCCACTAATTTACGGATTTTACGTCGGGAATAAATATATTTAAGTAACGCGAAAAATGCGTAAATTAGTGGATTTGATCGGTATTTCATGATAAGAATTTTTACACAGAATTATAAATATATTCCGAACCCAAAAGGGAGCAAGTTTAAAGCAAATTAATCCCGAGAATCCAAAGAGACCAAAGGTTTAAATTGCATTTGATTTATGTAACAGATATTTGTTTATTTAAAGCACTACGGGCCGGTAACGATTGACTACAAAGGTTTTTATAATGTGAACCGACTTTTAAGGCTTTTAGTTAATCAGCCAGTATTTTACTCACCAACTCAAAAACAAAAACCACACAGAGCTATCCTTTGACCCCTGTTATATAACTATTAACGTTGTTAAGCATGTCAGATCTCAAATTGAACAAGGGACAATTGTAAGGGAAGTTTTGCCTTAACCACCATTTTTCACTACAAAAGCCAATATCACCAGGTCAAGGAACAATGAATTAATGGCCAACTAAATACCAAGCCAAAAGACAACTATGAATTGTCATCCATATAATTGATTTACCAACCTTTGCAAAGGACATCTCTAAGGAGAACTCTTTGAAGGATAGCACCAGGGTTTCAGCGTCACCCTCTTTGCAGACTCCGGCCACGTTCGCATTGTTCGGTACGAATGTGTTGGCGTCCTTTAAATTTAGTGTACACAGAAATTAAAATCATCATCATCATCATCATCAGCCTGTGATAGTCCACTGCTGGACATAGGCCTCCTTATATACCCCTATCCATTAGGAGGTTTTGGACCGTATCCCACCACGCTGGTCCAATGGGGATTGGCGGGTGAAATAAAATAAAAATAAAATGAAACTAAAATATCATGTTCTAATATAATTCTTGTATATAATAAAATTAGTTTGATTGTTTGAAAATATTCTTTTTTTGTTACTTTATCAGTTTAGATGATTTATTACTAGATGTCATCGGCGTGGTTATATGTAAAAAAATAGTTTGATTGTTTTTTCCAAACAAAAAATTATTCCCAGTTATATCGGCTATCTTTTGGAAAAAATCCCGTCAAAATCGGACCAGCCATTCCAGAGATTAGTCAAAAAAACAGACAGATAGACATTTTGAAATATGTTATTTTGTTATATATATCACAATGTAATTATCAATCAAATCAGTTATGTTTATGCTGCAAACAGGCACTCCAATTTTAGTTATTTGTAAAAAGTATTTAACTTTACGTCACGTCTAATCAGGTCAAATTTTTAGAGTAATCATTGACATAATAGAATTGATTCGTATTGATACATTTGGGTAAATTATATTATCGTTCGAAAAATGATACTACTGTAAAACTGCGTTGATGAGCTTCTGAGTATTTTTTTTTTCAATTCTTGTAACCAATCTGCGACATTTGACATAAATCCAAATCAACTTTTTCTCTCCTAGAGATCTTAATAACCAGGCCCGTCGTTTTTATTATATATTTGCATTTAATTTTTCAGGCAATCGATTAACCAGCCCTTGTTTCATTAATCAAGCAAAATGCAACGATAGCACTAAGTTGATTCTACGCAGAGTAAAAAGTAAAAGAAAAAAATTAAAATATGACACATTGTAGGTTTCCACAGGAAGCCGTCTGGGACGGTACTCCCGCGGTGCCTATTTCTGTCGAAAAGCAACATCCTATGTCTCACGGCAGGCACGGCGTTGGTGATGCCTCTGGTATTGCCAATGTTAACTGACGTCAGTGACCACTTACCATCAGATAGCCGGCTGCTCGCCTGCTCTCGAAGGCAATAAAAAAAAACGCGACCTCCAGTCGTAAAGTACGTTTACTTTATTTACCATTAATTTAGTAAACCCTATAGTTAAAAGGCTAAATTGATCGATACTTACAGCCCGTTCGTTCAGCTTGGTGAGGTACGATATATCAAGTAAAGCGTCCACTGTCAGCAAAATGCAGGTCTCCCCACCACCGCCCAGGAGCCGATACGTGGCTGTAAGAAGGCTGCGTTCCGTTGCCGCGTCCTGGAAAAAGAAATTGACTTCTTTTACGCGCCATTTTGGTTTTACTCCCCACTGGCATATACTAGCGAAATATTCATGTTAAGTTTATGCAACAAAAAAAAAGAGTTGAATTTTTTAAGGAAATCTGATCAATTGTAAAATATTGTATGACAATTTGATTGATAATATTTTTTAAATGAATAAGTAACATCGAGATGACATATTATTTGTACTGTATTCTCATAAAAAGCGTATTTAATATATATACATATATAGGGGATACCGTTTTAAAGCTCATCGTTTACGATATCTCTAAAGCTATAAGGCCGATTGACTTAAAATTTGGTATCAATATTTCTTTTGCTAAACAGAGGTCAGATAAAAATAGTTTTGAAGAAATTTAAAAAGAAAAAAGGGATTGGGGGGCGTAATGGAAAACTACCACGAGAACAACAGCTTAGATGAGATATAATAAATATTTCGATCTGCAATTGTGTTTAATCTTTAAAAGTTATATCCGACCTATACCTTAATAAAAGAGACACAAAAATAATTCAAAATTTAAAACAGACTTGTTAAGACAGTGCTTCTTCGAGTCATATTACGATTTTACAACAAAGATGTTACAAAAAATAACAAAACAATGAACTGAAATTTCTACAGAAAGTCGATTATTTTAGAAAATGACTCACGTACGCCCACGGAATATTCGGGACGCTTGTGGAATAAATTATTTTACTTAATAAAGAATATTAAGGTACCTACGTACATGCGACCTTATTATAAGAATTCCATTAAGATTGTGTCACTCGCAGAAGAACGGAATTATTCTAAGAATCAGACAAATTGTTCTATTTTTCTATAGTATCTTCGTCATTTATCTCGATTTTAGCACAGATGTCTATATAACTTTATTCAATATTAAAATATTAATAAAATTTTTATCAATAATACTTAAATATTTACTAGGTAATATAAGATAATATTGAAAGGTAGAGATAAAAATATGTCGAAGGGAAATCGAAAAATATTCAATTGATTTTGTATGGAAATGCTTAATACATTATTATTATGATTTCCTAGTACCTCATGGATAGGGATGTATTAGGGGAGGCCTATGACTAGCAGTGGACTATCACGGGCTGTAGATGCTGATGATGATGATGATGATTATGAGTACCTCATTGAGAACAGTAGCACAACACAAAAGCTTAATTACTAATACTTTAAGCAAGCATAATGGCAAAGTGCTCTTTCTGCAATAAGTAAAGAGTTGTAGAGGTTCTTCAAAAAGGTATTATCTTTAAGATAGTCTTGGTGGTATCTTAAAAGGCATTTCCTACTGTTTTATGTCTCTTTAAAACTTAAACAGATCTTTTCATAATCCTATGGGTTACAAAGAAAATTAGTTAAGTTTGTAGTTATAAAGATAGTGCAGTTTAAAATAACAGTGAGAGAGGTGAGTAGATGGCTGCTTATTTAATAAAGACTTCGTCATTTGTAATATGCAAGAGAAGATAATTAAACAAAGACTAAATTAGACGTAGATTTTCCAAGCGCTTTATTTTATCGGAATGTACATATTTACTTACATTATTGTACTATTTTCAACAAATATAAAAGAACATCCATCAATTATTCAAATATAAATGAGATTTTTCTCGTTAGGAGTGTTAGCCAGTTTTTAATATGATAGGTATCTCGTTAATTCTATGTCACCTACCGTTATACCACCGGGTGATATTGTAGTCTTGCTGTACTTCGTGACCCTGGGCCGTCTGGTAGACGCCTGGCTGTCCAACTGGAGGCTCTGCACCGAACATATCACTAGCACTGCGAAGATACGAAACATAGATCAGACTGACAAGGAGATACGAAACATAGAACGGTGATATTTGGAAGATACGACGCATAGAACACAATTGTAGGGAAGGTACGACTAACAAAACAGATTGGCTAAGAGTTAATTAAGATACAAAACATAGAATAGGTAAAGGAGATTAAAAACTTAATGAAGTGAACAGATGATATAGGAGATGCAAAAAATAGATCAGCTCTAATGTTAACCGCATCGGCGGCATTTCACTGTACAATAGCGGTGATTTTCCGCAGCAAATTGGTCTGGATAGGTTGATTTGATTAGTGATGCGCAAGGTTACATCGATGCGGTCGGAATGGAATGAAAATATCGTCGAAGTATCGATACTCTGATGTTTTATATAGTAATGGAAAAGGTATCAGTTGGTGTGAGTAACTCAATTTGATTATTTATGTTTGTTCAAAAGAGTGGCGAATGGAATTGGAAGCGCCCACTTGAAATGTGTTTTTCTGATGAATTATATTTTTATACTTCAGTGTGGGAAGACGTTGGCATAACATAATAAAAAACTGGAAAGTAATTTCTCTTCCAAATGGTAATATGTAACCTTTCATGTTGCGCTTAATCAGTACCTATATGGACGTAATATTTTGTGTCTGATTTGAAAATACAATTGTTGGCTAAGTACTTTTGGTTAAGGTTGTATATTATTTGACAGACTTAAAAAATATAATTTCATTTGAATTAACCTGACGAAAGATTTAAGGTTTCACAAAGCCTATTTTCGATTCGTCAACCAAAATTATCAGTCTTAAAAGTCCTAAAATAATAGAATTGAAGACATATTGTGTAGACATATTGTAACCCTTAAGCATGTGGTCCGTTAGCAGACTATTTAGTCCGCTAACTGACCACATGCCTATAAATAATATTTATAAGATGTATTTACATCTTATAAATATTTTTTAGAATAAGACATTGACTAACAATATTTAATTTTTATTGTTCACACTGTAACATTTTTTTAAGGACAAATCTTATCATAAAAAGGTGAGCATACTAAAGGCGCTTTTTTAGTCTTCATTTTAGTTATAAAATATAAAAAAGCCAGGTAATTAATTATTATTACATTAAATTTTTGTAAATAATACAATATCGACATGACAGAATAAATATCGGCAGTCAAATGGGACATCACTAGCTCGATTGTCCACTGCGCGTTTATAATAAAGGCAAGAACTGACCTATTGGCGAGTCGACATGCATTCTGTTTGGATTTAACCGGCTTATACGCGTGTAATATGAGTTTTATTAAAAGGCAAATTTGTTGACGCAAATCAAATATTTGAGGGTGCGGGATCGAGTCCAAAAATGAGGATAATCTTAAATGTAGTATTTTAAAAAATTATATCAAAGTTAAAAGAGTTATTTTTTATTAAACTTTAATGGCGCCAAAACTATCTAATTGTTTGAATACCGCGAACTTTGCAAACCTTCCTAGCCTTACGATAGAATAAGTTCTGGTGCTAGCGCTTTCCGTTTTGCCATATATCTAAAACATATTTATTAAGGATGCAACAAGTTTACATATTTCAAGTTGGACTGTGTCGATGACGATCGATCAAATCTCTTTGATTTAAACGCTTACCTGCTCACTCGCAGGTGCCGGATTACGAAAATTCGATTGTTTTAACCCACACTTCACATCAAGCAAATAGTAACCATACGCAGCTTGAAATAACAGTGTCAGCATCAAAATTATAGAGAACCATTCTTTTTATGCCAAATGAAAGGACAGACTAGTGTGTCGGTGCCGGGTTAGAAATATAGTAAGCCGCAGACCAGACGGGACCCGGCGCGCAGCGCTCTCGCATTAATGAAATAAATTTTAGCAGCGTGGACGGTAACCAATAATCCACAGTTATAATTGCGATATAAAATTTGGTTATAACGTAACGTTTTCTGTAATTTGGCTTAAGTAATATATAATTAGTATTTATAATTAGAGTTGTTAACAATTTTCGTAAAATTATGTGAATTGATTAAATTCATGTATTAGTTAATGAATAGTTAAATAGACAAAATTATTTTAAATATCATATTGGACTATTATGCATAATAAAAATCAATTTGGAGCTTATGATTTCAGTATAAAAATGATGTCCTAGTGAAATGTGTCGCGACGCGACCCCTGCACGTGAATTACAACACCGCGATCGTTGACAGCAAAAGTAACTTAATGCCGCACACGACCCACGACCTGCTAAACAATCAAATGTTTGTGATTCGATTGGCTAGCTAACGGGTTATGAACGACCCGGGTTGCCAGAAATGATGGACTGACACAGCCCTAATACCATAACTGTAAACTACTAAGCTTGGATTTATGTGCTGTGTTTATGCAGTTTTTAACAATTGTAATATAACGCCATCTGGTGACAGCGTTGTAAAAACTCATTAAATAGTTACTTGTTAATTACGACGTTAAAATAAAACAATGCATTCTAATGTAAATATAAAAGATTGTAAAAGTAACTCTATATTACGTTTGATTAAATTTTGACAGATAATTAAATATAGGTTCAAATGAAAAGATAAAACAGCTTTTTATAGTAGCTTAGCTAAAAACTTTGCACGTATTTGTTTTCATTATAATACATTTCAATTATTGGACAAGCAAACTGATCTAAGTAGAAAAATCATTTTTTATGTAAGCTAAATAAAAAAAAATCGTTAATAATCATCATCATCAGCCTTTGTTAGTGGTGCTGCTGGAAATAGGCCTCCCCCAATACACCCCTATCCATCAGGGGTTTGAACCGTATCCCACCACGCAGGTCCAACACGGGTTGGTGGGTGCGCCGACTTTTTACATGCCCATCCGACGCATGGATCGTCTTACTTTTTAGACAATTGGGTGATCGGCCCCCCCAATTGCCCTAACCAACTAGGAAACAACAATGAAACAAATTTGTTGCGTCCCTGCAGGATTCGAACCCACGACCTCCGGTTTCTAATGCACATGCCCATACCACTAGGCTACGGAGGCAGTAATAATATTTAGTTTTATTATTGACATCTACACCAAAACATAAATTATACAAATTGGACGAAGTAAGCTACCTACTAATAACTTCTTTCCGTGACTTGAATGCGATCAATAAATAAATAACCAAATTACTAAAATATTCATTACATTAACGAAATTTTAAGTATATTCAGCCTTAATTAATGCAATATTTTAGCCTTTAGAATTTTTGATTTGAATTCACTTAAGTAAATCATCAAAATTGGACATTGAATATGAAATGTTTGAATATAAAGTACTCGTTATAAAGTTAACTTTATTATAGACTTCAAAGTGATCGATCATGAGAATAAATTAACTGAATAATTACAGACTTCAAAAGTGTATAAATAACTTTTTAAATATGATATGTTTTCTTTCATTATTAATTATATTGAATTTATACCTTCCAGTAATAATTTTAATAGTAAGTTATATGTTTGTCGTACTTATATTTATACAAATACAAATATTGAAACATATTTTTGATTACTTTATAGTTATTAATAGTTACGCTGTTTGAAAAGAAAGTTAAAAAGAATGTTATGCGTTCTAGGGTACTTCAAAAGGCAACGAAATACAAAAACATCGTATTATTTTCTATATCTGTTCCAAAATGATGTAGGAATTTTAGAAAATAAACTCTTAAACGTAAATTCGAATAACTGCCAATATTTTTTAAGTAGAAATCGCAAAATGGTTTACACTGCACTTATCTTGATCTCAGACTTTTCTTAGACGATGTGCAATGTACTTACATTGTACTAGAATTAGTTTGCAGTTATATTTCAAACGATAAACAGGTCTAAGATTAGTTAGTCATATTAGAATCTGGATTAATAAAAATAGTTGCTTTATTTTCGGTCCACTATTTTCATTAACTGGGTCGGAAACGCTAACAGAAATGGCACTACGCCAAAGGCGAACAGTTTTGTTGGAATTTTCCTCTTCATTTTAAGCATACTGCGATATTACTTAATGTAATAGCAGCGTTAACCGTTAACTGTTTCACTTTTAGTAACATCATCATCATCAGACAGTGTAAGTCCCCTGCTAGACATTGGACCCCCCTAATGCACGCCTTCGCCATTAGGGAGTTTTTGTACCGTATCCCACCGCGTTGGTCCAATTCGGGTTTTGTGGGTTTTGGACCGTCTTTTTACATGCCCCGACGCATAGATCATCTTTATTTTGAGACAATTGGTTCGGAATAGAATCGAAGATCGAAAGCGGTGGCATGCATTAGGGGAGGCCTACGTCCAGCAGTGGACTGACGCTGTATAATGGCGCTGGTGATGATGATGATGATTTTAGGTGTCATTTTTGTTTGCAAAAGATGTACCTGCCTATGATTGTTGTATGCATAAAAACTTCAAATAGCATTATAACAAAAATTACGGATCGTTTATTTCTTAAATAAATATCATGGCTGATAATTTAAAAACTCGACCAAAATAGGTTAACGTAAATACATAGCCGAATCCACTCCGGTTGGCCGTCCTCCAAAATTGGCGGTTTAATTTTGATCTCCATTACTGGAGTGTGCTTTATTTCGTAGCAGTTTCGAGAATTATATCAGTGTAATGGATTCATTTAACATTTTATTCTGTATTTTGTTACAAAATCGTATTTAAACTGTATTTGATAGTAGCATGATTTTATTGATTTTTTAGATGCGGTAGGTCGCATTTCTACAATGAGCCGTCTGGGGTGGTACCACTGCGGTGAGTAATTCTGCCGCAAAGCCGTAGTACGAAACCCTACTGTGTTCCGGTTTGAAGGGCACCGTAGCCAGCGTATTTACTGGATAAACGAGGCTTAACGTTCTAGGTCTCACGGTAGGCAGGGCGTTGATGATACCACTGGTGTTGCCAATGTCTACGGGCGTTGGTGACCACATCCCATCAGGTGGCCCGATCTCTCTTCTGCCTCCGAAGCCAATAAAGAAAAACGTTTTTCGAATGAAGGTTTACTTAATATAATGAGCAAGTCTTGTAATTAATTTAACAAAGTTTGTGAGCCGAACGGGATGTTAACTGATGTTTAATTTTACTTCTTTCCGACATAAATCCGTGGTCATGAATCGTTGATGTTGCGTCTTATTTACCTTGTAATTACGTTGTATACGTAACCTACGAACCGGAAGACAATACACCACTTCTTTGCATAAGAAAATAGGCACCGTGGTGGCACTGATACGATTCCGTGTAAAAAAGAATAAACCAACAAGTTATTTAGTACTTTAAAAAAAAAAACCCGTTTTAATTTGTTAACGCTGATCTGCATTAATTGAAAGTCGCATTACATATCTAGTTAGTCGTATGTAAAATAATATCAAAGAAAACTGCGAAAATGTACTATTTGCCTACTGGGCAAGTCGAGGTAGAGTAGGACATAGCCCATCTGATCCATCAAATGTAGTTTTCCCTTATGAATGAAGGCCTGTGGAAAATTGCTTTTATGAAACAAATTAAAGAGAAAACTGCGTCGACTTAAGTCCCTATTACTAAGGGAAAAAGTAAATAAAAGGAAGGCAATAAAATTATATGAAGAAGACATAGCAAATACCAAATGGTTGTTTGTTATTGTATATGATATAATATAGTTTATCCAAAGAAGACACGGAATTCTGCTAAATAAAGTCAACTTATTAAATGTACTAAATCAAATGTAAAAATGGCCAGTCTGTCTAACTTGACCATGGACCATAAAGTCTTTTATTAAATCATGTCTAGTATTCGCGTAAACACAAGAAAGTGTTTTGCGAACGTACGGTGTTAAAGCGACGTTTACTAAATTATTGAAATCTAGACTAAAATTAATCAGTAGCTAGATAATTATTCCTCTAATTTATGCGATTATTATAAAGATGTTTACTTAAGTGAAGTAATTTACGAATTTTTGGGTTAATTCCGTATATTTACACTCCACGTTTCAGCAGCTAATTGCTTGACGTTGTTGATATTCACTCCGAGACAAATTTAACTAAACTTATGTAATTAAAAATATTTCTAATAAAGATATTCTTTTAATTATTTATAAATAGCGCTTCATAAATTAACTTTCACTTTACGATACGTTCAAAAGTTTTGAAATATTGCAAACTCTTGTTAAATTTATTGCCTTCAAGAGCATTCATAACATCATTGTGTTAGAACGCTGAATAACTTCGTAACTTCGAGTGCGTTCACTTTTGAACTTTTAAGGTACACCCAACTTAAGTTGTGAACGTTTCTTATTGCGTGCAAAATTAAACAATACTTGCCCAAGAGTTCATTTTGAGTATCGAAGTTTTATGGTGAGCCAGTTGAAATTCGAGACTAATGAAGTTGTTATCTTATTTATTGACTCTATTTACGCAAAGAAAAAATGTACAAAGGTTGCAAAATGCTAAAAGCATTTTCCGCCAGTCAACCTTAGGGTCGTTTTTAAAAAGTTCATTAAGAAGCTTAGGTAGTTACCATTTAGTTACTCAATTTATACTTTTATTTCATGTTTCTTTATTTTTAATAAATCGCTTTATTATTGTGAATGATTTCAAAAATAATACGACGAATGTATGTGTTTTTAGAGATTCCTTATTGATTGAACTTGCTTATTGATTGTTAATAACGCTACCACCGATTGGAAAAACGACGCCTCTGACCTGAGAAGAACCGGCGAAAGAAACTCAACCTTTGAGTTAAGAAACTAATTACATAAAAATTTTAAACGTATACCGTTCCTTAAATAATTATATCTATTTCGTATTTAATTTTGATTCAATTGAAACAATCTGAGGTATTGAAGCAACTTTTAGGTGGAAACTCATCTTTTTACAGAAGGCTGTCTACCCTCTAAGGTAGTTGCCTGTTTCTGCCGCAAAGCAGAAGTGCGAAAACAATATTGTGTTCCGGTTTAACGGGCACCGTAGTCAGCGTATTCACTGGGTAAAAGAGACGTAACATCCCATGTCTCACGGTAGGCAGCGCATTGGTATACCTAGGTATTGCCGATGTCTATGGGCGTCGGTGACCACATAACATCAGGTGGACCGACTGTTCGTCTGCGATAAAAAAAAGCTTTTACTCTATACGTAACTGTAAAGAATCATACGTTTGTTAACACACACATTTAATGAACAAATTGAAATGTCAGCCATATTTTTATGGCACTATTCTTGCGTCGAATGGAAATCCAATAGATCAGCTTTGGGCGGATTTTTTATCCATATTAAGGGTTGGGACATTAGTTCGTTATTCGATATTGAATTTTTTGTTATTTAAAATGTCAAACAATCATTTTGTTGAAGATTTTTTGGTAAAAATTTTATTTATTAAAATATTAAACACGTATCGTATTTATATTCATATCTATACATGTGAAAAGTGGATTATGTATATGTTTACGAATGACGGATTCATAATAAAAACTCTTAGAAATAAACTCTTACACAATGATAAAAACAGTATTCATATGAATAAATGAAAACACTTATGAATAAAACTCCTTTTCATTCTATAATAAATAAACAAATTTAGAGCGTCCGTTTGTAACAGATAAATAATCGTTTTAGTTGATTACATTGTGATATAAAACCGATACATGTTTTATGTATAAATGGAACTGGAATGGCTGGTCCGATTCTGACGAGGACCCAGATAACTGATGTTACCAGGATTAACTAAGACTACTTTTTCTTGCAAAAAAAACTGACAGAATTATTATTTTTTTAAATTACCACGCGGACAAATCGCACATAGACGCGCTAGTAATCACTACATAGTATAAAACGCTTTTCTGTTCCTATATCCCTATGTATGCTTAAATCTTCAAAACTACGCTACGGAATTTGATGCGGTTTTTTTAATAGATAGAATTATTGAAGGGGCAGATTTATATGTATAATTAATGCATAATATTGTTGCGAAATCAATATATTTTTCATAGATTTTACAGATCAGTATTGCACCCGTGCGGGGCCGGGGCGGATCGCTAGTGTAATATAAATGTTGTTATTATTATGAATCATGAAGTGTCAAAATGTTATGCCCCTTTATAAACTTAAAATCCATTAGGGAACCACGCGAGAATGATAAAAGTTCCTTTCGTATTTATTATTCCAATGAATGAACGAATGAATGACTGTGGAAAAGTTTTCATTCAAAGCGTTTTCGTACAATGGTAACGTTGTTACTATGTGTATTGATAATAAAAGAGTTTCGTGATGATTGGTCGGTTTAAATAGAACAAAACCAGCAAACAAACATAAAATGAATAGCTTTTTTTTAAATAAAAATTAATAGTTCCTGTATTGCTTATATCTTGAAAACTACGCAACGTATTTTCATGCGGTTTTTTTTAATAGATAGAGTGATTAAAGAGGTAGGTTTATATGCATAACACATGCTTGATATTGCTGTATATTTTCGATCAGCACAGCACCCGTGCGAACCAGGGGCGGGTCGCTAGTTTATAGTAAAAAAAACAAATTCGAATATCAAACGAACTCCCTAACTCTTTACCTAGTTAAAACATCCGCGCTCAGCTGACCTATCGGATTTCCATTTCACGCACGAATAGCCCTATTAAATATGGCCGACATTTCAATTTGTTTATTCAATTAACACGTGTCTATATCCGAGGCTGTATTGTATGATTTATTACAGTCACATACGAGGAATAGGTTGTTTCAATGAAATAAACAGTTACACACAAATAAAATGTTATAATATGTCCGTCTTCGTCGGACATATTATGAGCCTTGAATTTATTTTGATAATAAAATATAATATACTGCCTCCATAGCCTATTGGTATGGGCGGGTGCTTTAGAAACTGCGGGTTCTAATCCTTCAGGGACTCAAGAAGGAGAAATTTTCATTGTTGCTTCGTAGTTGGTTTGGGCAATATGGGCTGATCACCCAGTTGTCTGAAAAGTAAGATGATCCATGCAAGTAAAGGGCAAGTAAAAAGTCAGTCTACCCATGAACCCGCATTGGACCAGCTTGGTGGGATATGGTCCAAAAACCTCCCAATGGATAGGGATGTATTAGAGGAAGCCTATGCCCAGCGGTGGACCATCACAGGCTGATGATGATGATAATGATAATATGTCCGACGAAGATGGACATTAGGCTCCTTAAAACAAATTAAAACGTTGAATTTATTTAAATAATAAAATAGAATATTTCACTCAGATATATGAACCGACAATATCATTCATCGTAATTTTCATGAAAACTTAAAATAATAGACTAATTTCGACATACGTATTTCGATATACCTGTACACTGCAATATTTCAAACAGAACAAATATTTTTAAGTTCTATAAAAACATAAATACATTCGTCCGTAGTTACTTTTTAAGTATATTTCAAACATAAATAGATTTACCGAAAAATAAAATCTAATTAAGCGAAAGTATAAGCTGATTAAGCCAAGTCTAAAGCTACAATAACTTAACGGCACCCAAGTTTAACAACATAGTCTCAAATATCAACCTACCCACCCATAAAACTTTGGTACTTGAAGTAAACTCTCAAGCAAGTACTCTTAAATTATGAACGCAGTAAGAAACGTTCACAACTTAAGTAAAGTGTAACTTTTAAGTTTAAAAGTGAACGCACTAAAAGTTAAGAAGTCATTCAGTCTTCTAACATCATTGTGCTCTTGATGGCAATAAATTTAACAAGATTCACAACACTTATAAACTTTGAAAGTTATTGTAAATTGAAAAAAGTAATTTATAAAGTGCTATTTATTAATTGTACAGTATTTTTTTATATTAATAAGAGGTATTAAGCAATAATTGTTTGTCTTATTGTAATGCTATGCATGTTGATAATGGCCACCGTAGGCTAGTGGTAAATCATGGCTCAGAGTGCGAGCAGTGCTAAGAGCACGCTCTAGAGTAGAGGAAATGGCTGGCCCACAGCCTACAAGATGGAGTCCTAGAGACTAGGCGCGGGTGGCATAGCGATCGCATGACTTAGTTGATCTCGCTTTGCCGCCAGAAACGCGCGGTGAAGGAACGTTGAGGGGTTTTAGTGGGTGGAAATCCCACATAACCCGGTTGCTGCTCCCCACGGTATCGGGTATCTTTAAAAGATTTCCCATCATAAAAAAAAAAAAAAAGGCTAGTGGTAAAGGCGTGTGCTTTAGAAACCGGTGGCCGTGGGTTCGGATCCAGCGGTGACTCATCAAATTTTCATTGTTGTTTAACTAGGAAACATCAATGAAAATTTGTTGCTGCTGCAGATAGTTCTGACGATTGGATCCGACTTTATACATAATCATCATTTCACTACTCGGGCAGTTACTTCATTTTTTTCAAAGTCAAAATCATTTATTCAATTCAATTTCAACTTCATTAGCCCATATTGCCCTAGCGAACTAGAAAACGATAGAACAAATTTATTTTTAACTAGGATTCTATACAGAAGCCTCAAAAGTCGGAAATATCAAGAGTAATATTCTCAAAACTATGGCATTCACGTTAAGCAAGAAACCCTTATTTAAAATAGAAACATACATAATCAAAAAACATCACAAATCCCGTGAACATGGGTGGAGTTTGAAACATCGGTATAATTTAAAAAAAATTGTAGAGTAACTAAACGCTATAAAATCCTAAAACTGTATTGTTTTATATATTTTTTATTTCATATTTAGTATTCGCGCGTAAGCAATTATTAAAATCTGCTGCATAATTATTTTCATTTAATAAATTTCCCGTATCCGTATTATAAAAACAATAAATTAGTTTCACAATGTTTCAACAATAAGAGTTCACATTACATTATCTCTGCCTGTGATAGTCCACTGCTGGGCATAGGCCTCTCCAAATACAACCCTATCCATTTGGGGGTTTTGGACCGTATCCCACCACGCTGGTCCAATGCGGGTTGGTGGGTGGACCGAATATTTGCATGCTATACATGCCCATCCGACGCATGGATCATCTTACTTTTCAGACAATTAGGTGATCAGCCCAAATTGCCCTAACCAACTAGAAAACAACAAAGCACACGCCCATACCACTAGGCTACGCAGGCAGATAATTAGAGCTAACACAAATAAATTTGTTATATTTCAAATTATACAAAAATGCTGAAGGCTTTCAAATACAAAAGCGACTAATTATCAACGAAAAGTTATAAATCAAATACAAACACGGTGAAACACACACGAAGCTGATGAATAATTCAAAATGAAATGAATAACAAGTTTAACATGCATGCGTCACGAAACAAGCGGCCATTATTTTCATTACAACTCCACGGACTTAATAGATTAGCGTATAAAGGAACGTACTTCCGCCCACGCCATGTTTTCCCGCCGTGTTTTCCCGCCCTATGGCGTCAATAACGCACAGATTAAAAATGACGTCAAGTCATGCTAATAAAGGTTTAACGAGCGCTAAAGGAAACACGATAACGGGGATCATGGCTGTCTTCACCCATAAATAAAATGCTTTATTGAAAGAGCTGACAGCTTGCTGGCATATTGAAATAGGGCTACTGCATACACATCAGAAATTTTAATAGTCGTACCTCGATATAGTGAACCACAACAAGAATTAGTCATATATCAGCATGAAATCAACTTTTTTACATAACTACTGTACTAATCAATCACACAAATATATAAAATGTGACTTTATTCGATTATTTATTAATGTCGAGAGGAAAATAAAAAAAAATTTAGGTGATGAATCGGCTGAAATTTTTCGTTATCAGTGCCTCATATTTATTACGTATAAAGTTTAACATAAGTTTTTAAAATATTTAATGATACAAAAAACCCGAATTTAAAGCATAATACCCCTGATTGGCAAAATAACTGTAAAAGATTATTATTATTATTTATTAGTCCCAGAATAGCGCTAAATAAAAATCTATTCAGCTTTATAATAATAGTACAGATTAAAATTCTATATGAGATGTACTCATCTCTTGTATCCCTTATATGAGGCTGTTTACCTCAAAACAAAAATATTACAAGAAACAGTCTGGACAGTGACAATACAAGTAATATTGCCTACGACAGAGGTTTAAGTCATCTTATAAGGGGCGTCTTTTTTCTATTGCATTAAGGTGACCTATTTTATTTACCCACCCGTAATTAATTGAAAGAAACGAAACATCATCCCTACATAGTATAAAACAAAGTCGCTTTCTTTGTCCCTACATCCCTATGTATGCTTAAATCTTTAAAACTACGCAACGGATTTCGATGCGTTTTTTTTTTGATGTATAAAGATATGAATACAGTGATTAAAGAAGCAGGTTTATATGTATAATTCATACATAATTTGTAGAGAAACGCTATAAACTTATATATATTTTTAAACATTTTACAGATATCAGTATTACACCCGTGTGAAAGACGAGTGTGGCTAAGATCTTATGATTAATTTTCTATCTTTAGGACCATGGGTCATCTTACTTTTACAGACAATTGGAGATTGACAATTTCATAAACCACTTAGGAAAAACAACTTAAAGTTGCTCGTAAACTTGACAAATTCTTGGTAACGTGAGTACACACTCACGTTACCAAGAATTTCTCAAGTTATATGTATAAGAATGTATACTATAGATTAGGCAAATAAGACTTGGAATGCAAACAAAGTGACTCATAGCAACAAAGTTACGACATATTTCGTTTTTAACAATGAATTGACGCTGAGATTTCAATCACTGAGCGTCAAATTATTTTCCTCCGGAAAAACTCGGATCTTTATCGGAATACGATGACACACGAGCTGCCAACGATCGTATTAAATAAACGACGTTTTAATATCATCATTATCATCATCACCATCAGCCCGCGTCAGTTCACTGCTGGACATAAAACCTCCCGTAATGCACGCCACCGCTATCTACCTACGGCTATTCTCATCACGCCCACACCGGCCACTTGTGAATTTCGTCACTCCATCTTGCCGCAGGGCGTCCCACGCTACGTATCATCAATGTGAAACTTTATTGCTTAGTGCAATTTACATAATAAATAATGTAATTGTATTATATAAAGATGTATAGGTACTGAAGTTATTTGAGTGAGCACGATAAATACAAACTTTTCCGAAAGATTACAAAAGAAAATCAATTCTCACTACATCTATACATATCTATGGATTTCTTTGTTATCGTCAAATTCGAGCCTAATTAGGCTAGACTCTAGGCCATAGAGGTAATGTAGTGCTTATAAATAGTTAATCAATAGAACTCTATTAAGGTTCGCCGGTGGAGGAATTATCGAACGTGGTAAACCCCGAGTTAAGTTTATCGAGGACGTAGAAATTAGACGGTTCAAGGCAAGATGGAATTTGAAAGCAATCGGTATCTATTTTATAAAACACTATCTACGGATGGAAAATGTTTACGTAATGTTTTCAAACAATTTTATTCAATTAATTATGAATTTTTAATTGAATAACACGTTTTTGTCTTTCAAACATATGGTACTGAACAGAATTCACAATTCTCACTGTCTTATATATTTATTAGACGGACCAACAGCATACAAATAATGATCATTATCACAAATATAAATAATCAAATGCTTAGTGAATGATATCTCCATAACATATACGGCATTCTAAATAACAAAAAATCTTATATTAAAAAGTAAAGCTACAAAAAGAAAAAAATATTCCTGATACTATACTTACCATTAACTTAGCGTAGCTTTTAACAATTCGATCAGTAACTATTTCAACATTTATTATTTTTGTAGCCGTAAAAGAACATTAATTATTTAGTAAAATACCAGAAAAAAACGTTGGAACTGAAACTATTTTTATTAAAAGTTTTCCAGCATAAATCATTAATTTTTCCATTTTTTTTTTGTTTTTATTATTTAACTTAAAAGAAAACACACGCTGGACGCCATTTAATTAGCCGGATCGGAACATCAAGCTCTTGGGGGATGTTCCAACTTATCTCGTTTCTGTACGTGAAACTTTCCAGTTGGCTCTGTCCCCACGGGGACGATAAATTCCCTACAATCGCAGCGGACTTAGACATGGCGGATTTGTGCACAGAGTAAAAATATTTGTACGATTTTAAAAGGATTCATTTCACGATGATTTGAAGGACTCATTTCACGAATGAATATCGATTCTGTAAATTCTAAAATGGCCGTGAGGACAATTTGAAGTAAAGAGATAAATAAATAGTGTGTATTTGTTTATAGGAGGCCTATAGGACTATAGAAACGGTAGTAGTAAGTAGTTGTGTACACAAAATGTGTAGGTTACTACTCGTAGCTGTCACCCGCGACTTCTTCCGTTTGAAATAGCAAGGTATATTCAATATGTAGTATAATAATATAAATGAAGTGTTATAATTGTATACGTCTATAATAAGATGCAAGGTTTCATAGCTTTATCTTAGACACTGACGTATTCCCATATTTATTTTCATCCCCATTACTACCCTTTGTTCATTAGTTCATCCCCGTATAGTTTGAAATCACGAAATTGCTAAATAAACACTTATGGCTCGTATCAAGTATCTAGACACAAAATTTCACCGTTTTACTACTTATTCAAATTCAAATATGTTTAATCAATATAGAAGTCTAACACTCGCTTATTGATTGTCAACGACGCTACCACTGGTTCGGAATAGGACGCCTTCGACCTGAGAAGAACCGGCGAAAGAAACTCAGATGGCCTATTTTGTCTTCTTTTAAAATAATCAGATATACATATAAATTTCATATAAGCTACATACAGTTCTATCACACGTATATTAAATTTGAAAAAGCCTGGAGCGAGCATTCCATTACTAGGTTGTGTTATCATTTATAAATTCATTTATGTTATAATAACCTTTAACACATAAACGTTCCTTTACTACTTTTTTTATCTTTAACTAAGACTATTGGAGTAATTATTAGCCTAAGTCTTTTCTTAGAATCTAAGCTACGTATGTACTAAGTTACATCAAAGTTGGTTTATGGATTAAACGGTAAAAACGGACAGACGTAAATACTTTTGCATTTATATTATTAGGATGGATTAGAAGGCCTATCTGCAGCTAACTTAATTACTCAGGAAATAAATAATTTGAAGCCTCCTACATCTTGGGCAGGACCTATTACAATTACCAATCATCATAACACTATTTTCATTGAGGTACTCATAATCATCATCATCATCATCATCAGCCTGTGATAGTACCACTGTTAGACATAGGCCTCCCTTATACACCGCTATCCATGAGGTACGAGGAAATCATAATTATAATGTACTAGCAACCCCCCAACCCACCTGTGGTTGGAATTTCGTAAAATCCGTTTATTAGCTGACCCCTAATTCTTAGCTGACCTCTAATCGGCAAAAGGAATATTCCTACCAAATTTCAAGTCGCTACGACTTATGGTTCCAGAGAAATCGTGATGAGTCAATATATAGGTAGGAATCTCTTATATATATATAGATAAAACAATATTTCTAGCTAGTTACACATGATCATTGAATCGAATCCATAGATAAACAAACCCGTACACATTACACAAAGGGCCAACTATTAAATGGCGAAAGCCAACTGTGACCTTTTGGGGCATTTGATGAAATGTTAACGTAAGGCGAGACCCCGCCGCGCCCACACCTGTCTCTGTGAGACGGTGATTTCAAAAGGTTAACGTTCTTATATTATAAATAAAGTATAAATCATAACAATAAAAAATCGAGGTAAAGAGCATCTTGTTAAATTAAAATGATATCAGATTACATTATAATTGTTAGACAACAATGATGGCCAGAAATACACAATCAAGAAATATGCAGTTTTCATCCGAAATAATTTTGCAAAAGATTTATGGAAACATTGTACCCTTATAAATGAATTTACACCAATATATCAATCACTAAACGCTAAGCTTTAGAAACCGGAGGTCGTGAGTTCGATTCCTGCGGGGATTCAACAATTTTATTTATGTTTAATAGTCTGAAAATTAAGATGATCTATGCGTCGGATGGACATGTTAAAAGTCAGTCCACCCACCAACCCGCATTGGACAAGCGGGGTGGCATACGGTCCCCTAATGGATAAGAGTGCATTAAGGAAGCCTATGTCCAGGAGTGGACTATCGCAGGCTGTTGATGATGATGATGATGACATCAATCATTGTTGATTATAATACCAACCCACGTCGCCTCGTTGCTGTTTGTTATTTTGTTATGTTATTATGTTACTTAAAATTATTATTATGAAATAAATTCTAAATTCAGTTTTGTTTAACAGTAGTCTACTTTTAAATAAAACCAATGAAGTCGCGGGCATCAGCCAGTGTAATAATAATACAGGAAAAAGTTTATTGTACTGTATCTAAAAGATTTGTTCTACCAATTCGTTTCAAAACGAAAGCTTGAAATTTGTTGGAAAACTTGAGGGCGAGCAACTTTTGTATAAATTTAAACTTTACGACGTTTAATCTTTTAAGACTTCAACAAACAATCACAATAGTAAATAGTACTTACATTTATGTATTTGTAACAGGAAAGCTCAAGTATTTTAAGATAAAAAGGTGACTGTTCTGCCCTTTCCACGGGTTTAAAATAGAGTTTTGTTCAATTAAATTAATTGTGAAATATGAATCAATAATGTATGATACATTATTAGTTATTATTAGTTAAAGCTTCTTTCTTTTTAATAAAACATGCTTGTAGCCAACGAACTGTGTTCAAATGTCATCATCATGTCTGTGCCTGTGTTAGTCCACTGCTGGACATCGGCCTTCCCTAATGCACGCCTTCTCCGTTAGGGGGTTTTGGACCGAATCCCACTAGGCTCGACCAATGCGGGTTGGTGGGTGGAACGACTTTTTACATGTCCATCCGACGCATGGATCGTCTTACTTTTGACGGATTTTCTTGGGAGGGAAACTAGCCTTGCCGGAGCCTTCAATACTAACAAACTAACGAACATTTCTGTTTATAATATAATCTTATTACATATATGAAGGAGATTCCCACCTACATATTGACTTATCACGATATCTCTGGAACCATAAAGCGTAGCGACTTGAAATTTGGTAGGAATATTCCTTTCGCCGAGTAGAGATCAGCTAAGAACGGATTTTACGAAATTCTACCCACAAGGAGGGTTGGGGAGTTGTTAGTAGACAATATAGAAGCAATACACTTTCTGTGACAACACACGTCTCTGATTGACGATGAATCCACCACCGCTTCGGAAATAGAAGCCTATTAGCCATAGGCTATGTTAGCGTAAAATTACATGAGTATTTATTTATAAATTTTGCGCTATATAGTAAACTTCCAAACATACAAAATGTTGGCATTCATAGCATTCATAGGATAAGTAAAATCACTAAATAGGAATCTAGACCTATTTATTAAGCCAGTTCAGTCGTGGTAACAACAAAATCTAACGTTAACTTTCATAACGCCAAAATTCAAGGCGTTCTATAATGGTCATATCCCAAACCAAGCAAAGCTTGTACTATGGAAACCTGATAACTGACAAATACATAAACAGACTTTTCTTTTGTAAATGATTAAAAATTATATAAATACAAACACCCAGACAAGAGAAAAACACAATGTTCATCACACAATATTGTTCCCGTGGTGGGAAACGAACCTACGCCCTTTTGCGCAACAGCAGGGTCACTAACCACTACGCAATGCGGGTCATCATAGTATGGTTTAGTCATCGTACAATCTACGTAAAGAAGTCTTCTTCTTCATCTTTTATTTACGAAAGAAGTACAATGTCAAAGTCAATTGCCACCATAAAGCCAGCGCTCTGATAGGTTAATATACGAACGCGTGTTCTGTATCGCGCGATATTCCACCAATAACAACGCTTTAAATTTAGTACCAAAAGCTTGACATTAGACAATCTTTATAAACTCACCGTTTTGTCTATGGAAATCAATAAAAAATGTGCGATACTACATAGTTCCTGATATGGAAGGTGCACAATTGAAATAAGCAAAAGATAAGTTTTAAGTACGTTCCAATTATATATGTATGCGAATAATTAATGTTATTATTGTGTAATAATAGTGTTTTAAAATAATGCAAGAAGTAAATAAAGTTATTATTTTAATAACCATAAAGAATATAAGTAATTGAATCACATGTTTATCTAGTTATATTAAAAAATAAATATTTTTTTGATGACAAAGTAAACAGAATTTTATGTGGAACAACCATGGGGAAGAACACAATTCTATAATTAAATATTAGATAACTCGTTATCAGCTCTTTGAACTTCGTAAAGAGCCAGGAAAATTACTTATCCCTTTCCTAGAAAACGCCAAAATAAATCGGGTTCCTTTTATCAGTGTTCAATATCCAATAGAGAGTGACGATATAAATTGGATGCTACAGTAATGTGAGCAATTACAGCCTACGCTTTCACCCTTTTTCGTGGAATCATATAAATAGATGATAAGTCCCCTTTTTACAGGGGGCCGTCTGGGGCGGTACCAACCCGGTGTCTATTTTTGCCGCAAAGCGGTATTGTGAAAACACTATCGTGTTCCGGTTTGAATGGCACCATAGCCAGTGTATTTACTGGGTAAACGAGACGTAAAATCTCATATATTACCGATATCCATGGGCGTTGTCGACCACTTTTCATCGGATGGCTCGACGCTTGCTGCTTTTGTTGCCAATAAAAAAATCAATTAAAAACAAAGTTTAAAGTATCTTACGCATATCTATACAAGACAAAATAACGTATACGTAACCCATAGTAAAGTATTGGTGTCATATTTCTTACTATTGCCCGCGCCCGACTTTGTCCGCTTGATGATATATAAAAAGCATTCTTTTGAAAAAAAAAAGTAGTCTAAGCCTGTCGGTCTGTTTGGCTGTTTGTACTGGCTAATAGCTGCAAAGGCTAGTCCGATTTTAAAAGGTCCTTCATTGGAATATAACTGAAAGGAGTAATTAAACTCAATTAATGTTTTGACTGTAGAGTCAGAACAACAACCTTAGACTTTTAGTTTGCGAATCGCTAACAAAAATTACATTAATCCAATCTTATGTGACTCAGGTGTAAACAAAACAAACGGGATAGCATAAACTTTCCATCCAATCAGCATAAAGAGAGGTTAGAAAAGAAAATGGACGATCGTGCCATTTTCCCGCGCGAAGTAAACAAAACCCTTAAACGAAATAATAATGGCGGTGCGCAGAAACAATTTATTTTATTGCTAAAAACCCCGAGGCGTTGGCCGCCTGGGGGGTTATCGAGTTTCCTAGGTTTTCGAACAAACCGAATCGTAGACAGAATACTAATGAATCTTTGCTTTATAAATATACGTTACATATTTCCCGCGTCATGTGTAAAAAAATATATTTAACTATTTTACTTACTTATTATAATATTATTTATAGATTTTAAAGTTTTATTTACGATTGCAATTGATTTAGTTATGACATGGTATCAAAAATACTATTGCGAAAAAAATTAAAATGAATAAAACTTTTTTTTAGATGAAGAGTCTTATTTCACAATATACCGATATACAAGGAGAATTACTCTACGGCTAATGAGGTAATAATAATAAACCTTTTTCATGGTTTCAAATCAGTCGATTTTTATTTTAAATTTGACATGGTGTATAAACGTGTGGTGAATCAATTGGTAAACCATTCTGTGAAACCAGACCAAACATACTGAAGTCAAATTAGTGATAAAATTTATGTAAACTCAGCCTTAAGTCAAATATACATTATGTGGTTAGATATTGTTAGTTTACTGTCAAAAGGCGCACCGAGATCCATCAAGATGTTGTCTAACACGTTATTTCTTGTAGGGCAGGGGTCAACCCGTGAGTTTTGTCGATATAAAATTTCACTGCCTTTGAATTGCTTGACATGTATTATATTTAGATGCCAGTCGCTTTGGACAAAAGCTATTATTTACGTAAAATTAAGTAAATTATAAGCTGACCCAATAACAAATGAGCAGATGTCAGAAAAATAGGACATCCTCGACAACAATTTTCTTTCTTGTTCATTGTTTCCTTGAGATGCATATTTTTTACAGTCTTAACCAATCCCGGGAATACAAGGTTCATATTTGGGTTTCTTTCAAGTAAAATTATCATCATCATCAGCCTGTGATAGTCCACTGCTGGACCTAGGCCTCCCCTATTTTACCCTTATCCATTAGGAATTTTGGACGCCTTAATACATAACGGTATCATTATGTAAACGCATTTGTAGTAATGCTGTTCATTCTTCTTTGGTTACGTCTCAATCTTTTTTGTCTGTTGTCACTCCAGATAGGACATGCCATATTTGTAGTGTTTTTTTTTGTTTATGCTCAAAAATACCCAGAAACTAAAATATGCATTCGTCAAAACATCTAGGGAAATGAAGATACATTGCTAATGTATTCATTTCAAATGACATAAGTCCGAGGCTTCCTTTACGTAACCGCCGAAGGCTAGGAGGTTGAATTTGAATACTATTTTTGGAACGGACATGTTCTGAATAAAGCGATTCTGCGGAAATCGCCGGGGAATATGTTTCATAAATTATGTTATGTTATAGCAATTTATATTAGTTATATAAAGCAACTGCCTCCGTAGGTTTGGGTGTGAGATTTAGAAACCAGAGGTCGTGGGTTCGAATCCTGCGGGGACTCAACATATTTTCGTTTTTCTTACCTAGTTGGTTAGGGCAATTTGGGCCGACCACCCAATTGTCTGAAAAGTAAGATGGACGATGCGTCGGATGGGCATGTAAAAAGTCGGACACCAACCCTCATTGGACCAGTGTGGTGGGATACGTTCCAAAACCCCCTAATTGATAGGAGTGAATTAGGAGAGGCCTATGTCTAGCAGTAGACTATCACAGGCTGATGATGATGATGATGATATAAAGCAAATATTCTGATAGATAAGGTAGTTAATAAAGAAGAATGTCTTTAAAAGGTTCAAAAGGCCTGAAACCTCCGAAATATAGTACAGTAATCGAATCTGATATAATTTTTACTTTATTTAATGTATAGTTACCGTATTATGGTAGCTAATTTTTTTCAATTATCCTTCTCTATCTTTTACAATTATTTCTTTTATTCACGCAAATACTAAACATTATTGAATAAAAGGAATTTTTACAGTCCACCCCGTGACCACGGCCTTATAAAATCTTAAAAGTAAAATCTTTTACAATACAAAATTAAACGACCTATCCTACCAGAACACAATTGACACAACACACTCCTGACATTTCCAAATGTCAATTCGGAATTTTACATATTATACGTCAAATAACAATACGTAGTTCTATTAGGCAATGATTAAGCTCTTAAGCGCCAATATGGCGTCGTTTCCCGCCATTCCCACCCACGCCTTGATCCACTTAATGGCGGCCGAAACAAATCGGATACGGAAACGGCATTTCACAGTCGGGCCCCGATTTAATCAGAATTATGTCATCATCGACATAGGAGTGGTTTATAAAGAAAATGCGCGATGTATTTATTAATAGAAGAAAGTCTATGATAGTAAAATTACGTAATCTATAGAAATAAATAAAATTGGAGATTCTGTTTGTAACATCAAAATAATTGTTTTAAAACGACTAAATTGTGATATATAACCGATATATTATAACATAACAACATTTTTTTATTTTTGTCTGTCTTTCCGTTTATTTTGTCTAATCTGTCGAATGGCTGCTTCGATTTTGACGGGAATTATACTGGAAGATAGGTGATGTAACTGGGACTGGGAATAACTTAGGCTGGTTTTTTAATTTTTTAAATATATAACACGAGGATGAAATCGCGGGAAACAGCTTGTGAAATATATAACTAAGCTCTGACGATAAAATTGTTTTAAAACTAACGATTTTGCGTGTCGTTACTGTTTAAAATTATTTAAAACTACTTAAGGGTCAAACAACAAAGCATGTTGGCGTTTTTACAAACATCGACAAAAAACATTTAAGGAAAAAGTAAAAGGACCTTGTAGATATATTTTCCGCCCCGTGGCCTAGCAGTATTGCCCCTTACTTTATAAACCGGAGGTCGTGGGTTCGAATACCGCGAGGAAAAACTATTTTGTGTTATAGTTGTTTTCTGGTTGGTTAGGACAATTTGGGCCTATCAAAATCCCTTAATTAGAGGCATGCATTAAAGGAGCCCTATGTCCAGCAGTGGACTAACACGGGCTGATGATGATGATGATGAGATAATATACTTTTTCGATAGCTTAGCCATTGGTTAAACGTAAAGAAATTAAGAAAATTGGCAAAAGATTTAGTGGTTTATTTGTGCATAGGTTAACTTGTATGTAGATGCATATCAAAGTACATATTGTATATTATTTCAAAACAATAAACGAAAGCAAATAAATAAAGAATTTAAATAGACAGCTATTCGTTGGATATTGCCGTTGTTCAATTCGCGCGCGATGGAAAGTAATCAAGATTAATACCGGCCAGTGATATACCGAGATATTGCGGCGGCCATATTGCCGTTCGGAAATAGAGCGAGCGTTGTTTTTCGCGAGTTTAATAACGATCTTTATTGTCTGTTGACTACAGCCGATTGCATATTGGAACTATATTTCTTACATCAAAACTAAAAAAAAAAACATTGTTTTCTAATTGATCGCACAAGTTTACAAGATGTATAGTGGTCATATAATTAAAACGGCGAATTAAAATCAATAAAAGTAACAATATCGCGATAATACAAAAACCAATAATAATTTTAATTAATAAAAAAGTTATTAACATGTTTTTGTACCTATACCTAAAAAAAAAACAAAATGTTAACTTCTAATACATTAGCATTTTTAATAACATTACATTTGTCGAAGCTTTTACAGATACCAACAATATTATACAACAATGTAATGCCAACAACAAGAAAATAAGAGCATCTGCCTTGTTCATTCCACTTCATTCAAACATACTTAGGTTTAAAGTAAAAAACGTTTGTTGTAAAATGGGTTCCGAAGTTGCTTGAAAAAGAATCCCACCGTTGTAGCAATTGGAGCGAGGTGAGTGAGCCACTTAGAACTGATACCTTGTATTCATTGTTAATGCACTTGGCTTCGTACTTGAAATGTACCATTTATTTTTACACTGGCAACTCGGACCAGTATGTTCCAAATTTAAACTTGAACGCGTTCCGTTATACGTAATCAATATAGGTAAACAATTAAATACGGTTTTTAATTTGCCTGAACACTGTTTTACGGCAAATTTTACTACAACTGACTTAACAATCATTAACATTTAACAATAATTAAGTAAAAAAATTATTGCAGATATAGCAATAGAAAATCAATTATTTTTAGCAAGGAGGTTAATGATATTTTAGCTTGGGATTCTTTTTAGTGCAAGAAATATTTAAATGGATTTAACGAAGGAAACAAATTGAACAGAACAGCAGGTATTATAAGTAAAAAGCGGGCCTTATATTTCTTTCTTCTTTCTTTTAATATCGCGCAAGTCAATTTTTTGACAATTTAAAAAAGAGAGAGCAGATTTAAATGCCATTAAAAAGTTGTAACTGCAACTTGAAAAATTCTACAAGAGCTCACTCTGTAAGTACGTACAATTGTATTTTTAAATTTGAATTTTTCCGAGTGGCAACTCGGAGATCGGACTTGAAATGCCCGCTCCTATCGAGGTCAAACAAACTGGGATAGTGTTGCCAATAATAAAGTTGAATAAAGCGTTGCACGAGAATGAAAAGTTATTTTCTTTTTACGGAAAGAGCATTGAAGTAGCGAAGCTTTACAATCTTACGCTTGCTATTTGCTGTGTTTTATTTTTAGCCTCTTTCCTAAACAAGATAGGATTTCCTTAAACAAACTATATGTCAACTACGTATAATTTATAGCACACTGATATCTTACAAAAAGGGATTAACTTTGTTCGTTTATCAGATAAAGAATTGATATAAACAAAGTTTTCTTTAATGTAAGATACTGGCGTCAGTGTCTGTTGATGGTCGAAATTCCATCTTTTAGAACGCTTGCTATAGATTTATCTACCTTGTTTTGTCCTGTACGTTTTGTTTCTGATATTCGGCACTCAATAGCATTGTTTATTAGATTAGATGCGTTTTGTAACAAAGAGCCTTCAACAATAGCTACCTTGACCTGTTTTTATGATGATTGTATGATTGCATAGGTATACTCCAGATTTATGGTGGTATGCAAACTAAAATACGGTATCGTTTCATTCAGTGTGTTCGTCATCAGCCTGTGATAGTCCACTGCTGGACATAGGCCTCCCCTAATACACCCCTATCCATTAGGGGGTTTTGGACCGTATCCTACCACGCCGGTCCAATGCGGGTTGTCGGTGGACCGACTTTTTACTTAAGTAAAAATTCGGTCCACAACAATGAAAATTTGTTTAGTCCCAGCAGGATTCGAACCCACGACCTCCGTTTCTAAAGCACACGCCCATACCACTAGGCTACGAAGGCAGTTCAGAGTGTTACTCGACCGTTTTACGGCGTATGCTGACGCCGCATAGGTGTATACCAATCCCTCTTACAATATGACCTACTAGCTACCCAAAACCGACCGGAGAGAGGCCTGATCTCTCTATGGCAGGATCGAATTTTTATTTTTTGTCCTTTATCTATTTCCCTTCTGGCGCATGGATCATCTTACTTCACAGGCAATCGGGTGATCAGTCTGCATTGTCCTGAGCAACTAGATAGCCTAAAAACTAAGTCCGCGGAGGATTCGAACCATGGAGGCAGTTAAATGAACATGTATTACGCACACGAAAAGTTAAAAAAACATGTATTATTTACATGTTTTTACATATACATGTAAAGTATTACCTTGATATAAGAAATAATAAAATTTTATGGTAAAATATTTTACCAAGAGATACCAATAATTTTTTTCTCTTATTTTAACATGACATGCGGCTATTTTAATAAAAAAATAGTAAGAATAATAAATGAACAAACATTCTGTTGCTATTTTTTTAACAAATGAATAAAGCATTGGACCAAACCGCAAGCCTCGCTTATTCATTCATTAAAAATGAAATGTACCCTCTCTTTTGCCTTCTTTGTTTGTACAATTGTTTTATATACTTATATTTTCTCTTAGACCCCTATTAACGAAGCAATGCAAAATAACGACTCAGAAAAAGTATATTCGGCTTTTACTTTTTTGAGCAAGCAAAAGACTTGTCAAAAGAGTATCAAAAACAGACAATATTTCCCATTTACAAAATTTATAAGGTGAAATGCACTGTTTGTTTTTATAAAATATGTAAAATATGGCTGTTAAACACAGTGTGATAATAAAATTAAATCATAAAATTTAAACATTTTTATTTATCCGTTGTTGAATTTAAATATTTTGTACAAGTAAGGTATTTTAAATGATTTCGTGACCAAAAGTGTTGGATTTAATCTTGATAATGCCTGTGGCCAACCCTGTTACTTAGAACGACGCACTTTAATTTTGTTAAAAAAAAGTATTGTATTTTATCAAGTAATTTCAATAGGTAAGTCATATATTTTTAAAGAAACTTAGTAATTTACTCTTATCTACTACTGTTTAGTTTAATAAATTTGTAACGAATAGCATAAGTAATTATTATTAGTTATAATATAAATAATTTTCCGGAATAAATAAGCATTAAACGGGTATTTATATCAAAATGTCTAGCTTATACTATTTTATGATAATGTAGCTTTATTTCTCTTTAGTAATATCTTAACAAATGATCAAAAATATGAAATAGACATTTTGTAAAACGAACGATGATAATTTGAAAAAAGAACGATAATTTTTTCTAAAATTATGTTCAACCAACACCGATAATAAAGACGACTTGCCGTTTTTTAACAACATTATATAAGACTAGTTAAATATGGTTAAAGCAACAACAAGAAGGAAGAAGAAACGACATTGATCTAATATTCAATATTCATAAACTATTGGGAAACACAAACGTTCCCTAAAAACAACTCCAAAGACAAATGCCGACTGGAATGCTCTAAATTCAAAGTAAACCGAACGACTGAATTGCAAATAACTTGTGGAACTGAAAGAGGGACTGAGCGAAGACTTTTACAATGTCCGAAAGCGCAATCGAATTAATCCTCAAAGTAGAACCTGTTTTGTGTTTTTCAAGATAATTTAAAAATAACCTTTTCAATTATCTCGAAAAGAAAAACGAAGCAAGGAGGAAAATGCATTAAAGCTGTAAAACTTTATTGGTGGCTTCCTAATTTTATCGCATACGTCGCACGGGACGGGCAGACGAACAGTCGAGCCACCTGATGGAAAGTGGTCACCGACGCCCATGGACATCGGTATTACGAAGGGCATCATCATGGCGCTGGTTACGGACCCCTCTACACGGAACACGGTAGTGTTTTGCGGCAGAAATAACACGGTGGTACCACCCAAACTACTACCTCAAAATACAAAAATATTAACAGCATCACAGTTGCGCTATCTGATGGAAAATGGTTACCGACGCTCATACATACGACGACATAGGCCGAACGAAGGGTAACCAACGCCTACGGTGAAGCGTTAAATTTCATTTAAATAGCTTTAAGATTCGCTTACCCAGTAAGAGGTACATTGCTTACGCTGGTGTCCTTCAAGTCTAAATACAGTAAAATGGGGACCTACCATCTATTAAAAAAATAACTACTGCAATAAAAATAAAACAAGGGCATGCACTGTAATCATTAAAAAAACATTATTTTTTAATATAGAATGAGGATGTAAATTTTTGATCAAACTTTATTTAAGTGGTTTCTCTATAATAATATCAGCCCTTAGATTTGTATTACTGCAACTTTTGGCGTATTTCATGGGCCACCATCTATCATATTGTTAGGTGTAAGATGTGAAGTTCAATTAAGCAAACTTGTTTTAAGGAAAAAGGTGCGTTGCTTATGACCGTAGTTCAAGTGTTTCCGTTTCTAAAGGCTGTTTACGATGATGATTATGATATATATTACCACGCAGATAAAGTCGCGGTCAGCAGCTAGTATTACATAAAGTTGACTGCTTAAAACAACGTGTACACGGTACTGTAATAAAAAATAATCATATTAATACTAAACTTTGAGTGTTTAATTCCATTATCATTATAAAACAATAGTTGTCTCTAACAGACAGTTCTGACGGTATCAATTGGAAATGAGCCAACGCTGCTATATCATGAATGGATGCCATTTCACAGTCTTCGTTGTTGAACGCACAAAAACTGCTCCAATGGACGTCGAGGGCCGAGCGGAATGAAGTGCAGACAACTTCACATGATACGACCCGTTCATATTTCGCATTGTGACTACGCCGTGAAGTTGTTTCGAATTGCGAATGGATTTATGAAATTTTATAAGCTATACAAATTTTAAAAAAATGTTATGTTTGTTTTATTCAAAATAACAGTTTTTGAAATTATAACAGTGTGATATATAACCGTTTATGTAACATATTATTATTTATATAAATTTTTGTTCGTCAGTTTCTTCTTCACTTTTTATCGAAAAGAAAACTAAAAATATTTTTAGTTTTTCGTCAAATCGTTTCTCGGTTAATCGTTTCATTCAATAATTTGATTTATGTGCACAAATAAAAGAAATAACCTTTTTTATTTACCACCGTCTAAACTATGAGTCTATGCTAATTAACGGAAATGAATTCATTTCGTGATACATACATGTGGCGGTAATATTATTTAAATGCCTACATTTATATTATTGAAGCCCTCTCAAATAAAAAAATACAATATAAATATAAAGTACCTTCAGCCAATGACGAATGAAGACTAAGAAGAAGAAGCAATAGTAGCTTAAACGAAAAACAAAAGAAAATCTAAAGACAAAGTTGCACCGTTTACTAGCCCTACTAACATTATAATAATGACATTATAATAGTATAGTATTGACATTGACTGCCTCCATAGCCTAGTGGTATGGGCGTGTGCTTTACAAACCGGAGGTCGTGGGTTCGAATCCTGCGGGGACACAACAAATTTTCATTGTTGTGTCCTAGTTGGTTAGGGCAATTTGGGCCGATCACCCAATTGTCTGAAAAGTAAGATGATCCATGCTTCGGATGGGCATGTAAAAAGTCGGTCCACCCACCAACCCGCATTGGACCAGCGTGGTGGGATACGATCCAAGAACCCCCTAATGGGTAGGGGTGTATTAGGGGAGGCCTATGTCCAGCAGTGGACTATCACAGGCTGATGATGATGAATAGTATAGTATAGTAAATAGAATAATAAAAGTTATTAAAGATGAAAGGATATAAGGATTTCAATTTAAATAAAAATTAAACAAATCTATCCATATTAAACGCATTTTATAAATGCTCAAAATGTTTAGATTATCTTACGTAAATGATATAATAGAAGAGGTATACCTACATGGAAATATTATCTGTATTAAGAATTAAAACGTCTGTCTATAATTTCTTACTTATTTTAACAGATCATTTGTTGCAGAATACTTGTTGCAACATTATTTTTATTTAAACTAAAAAAGCATTTTTCTCTTTATAGTTACATTAATATGAATTGTGAAATTTCTTGTTAACATCGCATCCTTATACAATGCCATAGTGTGTATGAAAAAAAGAGAGGCCGTCAGTGACCTATATATGTACGTTTTTAATACAAGGACAATAGAAAGGAACGCAAACGTCGTGATCATACGATTTACTTGTAAATAATTAAAAAATGATATTAAAAATATTGCATAAAAACGACAAATCACAGATTTTTTTCATTGTATAAGACTTAATTGTTATGTTGTTTTATATTGAGAGCCCAATAAAAAATGTAATAATTTTGAAATGTTTAAAAATGTCTCTGTGAGCTGTAGAATGCGTCACAGATAATAGAAAAAATAATATTATATTTGAAAACCCCTAAAATTCATTTAAATTAAAATCCCAACACCAAAGGGAATAATTGGTTTAATAAAAAATTTTGACAGTGAAAAATATTATAATATTTCATCTGTAATGTAAGAAATAGATTAAAATATTTCATTTACATTTGTTTTAATATGGTCAATTAAAAAGAAAACGCCGCACACGTCATTTAATATACCACAAAAATATTTTAATCGTAAATAAAGACTGACCGAAAAAAACATATTATATAAAAAAAAAAATCCAGGGAAATATACAAAATCTGTTCAGTACTCACGTAAACAGAACATTTTCGCCAGCATCGTGAACGCCGTATCAAAGATCGCGAACGGATTACTCCTAACTACGATTCGAGAGAGCATTTTCGCTTTCCCCGTAAACCGCGCCGCGATATTTATCGATGCGCCTTATAACATTTATGTTTGTCAATTCGTTTTACTTCCAGTATGGCGCCGAAGGCTTCGGACTATCGTTTGCACATCTGCTATTGTTGAAGACAAACTGGTGGTGGGATGTTTTTTAGTTTTTATACCGGGCGGCCTGGCGGTGCGGCGGACATGTTGTGACGTCATACGCAGAAATCAATCCTTCGGGGCATGCGCGCCGCGCCGTCCGAACGGCGTATATGCGTGGCCGTGAAGCAGCGCTCGGATATAGACCACTCAAAATGGATGACACTTTTTTCATGAATGAACCATTCAATCGTTTTATTTTTAGACGGACACTCCGACTTGATTGCATTGAGATTTTTGAAAATTTTCAATTAAGATGTTTTTTGTTTTTGTTTAAATTCACGTGATACTACTATATAATAAATAAGGGTCTGTTATCGATTTTCACTTTTCCTGTTTGTTCAAATCGTTTTTCATTGTCCTTAGCCCTGACAGCGATCTGGTCTTAAGGCATTAATATGTCAAATATATTTTGCTATTCACATTAATAAATGTTTTAAAGTCATTGGATACTGATAACGCATTAAGAAAAGAGATACAGAGCTTATAGAGAAAGTTGAGCGTATGAGCGTACATCATATTAGCCGTACTTACTATGTAACCCAAATGAATTTCGAAATTTACGTAATAGTCCAAAATATATTCCATTGGCACCACAACATAATCGCTTGATTATAATAATGGCGGCACTCCGCCTATTAGAGTCCTTTTTGGTTAATGCGCTGCTAGAATATGCCGTTACACTTTTTATTTGAATGGTGTATGCAATCTGTATATGCAGATTAATTTACGAACTATTTCTATAGAACCACAAAGTAAATAATTTTTATTTAAGTTAACTCCGTTTGTATCTCATGCAGTTGTCCTTTTAGAGCATCCACAGCATTAAAAAAAGACCGCAAGTACAATGACCAATTGTATTATTTAATAAATTATCGCATTAAGCAATAATTTTAACTTTTTAAAACATCAGACTTATAACTTATCATAGCATTTATATATTTTAAAAATGACGTACATTCCTTATATATATTTACCGAGAAACAATATTTTTCTCTTTGAAACTTGAAGTTCGAACCTGAGCCCGCTAAAACAACATAATGAGGGTGCTATTATTTCTGCGCGGCAGTTTACTCAATTAACATCCATGAATACCTTTTTATATTATTAGCATTTTTATTAAATATTTTTTATTAATATTGCCTGCCTGCCTCCGTAGCCTAGTGGTATAGGCGTGTGGCTTAGAAACCGGAGGTCGTGTGTTCGAATCCTGTGGGAACTCAACAAATTTTCATTGTTGTTTCCTAGTTGGTTAGGGCAATTTGGGGCGATCACCAATTGTCTGAAAAGTAAGATGATCCATGCGTCGGATGGGCATGTAAAAGTCGGTCCACCACCAACCCGCATTGGACCAGCGTGGTGGGATACGGTCCAAAAACCCTCTAATGGATAGGGTGTATTAGGGAGGCCTATGTCCAGCAGTGGACTATCACAGGCTGATGATGATAATATTTATAACTAAGAATATTGCGCACTTTAAAATAAAAAAGCCTAAAGCCTTTATATTTTCAAAAAATACTATTTCCAAAAAACACAAATTGAGAATTAAGTGATGGTTAATATCCATGTAAAATAATAAAACAATCCTTTCGGTTTCAATGACCTGTTGCACTTTAAATTAACTCATTCACCCTTATTTCATAACATTAATAAAGTTATGAAGTGGGTGTGTATCTCATACACACACTTCATACACTTTCCACGGCATTTACGTCAGTACAAGCATCAATATCATATGATAGGGGACGGACTAGATTGCAACCACTATTAATATTTATTTATTTATTTAAATAGGACACCAGCATTACATACATTTAACATTAGTAAGCAACATTAAACTGTTATTAAATTCTGATACATGTACCATATTAGATGACACAGCATTGATAGTGACAGGTGACATCTAATAGTAATGTACCAGAGTCAAACTAGATGTAAAATTGAAGTAAACAGTGTAAACAATCGACCTCATTCTCTGAAAAGTGAGATGATCCATGCGTCGGATGGGCATGTAAAAAGTCGGTCCACCACCAACCCGCATTGGACCAGCGTGGTGGGATACGGTCCAAAACCCCCCAATGGATAGGGTAGACCGCTACCATATTTAACCGATAAAGAACGCCTGACATTTTTTGGGCCAGAACAGCTTAACTATTTTTTGTTTTACTTTTTATTTCTATGCTTAAAGTGTGTTTGAGAGGTGGTAAGTCCTCTATTTACAGGGTACCGTCTGGCGTGGTAACACGGCGTTGCTTATTTCTGCGGCGTAGTAGCAGTGTGTAAACACTACTGTGTTACGGTTTGAAGGGCACCGTAGCTAGCGTATTTACTGGGCAAACGAGACGTAACATCCTATGTCTCACGATAGGCAGCGTGTTGGTGATACCCCTGGTATTGCCGATGTCCATGGGCGTCGGTGACCACTTCCCATCAGGTGGCCCGATTGCTCGTCTCTTTTTATGCAATATAGAAAAACAAGGTAATTTCTTCTTATTTGGCTCAAATTCACAACACTTGTATATTTTGGCGGTTCGCTCTGTTTTAAGGCACAATTTGAAGCGATATCCTTTGATATACATAACCATTTATTCTACAAAACTAACTAGATGTAATGCAATGAAAACAATTAATAACCTTTATTAATTCATTGGCAATATAATTAGGATTCAATAATTGCAATGTAGCTTTCTGTTCATTTGTCTTGCCATTGGTAGTTAACATACTGTATAAAGACGAACTTTAAATATACTAGGAAATTCAATAGCTATTTCGAGAGCAAACATTCAGACTACGGTAATTGCTTTAGGAAGAGCTACCAACTTGTAGTTAAAACAAGCAAGTTGCTCCATTAGTGAGGGCAAAATGTTTTAAATAACTACGTTGACTTTGTTTAGCTTATTTTAAATTTACTATGTAAATTTCTACTTCTTTTCGTAGCCTTTCTCCAAGTTATTGAGCTTTTAATGTTTTTATCTACCTTCATATCAAAAATACCTGTTTGTTGTACATTTGGCAATCTAGTATTTTTAGGCAACTATGTTAAGGCTTTTAGCTTGTATATGCTGGTGGGCGTAGACATGAATATTGCATTTTTCCTTCTAATTTAAAATGTGATAAATGTGGTCCACGATTTCACAAGGTTTTTTTAATCCAATCATGAGCTCGTACCAGTTAAAAAGCTAGAAATAGTTTATGCCGGTGAATAAATTGGGCTGAAGATTTTGCAGAAAAGTACTTTTTATATTAAACGAGATAATTCATCATCATGAGCCTGAGATAGTCCACTGCTGGACATAGGCCTCCCCCAATACACCCCTATTAGGGGGTTTTGGACCGTATCCCACTACCGTACCGATGCGGATTGGTAGATGGACCAACTTTTTATATGCCCATCCGACGCATGGATCATCTTACTTTTCAGACAATCGGGTGATTGGCCCAAATTGCCCAAACCAACTAGGAAGCAACAATGAAAATTTGTTGAGTCCCCGCCGGAATCGAACCCACGACCTTCGGTTAATGTAGCACACGCCCATACTAATAAACTACGGAGGCAGTTAAAGAGACAATTAAATAACAATTTTAATTGATAAACAAATGAATAAATGTAAACGATTAGCGACGTTGTTTTTCACAGGGGTCTACTTTTCTTATGAATCTAGTAGCTTTCACTAGATACAGTGTTAAAAAAATCATCATCATCAGCCTGTGTTAGTCCACTGCTGAACATAGGCCTCCCCTACCGCACGCCTTCCCCATTAAAGGGCTTCTGGACCGTACCCCACGTAGTTCGTGGGTGGACCGACTTTTTACATGTACATCCGACGCTTGGATCATCTTACTTTTCAGACGATCGGGTGACAACAATGACATTTATTGAGTCCCCGCAGGGTTTGAACCCACAACCACCGGTTTCTAAAGCACACGCCCTTACCACTAGGCTAAGGAGGCAGTTAAAAAAAATAAAAACCAAAATACCCTTATCATACTTGAAATAGTGACTCGTAAAATCAAACTAATATATAACATACATAATCAGCCTTTGTTAGTCCACTGCTGGACTAGGCTCCTAATACACCCTATCCATTAGGGGTTTGGACCGTATCCCACCACGCTGGTCCAATGCAGGGTTGGTGGTGGACCGACTTTTACATGCCCATCCGACGCATGGATCATCTTACTTTCAGACAATTGGGTGATCGGCCCATTGCCTAACCAACTAGGAAACAACAATGAAAATTTGTTGCGTCCCGCAGGATTCGAACCCACGACCTCCGGTTTCTAAAGCACACGCCCATACCACTAGGCTACGGAGGCAGTTATTACTTACTACTGTAATTATTATACTATAATAATGATAATTAATACAGGAAACAAATAATTTTACAGAGAAAAAACGAGAACAAGGTCGCAAAATATGTCGCTTTCAGTAGACTGAATACACAAGAAAAATGGTCACACATTACGACCTTGCACAAGGCCATCGAAAGAGAAAAATAATAGCCCATCCGTCCGGAAGTGACCGTGGCCCTATGTCACTTACGTCTTTGATACTATTCAAAGTCGTAGTATTTGCTAGCTGCGAGCTGGATTTGAATAAGCGAGATGACATGCAAATTCTGCGAAGCCTTAAAACAAATAGTACGGCGGGACACTTTCTATTTAAGACATGGGATGTCACGTTCATTTTCTTCTACATTATTATACTTCTTATTGATGAAATGTTAAACTGGTGGTAGGTCCTCTTTTTACAGGGGACCGGTACCGCTATTGGTACCACCGCGGCGCCTATTTCTACCGCAAATCACAGTGTGAAAACACTACAGTGCTCCGGTTTTAAGGGCACCGTAGCCAGCGTATTTACTCGGTAAAGGAGACTTAACACCCTGTGTCTTACGGTGGGCAGCGCGTTGGTGATATTACTAGTATTGCCGATGATTATGGGCGTCGGTGACCACTTCCCATCGGGTACCAGGCTCGTCTGCCTGCGTAGGCAATAAAAAAATCAATAATTATTTGACAGTCGACATTAGTCGACTTCGAATAGTGTTGCTATTAAGAAACACTATTCGAACGTCGCCCTTTCGCTGCAATGTGTCACTTTGTAAACATTTATTAAGAGTCTAAATTGGCAAAACAATAGTTACAGATTTAGGTCGTCCTTCAAACTGGAAAACGGTAGTGAAACCATGATTGTAGTGCCCTGATATATATATATTATATGCCATAGTTAATACTAATGTGAAAAATTACATAAAGTAGTGGTTTACTAATTGATTTAGTGATTTACACAAATAACATTTGTGTATAGTTATTTTATCTTCCTTATAATTTGCCTCTCTCTCTTTTCTCACTCATTTCCCTAATTTTGTATTAAATCAAAAGCTCGAAGCTTTATTGTTCAATTTGTTATGGGATTGGACTGTTGCTTCAAACATGATCTTGCTGAAGTTTTTCTCGGAAGTAACAACAGACATTTGTTAATGTTGGCGTATAAAAACATTTCATTGTGGCGTTTTATCTATATTATTAAAAACCTATTTCTATGCAAATTGTCTATTTCTCCCAAGCTTGGACATGGTACAACAATATACAATTTCCGTCGAGATGATTGTCATTAAGGCAACCGATCTATTTTGGAGACCAGCCAATTACGTATGAGACACTATTGCACCGAAAATTTACGCGCTGAATCAGATTTACTACTACTTCCTTAAATAGTCCTATGGGACGGAGAATATCCTATGGGACATGTTACTTTACGGACAATCGGTCGATCTGAAATAGGAAACGACAATAAAAAGTTGTTCAGTCAGGATTTGAACCCACAACCTCCGGCTTCTATGACGTAAGATCACAACACGGGACTATAAAGGCTGTTAGATTATTAAAAGATACAAAAGTTATAATCGTCTAGATATATAAATGAAATCTGTTTTGTTATATTTCCGAAGAGAATCTTCGCTCATTTTGGCCTAGTAATTTGGTTCAATGTTATGTGGCAGCCATGCAGTATTAATAGTCCGGCACCTCAGAATAGTTGTCTATAAAAGTTTAGAATGTAGGACAGCAATCAGTCAGCGAATATAAGTCGACAAAATAAAACGAAAGCTTTATTTCGTGACGACCTAATATGTTCTGTATTAATTATCTATAAGACATGTATGTGCCATAAAAAGGTTACGTATTATAATTATATTTAAACGTAATTACAATTGTTCATGTATGACACATAAGTAAAGTGCAAGACAATGTCGTGAAACTTACATAACCATTTCAATAAAAAAAAATTTAAAATCACACAATTATATTTAAATAGAAAATAACACACAAACAGACAGATCATTACACATAATTTAACATTTTATCATGCAAATTGAGCAAGTTGTTAGCTTGCATAAGTAAAACTTGAACTCCTGGGAATGTAATTCTAGTTGTGTCGAAGTTTGCCTTCATAAATGTTTGTTTCGAAGTGCGGTTAAGCCTTTGAGGAGTCGTCACTTTATTATGTCGACAGGGAAAAGATAACAAATCGATTATAATGTTCATTAGGGAAATTCGTTTTAAAAATCATAACATAATCGAGTCTTTAGAAAAAAATTTAATAAGCCAAATCGGCAATTCTAAACAACATTTGCGAAGTTCCGATCGTTTTAAAATTGACTGCCTAGTGGTATGTGCGTGTGCTTTAGAAACCGGAGGTAGTGGGTTCGAATCCTGTGGGGACAACAAATTTTCGTCGTTTTTTCCTAGTTAGGGCAATTTGCCAATCTCCCAGTTGTCTGAAAAGTAAGATGATCCATGCGTCGAATGGGCATGTAAAAAGTCGGTCCACCCGCCAACCCGCATGGAGCCAGCGCGTAGGGATGGATACGGTTTTATTAGGGGAGGCCTATGTCCAGCAGTGGACTATCACAGACTGATGATGATGAATCGTTTTAAAAACCTTGACCACCGCATCTTTTTTCATTTTTATTGTCATTTCATTGATATGAAAACAAAATTAAACTTATTTATTTCATAACTACACTGCATCAAGAGAATGTAAAAAAAATACCAAAAAATAGATGGTGTCGCGCGTTACTTTCTGAAGCCATGTGTATCCGCTTTCAAGCATTCGAGACGTGGTGTTATAGGAGAATGTTAAGAATTTCATCGATGGACAAGGTACGAAATGAGACGGTTCGACAAGAAATTAGATGTATTTGACACGTTGATGAAACATGCAAGCTGCAATACTAGGGTCATATTATTGGACTAGAAAAGTATAAACTCCTACAGTTAATAACACAACGAAAGATTTGAATATACCTTAGAATAAGATATTAGACTTAATTCAAAATTGTCAGAGTTTTCATTCGTATCAGATGTCCAGATTAAAATTAAATTTAATGCAATATAAAAAATTATTAAACTTACCAACTTACAAACTTGACTTTTGTTCAGTTAAGTTTAACAACAATTTAGAATACAGTTTAAACAATTTACTTACTCTGAAGCCACATAAGTTTGTGGACTAACAAGTCAAATTATATTTTCCCTATTTCACGATCATACTTAATTGATAGGTACACGTAATCAATCGCTCTTCACATGGTTTAATTATCTTTTATGAAAGGTCTTAAAAAAACTAGAGACATTACTATCAGTAATGTCGAAAAATTACATAAAAGGCGATTAATCGCTATCCACTACATTATGATTATGAATGTACCCAGCTTTCATAACAGAGAAAGTGCATCAAAGCAAGCGAGATTTCTAATAAATTAGTGTCGTTTGAATAATCATGGATAACCTTATGTGACTTTTACTGTGTATATTAGTCTTGGGTAGTACGCGTACGATGTACTAATAGGTAACGTTACGTGGCACTGTAATAATAGCAACGTTTCCGAACGTATCGTCTTAATCGGACATTTAGTACTTTTCGTACAGTCGTACACCGTACGGTGTGGGCAATGTGAGCGTAAAACGGATAGTGAGATTTGGTAGTCTTCGGGTACGCGTCATGTACGGACAAAATTGACCGAACGCAGTGAAGAATTTTGGCACCTATTTAAAATTATAGATTAAAACCTTTTAATAAGGATCATGACAGCGTGGCATAGTTTTGAATGTTACTTAACGAACATTTTTTTATTGTGTTTTTAAATTTGTTTACAAGTATTCTATCTTAAATTATGTGAAAAAAATTCACTTGGCTACAGCTTACTCTTTCTATTATAAATATTCGGACATACATTAGTGTATACTATAAAAAAATGTCTAAGCTGAAGTACAAAAAAACATGTTAGATTTTCGCTCATAATATATCGTCGAAAATAAATTTTAGTTTCACCCAGCTTAAATAATTTTATATTAAAAAAATGTAGAAAAATCTTCAGGGTTAACTGTTATATAAAAAGTTAAACACGCCTAAGCGTTTATTCTCTGTTTATATTAGTGTGTTAAAAGGGAACTGTACCGTTAGTACTAATAGTACTAATAGCGCGTACTAGTACGTTGTACGAACTGTACTAGTACGGTGCGAACTTGAAGATGTCCGATTAGGCACAAGCCTAGTCAGCTATATCTTTAATTTTTCTTTTATTTCGATTTTTTTTCAAAGAACTTGAACATTTCAAGATCTTAACTTATATCGTAGTTAAGTAAAAATATTAAATAAGGAGTTAACTAGCGACAAATTATTCCATGTTCCATAAATTTTTGTGTATATGCAAAATATCACCAGAACTACACCACAACGCAATAAAAATTTGCCTTGAACAAAGAAAATGTCTCTTTGACAACTAATAATGTCAATTTTTGTTTTAATCTGTCAAAGTGAATATAATAACAAGCCCATGTGTTTTAATTTTTAAAATTGATGCTTTTTAACAAACTTTTATATTGAAGTAGTGATAACCAAATATGTCCTTAAATCCGCTTAATGGTATGTAACCTTAAAAAAACTACATGTTGCATCATACGAAGCTTAAATATTTTATAACCTCATTGTTTACTTAGTTTATGTTATTTTTGTGTTCTTTTCTTTAATAGTATTTATGCTAGGCACGTCAAAATAATGTATTTAATTAAGCAATATTTATAAGGGCAAAAAATATCTAAAATCTCGTCAATTCCATAAGCTTCCAGAAAGGTTTGTGTTGGGAAATTTAATAGTTTTAGAAGGTAGACCTTTTTTACGAAGCCCGTCTAGTGTACGATCACAGTAGTGGCCATTTCTGCCGCTAAGCAGAAGTGTGTAAACATATCTTCCGGTTTTAAGAAAGCCAGACCAGTTAAGTACTGGGAAATCACGACATAGCATACCACATATTAGAGTGGTGAGCTGATTTGTTTCGTCTTGCGTTTCTTATGGGCAAGGCGTGTATCATACGATCCAGTTTAGCCGTAATCAAGTAGTTTTGTTACTCTTGAGGAAAAGTACAGTACTCACTTTTTTTAAATTACTATAATGCAGTGTATGTCAAATAGCTAATTTCAGTTCCCACTTTTTGTTTAGTTTATCACTGTATTTTTTTTCTAAATTGTCTGCATTATATATCAATGTTGGTTGAAAATAATGGTTGTTATGGACGTCTATATAAATTATTGTTAAGTACATAGCTCGAAGATATATAAAGTAACAACTACCCTTGGCTTTGCACTTGTGCAATGCTGATACCTGCTACAACTGTACCCCTATGCCCCTGCATTTGAAATCTGTAATATATGCTTAAAATTACTACCTAATTAATCCATTTTTCCTCAAAATGTTAGAAAAAAAATGTTTATGCTATACACATTTTTTTAAAGAACAAAAAAGTCTAAGATAGACTTTTTTATTGATCATAAGGTGCACAATACTACGTAATTTGGATATCTGCATTTATTATACCTTCTTTTTGAATCACTATCTACTAAAGAAAACCACTTCAAATGTATTGCACATTTTTAAAGGTCCAGGGATACATTTGGACCGACAAAAAGCAACTTTTAATTATACTTATTAGTGATAGAGATGGTTGTTAAATTTTACCATATCACATTTTCAGAATTAAAAAGAAAACTTGATGATGAGGGCACTCCATTACCAAAAAGACTATGTCTTGCTAAGAATGTCATACATTCAGCATATTTTCCAACTGCCCCTAAAGAGAGGATTGTTGCCGACTGGTTAGAGAACATCACAGAAGGTAATGGTTTCTCAAATAAAGAAATAAAAGATATCATTGGATGGCTACAAATTGCGGATGATTTGACAAACAATTTAAAAAGCAGGCTGATAAAAGTGAGTGCATATAATTTTATTTTCAATATTTCAAAAACAAGATAGAGTTAAGAAAAGTTTCTCTTGTTGAAATGTTTATAGTATCATTATTACTTCTTTATCCTTATTATATAAATTTTTAAAAGTCAATATAAACACACCATTAACAACAAGAGTACCCGTCTATATTTTAAGTATATACTTGTAAAACCTTAGTACAAGCTCTAGTTTCTGTACCAATATAATTAGTTACTTTCAACCCTGATGACAAAATTTCAACTAATTTATTGTATACAAATATAGGTTGTTAACTTCCTGTAGTAATGTTTGGTGACCATCACTGTTGTGCCAATCGGTGTTTTTTCTAAATTACATATTAAGGTAGCCAAGCATTTGCCACTGATGTAAAATGGTTACCAACATGCTGCCTACCATATGACAGAATGTTATTTTCCCAGTAAATACACTGACTATGGTGCCTATAACTGCCTCCAACATTTGCCAAGTTCCAATCGTTTTAAAATTGACTGCCTCTGCAGCCTAGTGGTATGGGCGTGTGCTTTAGTAACGGAGGTTGTGGGTTCGAATCCTGTGGGGACTCAACAAATTTCCATTGTTGTTTCCTAGTTGGCAATTTGGGCCAATCACCCAATTGTCTGAAAGGTAAGATGATTCATGCGTCGGATGGGCATGTAAAAGTCTGTCACCCACCAACCCGCATTGGACCGGCGTGGTGGGATTCGTCCAAAACACCCCTAATGAATGTATAGGGAGGCCTATGTCGAGCAAAAAGTCGGTCCACCTAACCTAACCAACCCGCATTGGACCAGCGTGTTGGAATACAGTCCAAACCACCTAATGGATAGGGGTGTATAAGAGGAGGCCTATGTCCAGCAGTGGACTATCACAGGCTGATGATGTTATGATGTGATGGTGCCTTTCTTACTGAAATAATGGTGTTATTTCACTACTGCTTTGATGCAGAAATAACCACCACAGTGGTACCTCCACGAATGTTACCCTGTTAAAAGAGAACCTACCATCAGTAAATAATGTACATTTAGAACTAGTGTCCGACCGAACTTTCGGTTTCGGTTTCGGCCGAGTTTCGCAAAAATCAAGTTTCGGCCGCAGTTTCGGTTTCGGCCAATTTGGCCAAACTTTGCCGAAACCGAAACTGGTTTCAAAGTGTTTTCAATTTCAAAATAGTAGCGAAAGTAAATGTATCATTGCTACAATCGAGCTCAGATCAGTCGATTTTAGTTCAGACAAACATTCCAAGGTTGAGAAAAGAAATTGAGGAGGGAACAAATAGTAGTGAGATCAAAATATATTTCAAATTCAAATATCTTTATTCAATATTGAAGTTTCACTTGCTTATTGATATGAACACACAACCACCGGTTCGGAAAAGGACGCCTCAAACGTGAGAAGAACCGGCGAAAGAAACTCAGCGGCAATTTTATGCCATCTTTTAAAAATAACAAACAATTTAATAATTCGGCATTACATATTATGCAGTTTTGAAAAAGACACTAAGCGAGCATTCCATTACAGGCTGTGTTATCATTTAAAATTCATTAATATCGTAATAACCTTTAACACATAAGCGTTCCTTGACTACCTTTTAAATTAATTAATGGTTAAATTCTGAAAGTTTACTACGACCTTTTTTTTTGTAAAAACGTATAGATTATCCTATTAAAATTAACTTATTCTTCGCAGTCTATTTGCTAGAAGAATTAAATTATTTATACTCCTTGGTAACCAAAATAATACAAATCAAACTGGAAAGTGTAGTTCGATATTTGTTGTGTTAATATAAAAATCTTCTAGTCTCTTTACTTTTTCTGAATGTAGTCATTTGTTTGCTATGTGTGAGCGAAATGTTCTCGAAAAAGAGAAAACCAAGTGCGGCCTTGTCATTAAAAATCACTGTTATAAAAGTTAACAACGCAAGAGATTTATTGGCTCAAAGGCAACATGAGAAGAGACTGCTCTGTCATAATCAATTGTCGCAAAGTGGGCTTTAATTTCGAGTAGGGAGAACGTACACGGAAGACGAACATGGTTGCAGACGTCCATGGAAGCCAGTAATCAACAAGAAACAATAAGAATATGCTGCCATATTCGAAAAAACTGTTTTTAGCGATTAAAGAATTACCATCTGATACCTAATCCAAGAAACGAGCATTTCATATAGAGGTACTCAACGCATATTGACACAAATTTTGAATATGAGAAAAGTCTTCGCAAGATGGGTGCCGAGAATCAGAAACAAAATCGACTTCGAAGATATCGTTGGACAAGTTTTAAGAAGATTCTAAAAACTTTAAATCTAGTTTTGTGGCAGTGGACGAAACACGGGTTTATCCCGAAGGATCTTCATGCCGTGGCCGTGATATATGGCCTGGCCGGGGTATGGCCTCAATATTTTGGGACTCAGAAGTGATATTGTTGTTTCATTACCTGGAGCATGGAACCATCATTATGCAGCTTTAATACCGGGGTTGAGTAATGCCGTCAATGATAAAAAGAGGCAAATTTTGAACCGGCGAGCTGTTTCATCTTGACAACGTACCGGCACATAGGTTGGCTTAGCTGATGGCACCGTTCAGCATGCTAGCGTACAATTAGTTGAGCATCCCCTCTTCACCAGATCTGGCGCCTAGCTATTTTTCATCTTCTCTCCAAATACAATACTTAAGAGGAAACATGTGTTAAAACTCTAAATAACAAGTAAACGATGGCGTGGTGACCTTTTTGCAGGACCAAGACAATCCTTTTTTTAAAGGAATTGTAGCATTGGAAACTTGGAACACTGGACTTGGCTCGTAGGTGGACGCGGAGATTATGTAGATAAATAAATAATTAAGCTATCATAGTCATTATATTCTATCTCATTTTTACTTTTTGATCCCCCCTCGGAACTACAAATACAAACCAAAGTATTAATTAGTAAGATTTCAAAATTCCAATACTTAGACTTTAATGCAACAGTCACAATTATTAATCTATTTATTAATAACTCATATTGCTATAAGAAATTTATTTAAAAAGAAATTTATATATTTTTAATATTTTGTTACATAAAAAATATTATTAGCAACTGAAAAAACGATTACACACGTTTAATATATTATCTCCATTCCATGACTAAAATAAAGCAAAATAATAGACATAAAAGCTCCATATTTTAGTTTTAAGATTTTTATACTTGATCACGTGAGTTTCGGTTTCGGTTTCGGTTTCGGCCGAAACTGAAGCCACCCGAACTTTCGGTTTCGGTTTCGGCCGGAAAAACAGTTTCGGTCGGACTCTATTTAGATCCCTGAATTTGTAAAATATTGTGTTCTTTACACAAATAATGTTAGTATATATGTATTAAAAAAAAGTAAGCTTTTATTCGTCAGTCATATAGTTGACACAGTATAAACTTAGCCTATTTTGGAAGTAATTGGTATTGTGTTATCGTGACAAAATGTTTATTATAGTTATATTTTCAACAATACCTCTTTCCTTGTATTCATTCAGCAATATTTCTATTTATTACAGGTTGTATCCCAGTACCTACACAGCAACCCCATGATCCAAGATGACGTACAAAATATAATTCTATTTCTAGAAAACGAAAAGATATCATCATGTTTCAGCGAACAAATCGAAGATTATCTGTTCATAACAACCACTTTGCTTCAAAATTTGCACAATACAGACAAGGGTGATTTAGTTGAAAATTGCTCCTAAATCTAATACCATATTACAGACAATGTAAAAAGAAGTTAGAATTTATAATTAAATTGCTAGACGGTGAAAACCTGGAAACACTTTTAGTTACCTAGATTCTCATCATCGTAATACAGTACTGAATGTCTGTCAAAACATTCTGTTTCCTGTCACAAAGAAGTCTTTCTTCGCCAGTTTCCTTCACAACCTTATCCATAAAGATAATATAGAAGAGTTGATCGCTCAGAAAGGTGAAACTATACAGTCTGTCATTAAAATCATGAGCGCTTTTTTCATGTTTCCAAAGGGAAGGACAGAAGAGGATTCAAAATTTCTTACCAATTACATTGATGTGTTTGTTACGTCATATAAAAGTGAAAGTCAATTGATTTTCTCCTTCTATGTAATGGCAGTCAATTCACTGAACATGGTACAGAACTACTTAAATCCTGCCATGATTATGTTACATATAAAGTTTGGCGAGAATGACGAAAAAATCAAAAGGAACATATTTTTAAACATGTTAAACACCTTATTGCATAATGATATAGATGTTAATGCAAAATTGACGGATACTGTAGGACAAAAGGTGACTAAAGTTACTATGAAAAAGAACTTCATGTCATTCATTCAAGCAACTATGATGGGATTAATAAAATTGAACGGAAAACCTGATAAAGCTACATTACAGATAATAAATACAGCATTAAAATTAGATCCGTCCATTGTTGAACAAAAGCTGGATGTGATATTGCCACCGATAATGATAAGCAAAAAGAACTCCAGTGTTGCCAGTTCATATGTTGAAACAATAAACTGTCTAATAGAAACACTGTTTAAACTAAGCAGAGGTACAACATTCGTTAATCAGGTGTTGTCAAACATAAAATTGAATTTGGAAGCTTTGAATGTCGAACAGTTTAATTTAAGGCTGGAATTGACAGAAATTGGGGATGATGAGGCTAAACAGAAAATTAGGAATAAAATAATAACAGGAGTTGATATTTTTCCTGAAGAATGTGTACAAGTGTATGGAAAATGGACCTCAGAATTGATGTTTAGACAAAATGTAGGTTTATTGGCTTCTTTGCAGCAGGATTTTGAAGAGAATTGTCTTATATTGCTTGAAAAAGGATATGTCAGTGAGTATGAACTTTACTTATGTAATACTGGCGACCTGCCCCGCTTCACACGGGAGTTATGCTGATAGAAAATATACCTACTATATTATGCATGTTTTATTCATATAAACTTTTAATCACTCTATCTATTTAAAAAGACCACATCAAAATCTGTTACGTATTTTAAAAGATTTAAGCATACATAGGTATATAAGGACAGAAAAAGCGACTTTGTTTTATTATATGTAGTAATGCTATATGACAATAATCATTATATTTTTTTTTATGATGTAGCTCCTACGTACGGTCATATAGAATTGTTAATATTGCAACTGAATAAGTTTTTTATTCATCTCTAAACTATTCACGCATTTATACCCTTTAAACTCAAAGCCTTTTTGTGTTATGCTTTTATTACATATATAAATAATCATCTAATGTTTTAAATATTTCGACCGAGTGGTCTGTTTACTATTTTATTTATAGGCATTTGAATTAATTTACCAATTAAACTTATTTCAGGTCCATCGATCATATCACTTACGGAGATCCTATCCGCCATTTTGTCGACTTTCTTTAGATACAGCAAGATGGCGGATCACACCGTACCTCAGCCAATTGCAGAGGAGTTCTGGGAGGCATTTGAACGATTCGGCAGTAAATGTTTAAAGAAATTCGGTAAATGTCTTTTGAAGCTCAACTATGTAAGTATATTCACTACATAAATTAATCGGTGGTAGGTCCCTGTTTACAGGAGACCGTCTGGGTGGACCACCGCGGTGCCTATTTCTGCCGCGAAACAGTAGGTGAAAACACTGCTGTGTTCCGGTTTGAAGGGCACCGTAGCCACGCATTTACTGGGTAAACGAGACTTAACACCTGTCTCACGGTAGGCAGCGCGTTGGTGATACCACTGGTAGTTGCCAATGACTATGGACGTCGGTGACCACTTTCCACCGGGTGGCCCGACTGTTTGTCTGCCTGCGCAAGCTATAAAAAGAAAAAGAATAATTAAGTGAAACGTAGTGAACCGATTTTCGTAATTAACATCGGTTTAGATTTTCAATATTAGGATTGAATCAATATAACATTATTTTTCTTATATGTACTGCCTCTGTGGCGTAGTTGTAAGGGGGTGTGCTTTAGAAACCGGAGGTCGTGGGTTCGAATCCTGCTGGGATTCAAAAAATTTTCTTTGCTATTTCCTATTTGTTTAGGGCAATGCGAGCTGATCACCCGATTGCCTATAAAGTAGGCGTGAGCGTTATTTCACGTCACCACAATAACTGATTGCTCGATTAATAAATCCAATAACTGTTTCGTGTCAAATTTATTGTAATTATATATTAACAAGTTATTCGGGCGCACTCGGTCGTCGTCGTCTTCGTCCGTCAGTTGGTTGAGCGTAAAGCGTTTTATTTCTTTCGCATCTTGCCTACCGACGGGCCGAGCGAGAGAGATGGCAGATCGAAATTTGCCGAGTAAGCGAGACAGCGTGTGACGCATTTAATTTTCATAGGTATGACTAATACACATAGGTACCATATTCCAGTGACCCCTGTTGGTAATGTCTTGCGATTCCGGAAAACCAGCAGTTATTTGCGTCAAAAGTAAAAGAAAACAAAATAAAGGTTTTTGTTTAAATAGCCGCACCAACAAAGTAACTGAACGGTGTGTATATAAGTGTGAAATATAGTTATCATAAAATCGATCAAAAGTGTAAATAAACAGTAAATATTAACCATCTTCATTGTAAAATAAATAGTTTTATAGTTAACACCAATCGAATCAATATAACATTTTAAAATTAAAAACCGGATTAAGGTAAGAATCAATTTGATTAACTTGATCAAACACGAAACGATTTCGTCATATGTAACTTGTTGAGTAACGAGGAACCAGTTGGAACTTATGTATGCACAGTAGTTGGATGAAAGTAGCTAGTTATAAAAATAACTAGTTTTAAAACAAGCGACGCCGGCCACGTAACTGGTTTCGTTTCTTTCCTTGAAAGTGACGTAAAGACCCACGTCTACTGTAAATTAAGATGATCCATGCTTCGGATGGGCATGTAAAAAGTCGGTCCTGTGCCTTATCTCTCTTCGTTCATGTCGGTTATCCGTCCCACTGTACATTGAGAGTACAAAGGCATAGGGAGTGCACCTGAGTGTTCATATATATTTGTGCACTATAATATCTCCTGCGCAGTTGCCTGATCTCTAATATAGATCTGCCGTCGTAGTCGGATTCGATTAGGAGGACATTATTATTATTTTTCTTATGGCTGGATATTATATGACGTATGAAAGTATATTTTACAATAGTAGAAATTTTGTTCTAAATGGATGATAACAAAAGAGTTATTGCTGTTACAAAAATAGAAAAATTTACTGCAAGTATATCTAAGGCGCTATTTTATAGAGCTGAATAAGATAAACTTAGTAAAAAAAATGTGAATGTTTCATCATAATCATCATCAGCACAATCAGCCTTTATCAGTCTAGTGCTGGACATAGAACTTTTTAAGTGAACGCCAAGACGGCCGAGCCCCTGCTACTCGCTGCCAGCTTGAACCGGCACGGAGATCGCCATCACACCTGGTCGGGGTCGACCAACAATCCGTTTCCCTAAACGTGGCCTCCACTCCAGAACGAATGGCCGATGGGTCCATAACCCATCGGCCATTCGTTCTTCGGACCACGTGACCGGCCCACTGCCATTTCAACAAGCTAATCCGTTGCGCCATGTCGGTAACTTTCGTTCTCTGTCGGATGAATTCATTACGAATCTTCTCCGACAGAGAGACTCCGAGCATAGCGCGTTCCATAGCACGTTGAGCTACGGCAAACTTGTGAACCAGTCCGATAGTCAGAGGCCACGTTTCTGCCTCGTAGGTAATGACGGGGAGTACGCATTGGTTAAAAACTTTTGTCTTTAAACTCTGCGGTATCGGCGTCGTGAGAATGTGGTGTAGCTTCCTCAATGCTGCCCAGCCCAAATGAATCCTTCTATTGGCTTCCCTCTTATAGCTGTGTCTTCCCAACTGCAATATGTGCCCGAGGTAGACATATTCATCGACAATTCGAGAGTAACACCATCGACATTGACCGGACTCGGGAGAACGTGTTCGTTGAACATGACTTTCGTCTTGTCCAAGTTTATCCTTAGTCCGATACGTCGGGACGATACATTTAAAGCGTGCAACATTTCCTGCAAGCACTCCAACGACTCGGCCAATATGACGATATCGTCAGCGAAACGGAGGTGTGAAAGGTACTCGCTGTTAATGTTTATGCCACGTCCAGTCCAGTCTAGGGTCTTAAAGACGTCTTCCAATGCATTAGTGAACAGTTTCGGGGATATTATATCCCCCCGTCTCACTCCTCGATGCAATGGGATTGGTCGCGTTTGACCCCCCGGAATCAGAACGGACATAAACGCAGCGCTATACAGACCTTTCAACACCTCGACGTATCGATAATCGACCTGAGATCGTTGAAGAGCTTCCAGAACAGCCCAGGTTTCTACAGAGTCAAAAGCTTTCTCATAGTCCACAAAGGCAAGGCAGATTGTACTCATAGGTCTTTTGTACAACTTGCCTTATGGTGAAAATGTGGTCTATAATGAATGTTTTATAATCAGTACAAATAAATACATAAAAAATTTATAAAAGTAATATATGCATTAAAATTTATTACACAATTCTATCACTGGGTGAACTGCTTTCAAAATAATCTAAAAATAATCATACTATTTTTTTATTTTCCTTTTTCAAATATGTGCAATCATTTATTTAATAAAATGTTTATATAATTTTGGTATTAATGATTTCAGAATCCCGCTTTGGTGTTGTCATTCTTAAAACTATGCCTGAGCTATTCCCAATTGAAATTGCTAAACATGAAGTATGGTAACACTAAAGTATCAGAGCCCAATGAAGTGGAGGGACTAGAGATTTTGGACTGTAGCAACATATTGCCTTGTTTGAAGTCGGATCAGTGGTTGACTCTCGAGAAAATTATAACCGAGGATGAATCAGTCGTAACTTGGGTGAGTAGTTGTTTGACAATGCATGCATCATCAGCCTGTGATAGTCCAATGCTGGACATAGGCCTCCCCTAATACACCCCTATCCATCACGGGGTTTTTGGACCGTATCCACCACGCTGGATATGCGCATCAACGCATGGATCATTTTACTTTTCAGACGATCGGGTGATCGGCCCAAATTGCCCTAACCAACTAGGAATCAACATTAAAATTTGTCGAGTCCCCGCAGGATTGGAACCCACAACCCCCAATTTCTAATGCACACGCCCTCACCACTAGGCTACGGAGGCAGTCAGTCATTTGACTATACCAGATTCTAAAAGATTTAAAATATATGTGAAACAAGGAAAATTTTCAATGTTGATTTCTGATCGGTCCAATGCTGCCACGTTTTATTTATTTGTTTACACTTCTTGTACAAAATCAGTACAATCGCGTACTAAATGCTAAAGGCAATCTCTGCCAGTCAACCGTCGGTTGGTTAAGAGAATGTTAAGTATGTGCAATAATTAAAAAAAAGAGAAAATCAATGCTTTTATACGTTACACTTGGGTCGTTTGAAAAGTACTAAATGACATAATATTTAAGAAAAAAAGCAATACTCGTACATAAAAATTTACACTATACAAATTTACGTAATATATTTTGCTATACAAGATACACGTAAATATAATAGATATATATGTATATATATATGAATAATTACATAAACTTACATACATAAGGACATAACATAACATACGTACACTTATTTTATATATACTTACGTTACGTTTTACCAATGAGGATGAAAAATCGTTCGACCAAAAGCTTCGTTTATGTAAAGTTCTTATCCTATTTAGTTTAGCGCGGCTCGTTTAAAGACGGTGAAAGGATTTGTTGCATTTAAGGCTGCTTTTCCTATGGGTACGGTAGATTTCAACTACCACCAGGTGAACTTATGGTTCGATCGCCGACGATCCTTAGGAGACATAAAGAAATGCCTTACTCACGTACCTTCTGTACGAGGGGCCTTCACTTATTGAAAAAGTGTCGGTCACCTGGTTCGTAGGGACGGTAGCTTCCTTAACTCTGTGTTAGACGAAGCTTAACAACAGTCTGGAAGCGTAAATTCATAGTTAACAAAAAAACGTAGTGAACGTCCGATTTCCATAACTTTAACATGTATATATTTTTTTTATTGCATACGCAGGCAGACGAGCAATCGGGGCCTACTGATGGAAGTGTCACCGACCTATAGACATCGGCAATACTTGTATAACCAAGCGCTGTCTACTGTGAGACATAGGATGTTAGCCTCGTTTACGTAAATACCGCTGGCTACGATGCCCTTCAAACCGGAACACAGCAGTGTTTTCACACTATTGCTTTGCGGTAGAAATAGACACCGCGGTGGTATATATATATATATATATATATATATGTAACTCTGTATGTTGTGCTTGTTTCTATTGAAAATAAAAGAAATATTCTAACATATTAGGATTTTCTTATGAATCTAATATGCCAAAATAATAAACGTTCTTCAATTCCAGTATAATTTGCTGCTAATAAAATCGATGGCGATGGATTTCTACGGCATACAAAATCCGGAGAAATCACAAAGCGAAGTTGTTAAAGAAACAAGGACGCATTTAATCAAGCAAATATCTGCACATCCCGAAGTTTTATCCAAAACACTTATTATATAAGAGGTTTATTAATGAATTTGAACACAAATCAAGCCAAGCATCTCGCGAAGAATGTACTCAAGATCAACATAGATGGCGTTAACTGTGACTTATTCAAAAGTGTTGCTATTATGACCAATAAAATATTGCTCAACGCTCTAGTTGTGGAAACATTGAAAAACATATTTAAATACTTTGAAAACGCAAACGAAATCACTAAGGCGATAAATAAAACTGATTTCGATATAAGCACATTCTTAAAATCTGTGGACGTCAAAGAATATTTTAACAATCTTACAATTCAAAGTGATTGTGAAGAAGACATTATGAAATGCGTTATTGTATTAAGAGATCTACAAATGTACCATCTCGAGGAAAAACATCAACTGGCGGCCATATTTACATTATTAGCTTTAAAAAGGTGTTGCCAATCGAAAAAATCGCGTTTAAACGTCGACCGAGTGTTGCTAGAGATATACGAACTCAGTCCAAAATGTCCGGATCTATTCAAAATATTTCCCGTTGGATATATATTCACAACGGAAGACAGTACGATCCTCGATTTATTGAGGTTATCCAGAAAAATCAATAATAACTCACTCATCATCAGAAGCGTATTAGAGTCGGCCGTGAAGAAAGTGAAAACCGACAGTGAAATAATAAAGAGTTTAGTGGCAATTCTCCTGTCTAAAAACTCTTCAAGTAAACCTAACAATGAATACTTTAACGATGCAACGTTTCAATTGCAATGCACGATTCTGCCTATCATTGCCAAAGAGAAAAAGGCAATCACAACTAGCGCTTTCCGATCGATATTGGCGGAACTGCAGGATGGGTTACACAAGGCGATGTTAGACGCATTCATTCGTATGGATTTCGCTAAAAATATATCCAAAGATGATGGCAACACTGAAGGTGATAGCGACAATGTGGCAATACTCAACGCTGTGAGCGCGTATTCTTTAACTTTGTTGAAGTACTGCGAGGCCGGTGATGGCGATGTGAGGAAGATGGATTGTCTGTGGTCGGCTTTGGAGTATTTTGTTATGAATGCTGTGAGTATTTATCTGGTTCTTTCTAGCCATGTTCCCAAGTCATCATCGGCTCGTCGACATATATAACATATATATATATATCACTCATTGTCATCACAGATAACAATAATCACTTCTGCACTTCTCCTTTTAGTTCAAACTCCAACAGCTAGTCTTCTAATCTAATCTAGTCCACTGCTGGATATAGGCCTCTCCTAATACTCCTCTATCCATTAGAGGGTTTTTGGACCCTATCCTACCACGCTGGTCCAATGCGGGTTGGTGGAAGGACCGACTTTTTACATGCCCATCCGACGCATGGATCATCTTACTTTTCAGACAATTGGGTGATCGGCCCAAATTGCCCTAACCAACTAGAAACATCAACGAAGATTTGTTCAGTCCCCGCGGGATTTGAACCCACGACCTCCGGTTTATACAGCACACGCCCATACCACTAAGCTACGGAGGCAGTTATGTACATCTGGATTAAATAGATAAATATGATAAATCTGGATTTATCCAAGTAACAGTTTTTACGTATAGCGACGGGCTTCAAATTAAAATATAGGATTAACTCGTTTTTAGGCATTAGCACAATCTTTAGTGTTTTTCTATTCTATCTTGTTAAACTCTGTTATCTATATTTATTTGACAATAAATAAATAAAATCTGATCTCTACAACCTAAAAAAATCAAGCCTGCCGCTGACTATACAGCTGAATATAAGTTGTCAGTAAATGAGGTAGCACTATGTTTTTCTACCTTTAATCCTAATAATTAAAGTGAATTCTGTTCAGACCATACGACTACTCACAGTTAGTTGTCATAGATAGTACATCTAATAATAAAGTATTGTATGCACAGTGCAAAGCAACATACACCATTGAGGCAATTTTAGTATTATCTATACCTTTTAAATTATTTTATAAGTTTATTATTTAGTGGGTGGAATTTCGTAAAATCCGTTCTTAGCTGACCATTCTCAGCAGAAAGGATATTCCTACCAAATTTCAAGGCACCCTTATGGTTCCAGAGATATCGTGATTAGTCAATATATAGTTGGGAATTTCTTTTGTATACACATTATATTCGTATATTTGACTATGCAATTTATATGAATGTGTAAACGAGCCAGGTTTTTTAGGCCTACTTACTTTTCGTACGTTTAAATTGATATGATTCGCTTCGGTTCAAATAATATTAGTGAAATAATGTTCTATCAATTTATTTTTCAGATAAAGGCCGTAGTAGACTCTAAAACGAAACAACAACATGTCGAATCGTCAGTTCAACTGCTGAGTATATTGTTAAGGCACGGGAAGAAATTCGAAACGCACGACTTGTACAATGATAAGGAAAACCTTTACAGGTACATTAGAAATGTTAAAAAAAAATTGATGACCCGATTGGCGCAGTGGTTAGCGACCCTGACTGCTACGCCAGAGGGTGTGGATTCGATTCCCGCCACGGGAAAAATATTGTGTGATGGACATAGTGTTTTTCTCGTGTCTGCGTGTTTTTTTAAATATAATATTTATTTATTTACAAAAGAAAAGTAAGTGTATGTATTTATCTTGAATCCAGTTTCTATAGTACAAGCTTTGCTTAGTTTGGGGCTAGAAGATGCTGCGTTGATTGTTCAAAAATATAATAATAATTATTAAAATGCAATGGATTGTAGGATCATATCAATTTAAAATAGCATGACATTATGTACGAAAAGTATTCGATGTTTAAGATGAGAATGTGTAATGTGAAACACGGACGCAATTAAACGCATTTTTTTACACTAAGATAACGATTTTATGCTTGTAATTGTTTGAATTTTATAGTAAAAGATGACAAAAAAAGTGCCGCTGAGTTTCTTTCGTCGGTTCTTCTCATGTCGAAGGCATCTATTCCGAACTTGTGATAGAGTTTTGACAATAAATAAGTTAGTGCTATACTTGTATACAAAAATATTTGACACGTTACTCAAATGCCAAATTCGGCGGAGATAAATTCAAATTCTGAGATTTATTCAATATATATCATTACATTATATATAGTATCGAAAAAGAACACCTTATACCTGAGAAGAACCGGCGAAAGAAACAGGACGGGCTTTTTTTATGTCATCTTTTGAAATTATATAAAGCAATCGAAATGCGTTTATATATTAGAGATTGTCAAAAAACATTGTTTGTTAATTTTCAAGATTCTTTCTGGCTGTATATATCATGTATTGTAAACTATTGTGATGGTTATTATGTGATACTTTTATCGTATTAAAGTGGTACGCCGTTAATTCATCACATTCGTTATTAATTTTATTCAGTAGTATTTACTAGTTGGTCCTTTAAACCGGAACACAGCATTGTTATGACTGCTCTGTGGTATTGGTAATAATTTTTTTATCAAATTCAATTAATGTTTCAGGCAAATATGGCGATGCATCAAGTCCAGGGCAGTTATAGTCTTCGATGGCAACAAGAAGCGTTCAAACCAGAACATTCTAGAAGCGTTGTCCTTCACTTTGAAGCATTTAGCGGAGGCTGTTTCATTGGATTGCTTCACAACATTCATAAACGAGATAAGCAGCCTTGCTATATTGAAGGTATTGATTGATTGAAATAAATTTACAATTATATTCAGCTTAAAATGCAACAAGAACTGCTTTTTATATTTATCAAATTGATTTTAAAATTTTACCTGATTCACATTTGAAAAAATGTCTTGTTATTTACATTAACTGTAAATAACTAATAGCTGCATCCGTAGCCTAGTGGTAGAGGCGTGTGCTTTAGAAACCGGTGGGCTGGGTTCGAATCCTGCGGGGGCTCAATAAATTTTCATTGTTTTTTCCTAGTTGTTTAGGGCAATTTGGGCCGATCACCCAATTGTCTGAAAAGTAAGATGGTCCATGCATCAGATGGGCACGTAAAAAGTCGGTCCACCCACTGCCCCGCATTCGACCAGCGTGAATCCCCCTAATGGAGAATGTGCATTAGGGGAGGCCTAGTTCCAGCTGTGGACTAACGCTGATGAACTAATGGCTTCAAATTTTTTTTGTACAATTTGGATGGAATTGATGTGCGCTATGGAACTCATAGTAACGTAATAAAATCACAATTAATAAAATGCACTATGCATGTACACTTCCTTGTTTTGTATTACATTTTTCCATCATATTTTACTTAGCTCTTTTTGAAGAAGCTATCATCATCATCATTATTATCCTTTGTTAGTCCACTGCTGAGCATAGACCTCCCGTAATGCACGGCTTCCCTACTAAGGGTTTTATCGGACTGTATCCCACCACGCTGGCCAATGGGTTGGTGGGTGAATGTAATGAAAGAAAATAGGATACTCAGTCCATCTGTCTGTCTGGTCTAGACTGGTCTGGTATTAATTTTACATTAAAAATATCTTCCTTTAAAATATATGTATTTTACTTAAGTTATTTGTAAGTAAACTATAGCAAATACGATGACATAGAAGTAGGAAAAGTCTTATGTTAAATAAAGAATGCATCATCTACTACGTCGGGAAAAAAACTGCATTCATCATGAGTTATTCCACTATAGTTTTAAGCGCATATTTTTGCATTAATATTTATACATATCGGTGAACATTCCAGAAACCGTCGTTAATACTAAAAACCGAAGAGCTAACCGACTCGCAGCTAACTTCACATCGCACGGCAAGATTTTTACTCCAGCAATGCTTGAAAGCGAATATAGTCGGTCCAAAATGTGTGGCGACATCGAAACAGATGTATCGCGTCTGCAAATCCATTAAACTGTGGATCGACCGCCATTTCTGCGAGTCAGACAAAATGGCCGACGGGGAGAACAAGATGGCGGATGGCGCAGACAAAATGGCGGACGCAGTGTTGCCAGTTATCAAAGTGGATAGTGCTATCTGTGAGCTGCTCAGCATCGATTTGGAGATGCTGTCGGAAGTTGTTCTGGCTGCTAAGAAGGTATTAATTTATCAACAGCCTTGACCTTGGCGTTGGTCCACAGCTGGACAAAGGCCTCGCCTAATGCACGCTCCTATTGTAGAAGTCCATTAGGGGGGGGTTTTGGACCGTATCCCACCACGTTGGTCCAATGCGGGTTGGTGGGTGGACCGACTTTTTACATGCCCAACCGACGCATGGATCATCTTACTTTTCAGACAATTGGGTGGTCGGCCCAAATTGTCCTAACCAACCAGAAAACAACTATAACACAACGTCGTTTTCCCCGCGGAATTCGAACCCACGACCTTTGGCTTAAAGCAAGGGCCAATACCGCTAGACCATGCAGGCGATTCTTATCATATAAACACAGTACATGTTTAAGTTTAATTGTTTAAATTGCGAACAAATCGATGATATACTGGATTTTGCAATTCAATTTAACATACACATTTTTTATATCAATTAACGAAACTAGTTAACAAAATGTGATGTTTATAAAAAATACGAGCTTTAACCAGTCATTGTAGTTTGTTATATTTATTTGTGTCTCATTATTGTTGAAACGCAAGTTGCAGTCGTATTTTGTATTGTTAAAATTAAAACCATTAAATTAAAGTTGAAAAAAATGGTAATATTTTTAAAGATTCTATATGTTCACAAAATAGGTTATATACTTATTATATCTCTTTTCAGATTCCCTTAGACTACAAATTCCTCGATGCAATATTCGAACTACAACATATGATACAGTACATATTGGGACTTAGTTCTATGGTGAAGTGCGAAATCACTTGGCAGGCGTTCTTCCCCCTTCACGAAGGCAGTATAAGAGTTCTGAATAATCTATTACTATCAAGAGAGGAACTCTTAGAAGACAGGTGAAATACATTTTATACTCAAGAGCTAAACCAGAAACTAATATTGTTTATAATTTAGTCCAGTGGCAGGAATGTGACGACCCCACTGCCTACTTGACAGCGGATCTGCCTTACAGTGGGTGTAAGACAGATCCGCAGTACAAGTGCAATTAGTCAATTGCCAATCCGCCTGCTCAGCGTTGCAACTATGAGCAACTCTTTTTAATGGACTCCATCTTGGCGTTCATTAAAAAGGCCCATGTCCAGCTGTGGACTGCCAAAGGCTGTTTATGATGATGATGAATAACTTTTGCCTGATGGCCAGCAATACACCCTGTCCTTAGAATTGTCTCCAGGGTTTTTGTAAGGGACTGCCTTGCGTGGTACCACCGTAGCGACTATTTATGCCTAAAATCAGTATGTAGTAATGTGTAGAATAAGTATGTCACACACAGAAACTCTACAGTAACATCACAAAAACAATGACAACACAAATGCTCCCGTAAAACATTATATTGTTATAATAAGTCTAAAAGTTTGTCTTGTTTTTCATTTTTCATTTTATGCTCTATATCACCCAATGGTTGACTACAAAAAAACACCTTTGGCATTATGTCCGGCACTGTACGAAATATATACAAAAAGGGTTGAATAAATTAATTAAATTATGAATGATACATCTTCATCATCAGCATTTGATAGTCCATTGCTGGACATAGGCCTCCCCTAACACACCCCTAAACCCCTAAACCCCATTAGGGGGTTTTGGACCGTATCCCACCACGCTGGTCCAATGCGGGTTGGTAGGTATTAATGATTAACCCTTTGAAAATATGCCTGTATATAAATAGAAAGTTAGTTTTTAAAATTTCAATAAAACAAAATAAAATTACTAAATGTTCAGAATAAAATTCATGATTCTTATTTTTTATTCAATTATGATATTAACCTTTAAATGTTTTTTCTATTTACAGATGGCCATGTTACATGCAGTGCTACAAAAGTCTTATACTATGTCTATGTGAGAAATCACTAAGTCTAGACCAGACAGACAGATGGACAGAGCAGAAATTGGCTGAAACAGCTCATTCAATTGAAAAGTATTTTACTTTTATTAAATCTTTATACTCTTATATGACATTCTTATGAATTTTAATTAGTTTTGCATGTAATATCTTTAGATTGTGTTATATTTTTAAAAATTATTTACTTGTTTATTTAGGTGTATCATTTTAAGGCAATATTTCAAAGTTTTATATGACAATTAACTATAATATTCACTTACCTATTTCTATTACTTGTTCATGCTTAATGCAAATTCAATACATAGTCTATCACTTCATAGAATCAGTATTTTCCTTTTTTTATACTAAAATCATACTATGAGGTATTAACTATAGTAAATTTAAATATAGCTGGAAAGCTTTTTTATTGTCAGCAACATTTTTTTTTCTTTATCCACAGATTAACCCAAGCTATATGTAAAAGGAAAACGCACGTGTCCCGCATAGCTGCATACGCCATAGGCGATATCTGCACCTGGATAGAGAAGACCGCCCCACCAAAGTCGATCCGGCAACATTTAGAGAACTCGATATCATTGTTAATACAAGTTTCTGACTCCACATACGCTATGGCCTTTTGAAAAGGTCACTAGCAGGGTCTATAGGACAGATGACTATGTCCAATATGTATTCTATGTACAAACGTTACCATAAATATGTTGGTAATGCATAGACTGAATGTTGTTATAGATGTAGTGGTAAATAAAAAGATTTTCTTTTGTAATCTTTCGGATAAGTTCGTATTTATCGTTCCTCTTACATAGCTTCAGTACCTATACATCTCACACACTCGGGACACTCAGGAGCCAGGGCTTTGTATTAAAAGTAATAGAATAAGTTGTTATTCTTCCATATGTTGGTATGGAATCGAATGCAGGCTACCAACTCGACTAGGACTACTTTAGACTCTTTTTAATATTAATCTGCCTTTTTATACAATTATGTGACACCCATTTATTCAACGAAGCAATATAAAACATGATGTAATAAAATAATAACAATCAAACACCTTCAAACATTACAATAACAGTATTAACTGGTTTGAGTAATTGAATACAATAATTAAATAATATACTAAGTTGTATAACATTTGTATGTTAACACTATATTATACAATGACATTGTGCATTTTGATATTTCACTAAAGTGACACTAAATAATAAAGTTTTGATATTAATGTATATGAAAATACCATTCATTAAATACGATTATTAACTGACAGTTCGGGTATCATCGTATTCCGAGTTTTCCCGAAGGAAAATAATTTCTCACTACATCTACGTCAACTGTCCCTTGTATAACTTTGTCACCGATTATAGGTAAACAAAGTAATTAAACCGACAGAGAAATAAAAGTAATTTTATATTTTAATGCTTTGATTTTAATTGTACCCTTTATTATTAATGGTAATTAAAATTAAACTAGCATCTTTTGATTTATAGAAACAAAATAGAGGAATTGATATTATAAATCTTTAAATAGTTTTTATCAACTTGTTTGAATTTTTCAAATGACTTGATGTTCGGGTTTATGTACATAAAACCATGTTCAATATGAGAAAATATTGTGGAATAATATAAAATCTATTTCATAATAAAAGAAAAGTAATTTATCTATAAATCAGATGTTTTATAGTTACAAGTTATTAGCTTATTTTTTTATCAAATAAAACGTTCCAAATCGCAGTACATTAAGAGAAACCATGGATGTAAGAAAGATATGTAGAATTTACTACCGATAGGACCAGATTTATTCATCAGTCTGTGTTATTCCACTGCTGGACATAGGCCAAAAGTACCTACATAATTGAAATCAAAAAGTTGTCATGTAGGTAGGATGGATTCGATGATTGGCCTCTTATTTTTTTTAAAGGCGCGAAATAATAGTTATATTTATTGCTTTTAAAAGAAAGCTTACATCACAAAAAGTACGATAATACTTATGTTTGTTATAGTTCAATTAGAGGTTTTCTTGCTTGCTTTGAACGAAAAATTGTTAATAATTTTACTATTGCTGCCAGCTATACGTAGTTTGCAACCGAATTTAAAAAATTGTGGGAACTTCGAAGTAAGTTTAATTTGTTTAAGGCATTCTTATGGAGATTTAAAATGTGTGCTTTGTTAAAATGTGCTTATAAAGCAAATTAAAAGCGAATAAATTGTCCCATAAAAGATTTAGGTATTCTTCGCAGTCTCATAAAGGTACTAGTATTGGCGGAACCCTTGTAATTCTTGTGTAAAGTTACAAAATTACGAAAACCGGTGGGAAAGTAAACAAATGGTCGCAATTTAACGTTTGCGGTACTTTTTGAATAACTTATCAAAGAAATAAATATAAACAAGCAAAAATAATTTTTGTTTTCTCAGTAAGAACTTATATATACTATTAATATTATATGTTACGTGTTAAAATAATATAAAGCCTACTTTATAATTACTACTTATTGTAATAATAATCTGGCGCTCATCACAAAAACATTGTTTTTAAGTATATATAAACCGAGTTATCATTCCCAAAAATTACCGTAATACCTCTTAGCAAAGCTGGTAAAAAATAGTTAATAAGCTATTTCTACCCATTCATTAAGTTTTTATACATCACTTTAAAACTAGCAAAACGCCTATTTATAATTAATTTTCCGTTCTTTCAAAACCATGTAGGTATTTTGGATTTAATAATGAGAATCCAAAATACCTACATGGTTTTTCTACAAGAGTATTAAATAATAAATGATCTATTAATACAACCACGATTGTCGATTTGAACCGCAGCCACTGGTGTAAAAGTATGATTTCCTAACCACTATCCTATGTGGATTAACGCCAATAATTAATTGAATACGTTTATTACTAGTAACAAAGTGGTATACTTGACGCTCCACAAAATTGCTTCAAAACAAAATAAAGAAGACAATCAATATATTGTATTTAAACTCGTCAAGAACTTCTTAACTAGCGCCAAAATTCAAATTGGCGTACAACGTCGAGGCAGTATCCGCCTGTCCATATATGGGCATTTATTGAATACTCACTGTGGATTGGACAAAATATCGTCGTCATCAGTGAGTCACTTAACAAGTCGTAATCATACGTGTAGAAGACTCTAATTCAGTGATACACTTCACTGAAACGGCTCACGCTACCTTATCTAATCTTATCTAAACGTAAGCGGCTTTATATATCGAGATTTGCCACAACTTGAACATTGACAGAGCATAGAGCCAAAGACTTCGCTCATCTTTAAAAGTTGTCGTCTTGTTTGGCATTTTTAAGCATTACGAAAAGTTTTCAAAAATATTATTTACGCAGTTTTTTATTATTAATATTAATAACTGATCGTGGTATTTCCCTTTTTTGTTGATATTTCAAAAATTTTTGAATATATCTCATAATTAAATCAGTGTGTTGACTCATTGAAACGATTTTGACACATGCGCTCATTGGTCGGCGCAAGTAACGTATAGCCAACTCTCAGATATTCAGTGTCGTTCCGGTCGCCGTTGTGGAGTCGGTGAATTTAGTAGTGGAATTTTTACGTGTATAACATCAAAAAATGGTAAGTGAACACTAGTAAATTTCAGTGTCATATTATTGTGCCGTGCTTTTATATCGCTACAAGTGCTGTGACATATTTATGGTATCGCAATTACATAGTAATATATTGTCGTAAGACCGGTGCCGCCATATTTCGCACAACCCTTTTTTCGAGTTCGCACGCCTTTTCACGAAAATAGTCATCGCTATTAGGCGCATTTATGCCACGTGTGGTGAATTTTCGCTACATAGTTATGGGCGGCGATCCGTGACGTTGCGGTTCGGATCCGAGAGAATTATAGTTTCTCCGGTGTTGAATTTCACGCTTGTAGGAAAGGTTACCTTCTCCCGACGCCTTTTATGACGAAGGGGCGCGCCGGTTGTGCGGAGGGCGTCGTTTTCCGCCTCGAAAATGGTCTGAAAGTGCGCTCCGTGGTTTATCGGACGCCGAGTTTGGCCGGGGGCCATTGAACTTTCGTATTGCACAGTCGCGCAATCGCATGCCGTTTGCCCATATATGGTATAGCGGCCGCAGTGTTCTGTCACATCCATTTCGTGTCTATTTTGGGGTGTATAGGCGCGTCCCGTGCACGGCTCTTACCCGCCCGTTTGGAATTATCGCAATGTCAAGGTTGCAAAGTACGCCCTGCGATGTATTATTGATTCGTCTTATCGTTTTAATTGTATTAGCCGGATGGCGTACCGCCGTCGCCTTATTTGCTTCGGTATTGATCAGTCTCGTGCATTTGCCTTTCTATGGTGATTCACCATATGCTGATCGCGATTCGATGATTCATTGCTGCTTTTAAGGTTGACCGTGGTTGATGGGTCTCTGTTAACATATTTATAGTGTATTCCGCTATCAATACGCAAAACTTTTTCTTATTAGATTTTTTTACCTTTTTCGAACATATATATATGATAATTTATAAACGTCGTTAAATGGTCATTTCTTATAAATTATTTACTGATTGTTACAGAAAAACACTCGTTATTAGTAATTTCTATTTAAAAGAAGAATTGTAAATTGAAATTTAGCGTATTTCTATTACAAGGTTATCATTGTATATTTATAATACCACTTTCTTTGATACCGTATGATTCTGTTCCATTTTGTTATACTACGGAAAAAGTCATGACAGCATAGTGTTCTGTGCCAAGTAATAAATCTACTGAAACTAAACTGAAGCTCAGAATATGTTTGGAAAATGTACATTTTGCATTACCGTGATTGTTAATTACTAGAAGCAGGCTCCTTCTTGTGTTGAAATATGCTTGTTTAACTGGCCACCTGTAGTAAAATGGAATGCATTCATAAACATACCTGACTACAATATAAAATAGTGTAAAGATATAGTATTGAACTTGTTTAACTTTTTAAATATAAGCTATTAGTTAGTTACATTGGGCTTATTATACTTTAAAAAAATAGTATTTTTTAGTTTATAAAGCTCAACTGAACTGAATGAAATTGACTCTTTCATTATTTTAAATAAAATATAGTAACTCATAGTTTTTTGGCAACATGAACCTTATAAGTATTTTTTTTTAATCATAAAACTTAGTAACATCTTTGCATGTTCTTATTGGACAATCACTGGTTATAATTGACAACTTGGCAATGATCCATCAATATGAATCTGAAAAGTTTGACTTTCTCTTATCCATATTTTATTTAGTTTTGAAATATACTGATGCCTGTGAATTGTATACAACATTAGTATTTTGCGTTTGAACATTAAAATCCATCATAAATTTTACATTAACACGACAATGTCCTTGATCATTTCGATATTACTGATTCATCATTTCTTCAAGTTGTCTCAACATCCTGTTGTTGAATGAGCAATACATTACTATACGGTCATTTTGTTAAAAGAATTATAATCATTATTATTCAGATCTACGCTTCAACATACACAATATTTGAATATACTTCTATTATATTTTATTAACACCCTGTTTTACTAGGCATTTGTTTTAGAGTCAAGTTCGTAGTTATACAATATTTGTTACCCATAGCTTAAATGTATTTCAGTTGCAAATTACTTGTTTAGTAAAATAGCTTTGAAGAATGTGTTTTACCCATATAGCTTTAACTTCAATATCAGGTGGATATTGTTTTTAGTTTACTAGAGCAAAAAGGTTCACAATTCAGTTGGGCAAATAATTGCCTCGGTAGTAAAAACATTTTTCATAGTTGTGACATGCTTTTCAATAGTTTAACAAGAGATTCATTAATCTTATGTAATTGATTGCTTTGGCGTTTGATTGTTAATTGGAATATAAGCTGACTGTGTATTAATAAGGAAAATAATACAAATGAGGAAAAGGAAAATAACATACATTGGTTATGACTAAGAATTAGGAAATGAAATATAAATTAATTTAAAATTGTTGCTTAATTTATAGGACAATATGATATTGACTCAACTAGTTTGTTGAAATATAATGTTGCTTATACATTAGCATTACTTGCCCGTTATGTATTGCTCATCTGTTACAGTTGTTGTAAACCAACAATAGTTTTAATAGGGACTTAGATTATTTAACAAAATGATTTAACGGATTTTACCGCGTTTGTTTTACATTTTAGTGTGTAGTATTCACGTAAACAAATTTATTAACTATAGGTAGGTTGACCTCTTTTATCAGGTACCATCTGGTATGATACCACTGTGGTGCCATCTTCTTCATCAATCTATATGTATATATATATGAGAGTACCCACCTATATGACCCATCGCAATAAATCTGGAATCATAAGGCGTAGCGACTTAAAATTTGGTAGGAATATTCCTTTCGCCGAGTAGAGGTCAGCTAAGAACGGATTTTACGAAATTTCACCCACAAGGGGGGTTAGGGGTTTGCTAGTAGCGTATAATTGCGTGCCTTTTGGTTTGTAGTTCTATTTAATATCGAGTTATTTGTCCAGAGATATAATTTAAAAAAAAATTATCACCTTGATCTAAGTTCAAGTTTGCCATAGATTTGTCGGTGACTCATTCGCGAGATGCATAAATAATGTTTTATGTTTTGCTTTTTGTTCTCGTTATCTTTGTCTCGTATTGAGAGTTACGAATAGTCATAACATCCTTGTGTCTTGCACAATATTGACAGATACGTGTAAGAATGGAATTGAGACGGAGCTTAAACTGTACTTAAGTTTGACTTGAAGACTGACGAAGACGATTCATTAATGAACAAATTTTAAGTTTTTATTGAGTCGTTGTCGTTAGGGAATTACTAAGAATTTATAATTATTAAACTGATGTCCTTATTTTTCGATTTAAGGCTTTGACGCATGTGATTAGTTTCTTTGTTGTAAATGCTAGTTTACGCACACATTTTAATTATTGCTTTTCTTATGTTAGGCTTACGTACTATGTACGATTAAGGCGATAGATTGATGTTTTTTAAAAATAATGTAAACTATCTAGAACATTATGCTTATACAAAAAAATTTCTAGTCTTTAAAATCTTAACTCTTCGCTTTGTCTAGTCCTTTCACAAAATTAGTTTTATTGTGTTCCAGTTTGAAGGTCACCGTGGCTCTTAAGTTACCGAATAATATAAAGATAGACATTCTACTCAAGTCTTTCTTGTTCATTTAAAAGCCTGAACTGTGACAATAGATGCTGCAAAAAAACTGTACATTCTAATAAAAGTATCAAGCAAACATAATACATTTTTTGCTATATTGGCTACGAAGGCAGACGAGCCATCAGGCCACCTGATGGTAAGTGGTCACCGACGCCCATGGACATTGGCAATAACAATGCTATCATCGACCGGCCGTGAGAAATAGGATGTTACGTTTCATGTACCCGGAAAATACGCTGCCTACAGCGTGCCCTTTAAACCGGCGCACAGCAGTGTCTTCACACTGCTACTTTGCGGCAGAAATGGGGATACAATACATGTTTAAAACAAGCTTTTTTTATGTTTTATCTTTTCTATGATCGGATCCTTGATCTATCCCATTATCAGAGACAAACACCGTGTCATTCGGCCATATTTAACTGCCAAATTTAACTTTAATAGCACACAATCGACGTCGTGTCACATTTTGTGATTCACTCACAATGGTCGTGGCATTGACGGACGCGAGTCGTTCACCCCTTGATCTTTCAATTTTACTTTGTACGTTTGTATGATTTATTCGCCTAATAAAGTAGTTTTTTTTGTACGAAGGATATTTTACTCTGATTGGGTTTATGAGACTGTTTGTGATCGTTTCATTCTGATTTGTTGTGTATTAGTCTTTATTATTGTGATTTCGTTGTTTTTATTATTCTGTCTTAATTTATAATAATAAGTATTTGTAAGAAACAAACCTAAGTTTTAGACGGAGACGTAAACGTTGTATTGAGAAAAGTACAATTACATACAGAAAAAAAGAGTGGTAAGAAATATATGCGCACACATAAACATAGTTCTTGAACAGTGAAATAAATATATGATACTTACAATGTACAAATATATGTAGTTTAAAATGAGCACAGCACGGACTGTATTGTCCCTTAAACATGTATGATAAAATAAAAAAAATGTAAGTGGTAGGTTCCCTTTTTACAGGGGATCGTGCGGGGCGGGCAGTAGTGTGGAAACACTACTGTGTTCCGGTTTAAAGGGCACATTAGCCAGCATATTTACTAGGTAAACGAGACTTAACATCCTAAATCGCACGGTAGGCAGCGCGTTGGTGATACCACTGGTATTGCCCATGACCATGGGCACCGTTGACCGCTTTCTGTAAGGTGGCATGACTGATTGTCAGCCTGCCTAGCTAATACTAAAAATAATAATAACGTACAGCTGCATAGCGCATATTTAGTGGAGCTAGATTAGAGTATTCAACGTTTTTACACTGAAATATACAGCAATAATCTTTTTTTTGTTATCATTACATTAATAGAAGTCGATTGAAGCACGTATAAAATAAAATACGACCGATTTTAATATCACTCCACCGTTCTACGCGAACCCCTCCAATGCACACGTATGTCCGCAGTATTGCGCCGTCTTATCGATTTTGTCGCGTTACATTAGGTACAGTGGAGTGGTATCTTCACTTCTGTCGCTTTTTCATTTTACCTCCTTTTAGCTGTATACTAAACTGAAACTGCCTCCGTAGCCTAGTGGTATAAGCGATGATATATGTGCTTTAGAAACCGGCGGTCGTGGGTTCGAATCCTGTGGGGAAATTTTCATTATTGTTTCCTAGTTGGTTAGGGCTATTTGGGCCGATCACCCAATTGTCTGAAAAGTAAGATGGTCCATCCGTCGGATTGGCATGTAAACAGTCGGTCTACCCACCAACCCGCATTGGACCAGCGTGTACGGTCCAAAACCCCTAATGGATAGGGTGAATCATCATCAGCTCTTGAAGCCATGTGGACATAGGCCTCCCTAATACACCCCTATCCATTAGGGGTTTTGGACCGTATCCCACCACGCTGGTCCAATGCGGCTTGAGTGGGTGACCGGGTGTATTAGGGAGGCCTATGTCCAGCATATCAAAGGCAGATGATGATTTGCTGTATACTATATAATAAAGGTCAACGTTTGTTTTAACGCAAAGAAAATATTAACGTATATCCACTGGAAATCGACATTCAAGATGGATAATCTTTTTTCCTTGGTGATTAAACCTGATAAATGGAGTGGTGGAGGGGATACATTTTGGTACAGGAGCAAATCCTGCTTGTAGTTTTATTATTTACTGTTGTTGTTTTCTGTGCCAAATTTGTTTTTGCTCTTTTTTCAATTTTGATGAAACTTACTCGATAGCTTATACGCAAGGATACCATATGGTTATTAATCGTTGTTGAGTATAATAAATATGTTCGCTGTCGTTGTTTCTGTACAATTACACTTTAATTAGTATTTTCCAAGTTGTAAAATAATATCAATTACAACATGTACTTTCTACAACTCTAAAGATATAAAATTGTATAAATTAAAGAGATATAATAACGGCAATGTTCTTCACATTACCGTCGGGCCGCCATTTTATCTTTGTTTTTGTTTCTCTTTAATATTGCGTATTTTATTTTACTCAGTTATAGATCAATTCCTAGATTACTTTATATATAAAGTATTAATAATTAAAACGCTAAAGTATCGCTCTACTGGATACAAGGTTTGCGCATTCAAGCGGTAGATATCGAGTTTTGAAGGCGTTCAAGTCGCGCTGCCTTATACGGCAGTTTAATTAATGTGTCGGTGTTTTAAATTTATTGTATCTAGATAGGTTTCAGACCTTTTACGATGCCTTCGTGGCCTAGTGACCCTTGTCATAGAAACGAAAGGTCGTGGCTTCGTATCTACAGGGGAAACTAGTCCAGTCAAATTAGACCAAAAAATAAGAGTAGAGTTACCTTAATTACCACCAAGCTGAAAATCGGTAAGATTGTTTGAAATATCATTAAAAACAGAATTTGAAAGTTCCCCATCTTTCCCGTGTAAGGAATAAATTTTAGTGTATTTGGCGGGTTTTTTTTTGTGGTTTCCCCTAGAGACACATTTTTTAATTGCATTCGAAGGCGGACGGGCGAAGTCGGCTCACCTGATTATAAGTAGTCACAGACACCCATAGATATCCAATGCGTTGCCTACCGTGAAGCATAGGATGGTACGTCTCGTTTACCCAGTTAATTCGCTGGCTACGGTGCCCTTCAAACCGGAACACAGTAGTGTTTTCACGCTTTGCGGCAGAAACAGGCACCGCAGTGGTGCCACGTTCAAGTTCATTTACAGGTTTTGTTTAAATAATTGTAATATTAGGTGCAATGGATTTACCCTTAGATCGTATACACTGCTCACGTTTAATGATTTAGCAATTTAAACGAAAACTATTTGGCACTTCATCAAAGCAAATTTTGTTGGGAACGTTCGAACATGGCTATTTAATGTTTTTCCTACGAATCGCTTAGATTGTCCTCAATAGAACACAGTATCATGTGAATATTTGTTTAATTTTGATAAACCGTGTCGCCTGCAAAGTAATACGATATGTGTTATCATCATCAGCCTGTGTTAGTCCACTGCTGGACATAGGCCTCCCCTAATGCACGCCTTCACCATTTAGGGGGTTTTTGGACCGTATCCCACCACACTGGTCCAATGCCGATTGGTGGTGGGTGGTATATCGCGTTTCATGTTATAGTCCTTTAATATCTGGAAAATTTTCAACTACAACTATATATTTCGTGACACTACAACAATATTTATATATATTATATATTTATATAATTAGAATATAATATATTACTTCGTCAATAAAATGCAATTTATATAAAAAAAGGTTACTGAGATCGGATGCCAGATTGCTTTGTAGACAACAAAGCAGTATCTGTGTAAATATGCAACAGCAAAACTATTGATACTATTTCTGATTTATATTTGTTTACGTCGGAATTTTCAATTTCATTTCACATAAATTTAACCATTATATACCTATGTAGAACCCTTTTTCCACGCATTGCTGTTGTATTGTATTTAGTAGGTGCGAGAAAAAAATGTAATAGTTCACTCAATAAATGATATTGTAAAAAAAAACAACAAAGAAAGTCGTAATATTCGAAGGAATGCGTTCAGAGATGCAATCATGTGTAATGGTCGCACACATGTGCTGCGTTCAGAATCTAATATTAGTTACGGCCAATGTCTCTGGAGGTAGCTCATTATAGATTAACAACGCGGGAGAGTTTCAACTCTGTAGATGTAGATTAGATATTAAAATGTGTAGTTGCCGTAAGCGTGAAAATATTGAAAAGATTCAAATACATTATTTCCAATATAGGAGTTATGCATTTATTTATTATTAAACACGTTACCCAATTCGGAATAGGACCCCTCTGACCGCGGATGAAGCAATGGGACTATTTTTTATGTCGCCGTAAGAATGTGTGAATAAATTGAAAAAAAAATGGTTCACAATTTTATAGTGTTAATTACTTGTAGTTACTTAATAACTTCATAAATTCTTTACCTAATTTAGGCTCTGCATAGCGCTTATGAACGTCAATCTTTCAACTGGTTTGGAGGTTTTGACCTCTCCAGGGAAGAACCGGCGAGAAACTCTGCCGTCATTTTTTTTTTTACAATAAGCCTCTAGCATCAGCTTAGAATGCGTCAAACTTTTAAAGTGAACTTGAAGGAGTGCTGATATGGCTAAGTAGAGAAAGAAACTAGAATCTTTTTTTATTAGTAGTGGTTCAAAAAAATACACCCTGTTTACAGCTCTAGTTTATTTATTTTAGTTTTTTTTTTTAAGAAATTCACTTACCCATTTATTTTTACGATTGTTATTAAATTGAATTTTTAACTTGTTGCGTTAATTATCGTGAACACATTTCCATTATCGAGCTGATATCCCCCTTTACTTGGAAATTGGCGATTAAATAGCGAACCGATAAGATAAACTAAAGATAATGTTGTTTTTTGTTGTAAAAGTCCCATGTAATAATGGTGTAAATGAACTAATTTGGATGATGGTATTAGTGAGGAATTGGCATATGAATATGTCAACCAGTATGTTTGATGTAGCCAGCGTATTTACTGCGTAAACGAGACGTAACACCCTGTCTCAGAAAGGCGGCACATTGGTCATATCCCTGGTATTACCAATGTCTATGGGCGTCGGTGACCACTTCCCATCGGGTGGGCCGACTGATCGTCTGCCTTCAGTGGCATAAAAACAGTCATCATCATTAGCCTGTGATAGTCCGCTGGACATAGGCCTCCCCTGATATACCCCAATCCATTAGGGGGTTTGGACCGTATCGCACCACGCTGTTTCAATGCGGGTTAGTGGGTGGACAGACTTTTTACATGCTCATCCGACGCATGGATCATCTTAGTTTTTAGATAATTGGGTGATCAGCACAAATTGCCCTAACCAATTATGAAATAACAGTGAAAATTTGTTGAGTCCTGATTGGAACTCACGATTTTCGTTTCTAAAGCACACGCCCGTACCACTAGGCTACGGAGGCAATAAGATATAAATATATAAAAACTGTATTTAACGGTAAATAAACAAAAGATGAAATTTGAGTAAATATTTTACTATTTCAGGTGGGACTTAATTATGGTTAACAACTGATATATTCTGCATAGATATATTCTGCATAAGTAAATAAAAAAGTATGAATTCAATAACTATTACATTATTATAGACTTTGAAAGAGCTGTTTTTGCCTTAATGGCAACTTCAGGATAAGAATAAAGCTGCGTTTTAAATGTCACTATTGCCAATCAGATAGGCATCGTGCTATTATGCTAAATGTTATTTCATTCACAAGATTATTTTAACATTGATATTTCGATGACGTCACAAGAGATAGTCTCGTTTTATATAAACCATGTATATATTCAAATGTTTTTTACATTGCAATTGAAAAATAACTTCAGGAGTAATCATTGTCTCAATTTTAACATTAAACTAATAATTAGTAGCAATTGCCTCCACTTGTATTAGGATTTAATATTAGATTAGGTAGAAAAATCGCTATATTTTATTGGTGTAAAGCTTAGTCACTTTAAAACGTTCGTGAGACATTGCACTTATAATGTATTCTATGAACGGCTAAACTCACGTGAAATCGGTATTGGTGCCGACTAGTTTCGGACCTATCGGAGGTCCTTCATCGGGACAAGTGGGATAACTTCATTGTTTACATTACACCTTTGTACATTATCAGCTTTACAATATATCGTGACAATACTGCATGTCTCTCAACCGCTGTGACATTTACTGGGACAAATGTCACAGTTATTGCAAACGATGGGTAATGGTTGAAATTTAGCGCACAGATTTGTCATTTCAAGTAGAATGGACCGAATTATAAGTTTTCATGGTTGGTCGTAAAATGTTACCTAACTACGAAACTTACCTATAAATAGGTAATAGTGAATTTGGTATTCATTAATAAGGACAAAGTCAATACGTTTCTATAAAAAGGTTTTAAATCCAAACTAGTTTTTTTTGGATACATAAAAATAAATAGGTATGGATATAGTGAAAAAAGATTTTGAATCGTAATTTTTTGGGAAAAAATAGTATTTGTCGCTTCAGTATCTATATAATCATACAATGACGTTATTCATTTTGACATTAGACACTAAACAGTAAAGATTCATATTAATGGATATGAAAATATCACTCGTTGAATACGATCAGTCGTTGACAGTTCGGTGTCATCGTATTCCGATAACAACCGAGTTTTTCCGAAGGAAATAAATTTATCACTCCATCTATAATTGTGTTTATAGAAAACTTCTGTTCACCTTTCGTAAAATCCATAACCCGACAGCGACCTATATGACATCTGCCTAAAATCGATAGCTAAAATAACAAAAAAATAAAAAGGTATGAAATGTCATCATAAATCGTGTCGCGAGACAATCGAAACGATTTTAATGGCTGACGGTATTAAAAAAAAAGTTAATCCCGCCTAAATCCGCGTCCGAATGGGCGCGAAAACGCACGCACGGAAATAGAGTGAAGCGTGACGGCAGCTGCGCGGCGATTACATGAGCGCCGAGTCGTATTTAGAGCGGGCTATATGCGTTATATTATAGGACGGACGTGGGTGTGCTTTTTTTTAAAAAAAAAGTTAAATTCAAATATGCTCTGGTTGCCAGTATTGTTAGCTGTTTTTTTTAAAGTAACAACTATTATGAATTATATTACGATGGCTACATCTGATAATAAAAGTTTTGGTAATAGACCGCGCTAAACGATTTACGATATAGCCCACCGGATTAGTATGCTGAAGTGGCAGTGATCCGGACGATCGCTGGAGTCAGAATGTTCTAGAGTGGAGACCGAGGCTCGCCAAACGTAGTGTGGAACGCCCTGCGGCAAGATGGAGTGACGACATTCGCGAAATGGCCGGCGTGGATGAGAATAGCTTAAGGTCGGAAGTGGTGGCGTGCATTAGGGGAGGTCTTTGTCCAGCGCTGGACTGACGCAGGCTAATGATGGTGATGATGAATCGATTAATGGACAACGGCGGAGACAATGCAATACTCCGATAATTATAGCAGCATATTCACGTTTCTAAAGCCTTTAAATTTGACATGCGTTTTATCTTTATTTTTACATAATATACCCTAATGAAATAAAGGCGTTGTTTTGCATCTAAGTTGTTATTTTAGCAATAAAATATCGTCTGTGTTAGTTTTTGAAATCGGTACAAATATCTTAATACATCGCTGTATAACATCTGATTCTCTGTAAACTCAGTAAACGAAGCTAATTAAAGCTGTTAATAGTTAAATTACGTCGAATCTTCGGCTATTACGGAATATTGATCGCGTAGAAAGTTATCGTTTGAGCTAGGAGACACTGTATGTATTTATGAATATGTTAGATGTTCTGCTAGACCCAAAAAAGACAGAATTGATGTTGATAGTTTGACCTATTTAAATAAAACAGAGTATTTGTTCGTCGATTGTCGCAGAACGATTTACGTCTCTTTGACAATTCAATACTAAGAACGCTTGATGGATGTATAACACTACTATTTTGATATTGGTTACATTTTACCTATTAATTTATTTTATACCATAACGGTACAAAGGCGGCCTTAACGTCGATGTCATCGACCTTTGAATGATTTACAGAACGTAAGGTAGTCATATAATTTTATAGTAGTCACAGATGTTATAGTAAATTTAAACTATGACAAATGATAAAAGGAATACATAACAGTCCGTATCAATCCTAATTTTCTTTTCACTGCCAAAGACTAGTGTGTTGAATGTATTTTTATTATTATTTATCTTGTAAGTTGTGTTTATTATGTAGAACCTCTAAAGTCTATGCTAGTATAAACTCGTACAGACTTGAGCAATCATGTTACACAATGTCAATTTTCATCGATTACACCTACTCAACATTCTCTCAACCGTTCATTGGTTGACTGGTAGAGAATGCCTTTGGTGTTACGTCCGCCGTTGTACTATAATCTTGTACATAAAGTGTAAATAAATAAATAAATGTCCTTTTACTTCCAGGCGTCTGGTGTGACAGTGTCGGATGCGTGCAAAACCACGTACGAGGAGATAAAGAAAGACAAGAAGCACCGCTACGTGGTCTTCTACATCCGCGACGAGAAACAGATCGACGTGGAGACCATCGGCGAGAGGAACGCCGAGTACGACCAGTTCCTGGAGGACCTCCAGAAGGGCGGCACCGGCGAGTGCAGGTTCGACTCTGACACTTTTTGGTTTATAACACAGGCGTGTCCTGAAACTGCCCCTTTGTAAACACCACCAGTTGCCAGACTAGTTGTATTTTTTTTTGTTAAAAAAAGTTTCCTAGGTTATTCCCAGTTACATCTGCTTTTTAAAAGACCTTATCCGCTTGGTATATACATAAAAAATAAATAAAAAGATAAGTCCCTATTACATCAGCTATCTTCCAGTGAAAGTCCCCTCAAAATTGGAACGGCCATTCCAGTGATTAGCCAGAACTATCAGTCGGACAACAATCTTATAAGCGCTTTTTTGTTACTCCTACGGGTTTATATAACAATATAATCATTTTTAAACATTGTTACAAACATACACTCCAAATATATTTACCGTTGGACGGTTATTCCAAAACATTGAGATACAGACATATACCAACTTAGTCTGCCCGTGATCATGGATGCTGGAAAGAATCCGAAACGTCGGGAATAAATATATTTTAGTAACGCGGAAAATCCGTAAATTATTGAATTTGATATGTATAATAATCGCGTAAATAAAAGAAATAATTAGTTTGGATAATCTTCAGGAAGGGTATGTGTACGGTGTGAGGTATATTGGGGAAATAAATAAATTTTGTTACATTATCGTCTATTATTAGGTGTTTTAGAACAGTATTTTTTTGTTTTACTAGAATTGATTAAACTTGTTTGTTGGGTCCGCTGTTGAAGTATGATTCATCAACAGCTTGTGTTAGTCCACCTCTGGACATAGGCCACCCTAACGCAAGCCTTCTCCATAAGGTGGTTTTTTAACCGTATCTCAACACGCTGTTCTAATGCGTGTGATGGGTGGACCGACTTTTTATATAACCATCCGACGCATGGATCATTTTACTTTTCAGACAATAAGGTAATCAAACCAAATAGAAAACAACGACAACGCTAAGTTGCTTCCCCGCGAGATCCCACGATCTCCGGTTTATATAGCTACGGGCCAATACCGCCACACCACGGAGGCGGTATGATTATAGTATAAAGTAATAGTAGTGTAGTATGATTATATATCAATTTCTCTATGATGTTTCAGATATGGCCTCTTTGACTTTGAGTACACCCACCAGTGCCAGGGGACATCGGAGGCCAGCAAGAAACAGAAGCTCTTCCTCATGTCGTGGTGCCCCGACACCGCCAAGGTCAAGAAGAAGATGTTGTACTCTAGGTGGGCATTTGCTAGAGTAATATGATAGATAAGAATACAATAAAAATACGATTTTGGAGGGGTTTAAGATTATAAAATACGTCCAGGACATTATAAGACATGGGATTTTTACTTAAAAGGAGTCATGTCATTGTAGGGCAAAAACTTCTTGATGATGCATCTGCTATTGAAAATATGGTTGCAATGTTTAACTACTACGAGGACAGACTTTGCTTACATGAAGTTTGAGCAATTGCTAGTACGAAAATTGCAATGTATTATTAAGAAACGACTGAATAGGAAAGGTTTAGGTGTATGTTGCAGTCACGTCAGCGTTATTAAATGAGGAAAATTCTTAAACTACCTAAGCTAAAAATGGGCAGAAAAAAACCAACCACCCTCTTTGCATTTAAAATAAAATATTCCATGCGCTTTAATCTTTTTTAAGGTTGGTGCTCCTGACCTCTTTAAACAAGAGGGCATATTTAAAATAAGAACAAATTCTCTTCGAAAGCGCATTAATATAATTATTTTTGAAATACTGAATACCGGTTTGCTATACAGTATTTTTTTAAATCCATTTACATTTACTACATAAACATTTGTTGAATTTGCCCTAACGCAGCTCCTTCGACGCGCTGAAAAAGTCGCTGGTGGGCGTGCAGAAGTGCATCCAGGCGACTGACCTCTCGGAAGCCTCGCAGGAGGCCGTCGAGGAGAAGTTGCGCGCGACCGACCGCCAATAGGCGCGGCGACACGCAGAAGCATTTAACCCGCAGCAACCACAACCGCTATCACCGAGCCGCGGCCCGTGGCACACGCGAGAACGACGCACGCGAGACCCGTGACGCGCGTGAGATCGTGACCCACGCGATATTCGTGTCACACGCGAGATCGTGACCCACGCGAGATTTGTTTCGCGCGAGATGTGACTCGTGTGAGATTAGCGAGACACGCCGTCTCGACTCGCACCATACCAAATCCGAGTGACGCACGCGTCGTCATGTGATATTATGTGAGATTCTCGACTCGCGCAGTCACGAGTCGCGCCGAGTCGCCTCCGTTTGGCACGTTCCGCTCTCTTTAGGTTTTTTCTGTTTAATATCGTTTCATTTAGCTTTCCGATGTCCCCGCGGTGGGTCCGCGTATGTGCAGACTGAACCGTTTGTACCGTATGTATGTATCGCAACGGCCCCCGCCGCCCCGAAACTTGTAGCGATTAAGGGATCTTATGTAATAATTTAAATTATACTAATTATTATATATATTTTTCCTATGAAATAATAACTAAAGTGGTAAGTTAGCTCAAACTAAATTAACGCAGTCGTAAGCAGTGTGTGGGGAGCGTCGTGTTTTCGTTTTCATTTACTACGGTGAAGCGCCGCTAGGCTTTTTATACTGATTAGATTGTAATATAATAAAAAAATGGTGGGACGGTTTTGCACGTTCGCCTGGAAACATTTCGTTTGAGATTCGTATCGCTAACGTTGCGTAAGCTTTGGGCTCGTCGATCGCGAGCGGTTGGATAATAAGTATTTTGTAACCAATTTATCCAGAAATACACTCGATATAAGTGACATGAGTTGTTTTATTTCATCTCCCCTTAGTAGATTCGGTTGTAGAATGTAGAAAAGTCTTTGTGTGCAGCCCTATTACAAGTAAAGGTTTGTGAAACTAATTTGCAACAAGTAGTAATAATAATGCTCTTCGAGCCTTTTTCCTCTTCGACAACCGATCCACATTAGAAGATCGGCCAACTGCGTAGTGCACAAGTGTACTCCTTATTACTCATAGTCCGAGTGGAAGTGGGACGGATAACCGACACGACCGGAGAGAGATCAGGCGCACGACAGACTTTTTACGTGCACATCCGACGTAGGAATCATCTTGCTTTACAGGGAATTTGGTAATCAGCCCGCATTGCTTAACCAACTAAGAAATAACTTTGGAAATTAGTTGATGCCCAGGGTTCGACGATTTCCGGTTTTTAAGCCCGTACTACTTGACTACTATCCGCTAGGCATTGCAAGATTGAACCTTTTGAACACCACCATAAACTCGTTTTCAAACAAAAATACATACGACGAACCAAGAAGTTGCCAATAATCGATAGATCGATAATTTACCGAGACTTGGTTTTGAATTGTTTTATGCAACAAATTATTATAATCTGGGCTGTTTTGTTTCCCCTTCGTGGTACCTTTCACGTTCATTGTTAACATTTATTTTAATAAACAGAATAATTGCAAAACACGCACAGCACAGGCATATTCTTTGTCGTCCCTTACTAACTTGTATAATTTGTCATACATATATACAGTAAGAAAACGGTACGTCAGTGTTGTGTTGAGATATGGGTGTGCTTCTCTCACCCCAAAGATGTTTCCAAAAAGCAAAATGATTACAACTGAACGTCTCTAATTAAAAACATTGAAATGGCTCATGCGACCCGACAACAGCCACGATGTCTCGTACGGACGAGTCGATGCATAACACCATTCAACACACTAACACTTTTTACACACGAGGAGGGTTCCGCTCCGGGTAGCGGCTTACAAGGATCTCTCCCCTTCTATATTTTAGACCCGTCTTTTATACACGGTTTCGGAAAGACATCACGTCAATATCCAAACTTCTTTTCTCTCTCTAATCTCTAAATACCCGTTTTAGAAGTATTTTGACTGTACGTTATTTATATTATCAATGTGGAGTTCTTGAGGAATTAATGATTTTTCATTTGATATAATGTATTACTAATATATCTTTATAAGACAGTACTGTGATATTACAAATTAAATTTTTACGAAAAATATAAGCGACTTTAAACAGTACAGAACAATTTTAGGGAATAAAAGCGGGTAATAAAGAGAAATTACCCAGTGATTTCTGCCCCCGCATTTTAAATCTCTCATATCTTTTAAGATATTCATTTAATCAAAATGTCCTGTATGACATGTGTTACACTAATATAATGAAGAATTTTTAAATGTTATAACTTTTATGTGAACTTACAATATATTACCTTAAACGAGCTTTCAACTTGCCTAAATGCAACTAAAAAAATTTATTAGAAATGGTTATTTTGCCTTATTCTTAAAACATAATTAGTCTATATTTTACGGTTTTGGCAGCGTTAGTAATTTAATCGCATGAGGTTTGATTATTGTTGCCGTATTTTTTTTATTTCTCAAATATCTATTAAACTACTCATCATAAAATTTAAAAAAAGGGATGAAATCATATATATTAAAAAAAATTGGTGCGTGTACTTATGTACGCGCGTGAGAAATTATACTTCTTTGGCATCATTAAAAATAGTTTTTAATTGCATGCAAATAATTAATTACAATACAATAAATAATACATACGAATAGTTAACCTCAATTATATTGGAGCACTTGAAAAAGTATATAAGCACAATTCTTTTCACTAATATTCACAAATAGTAAGTAATATCAATCAAAAATAATTAAGATAATTAAAGATGATAGATTTACAAGAACTAATCATAAATAATTCGATTAAGAATTTATGGATTCACAAGACGTACTTTGATATATCATATAAAAACAAATACAAATATTAATATATTTATATAATAATATATTTAATATAAATTTAAATAATATAAAATATATTATTAATAATATATATATATATATATATATACCAAAAACAAACCTTAATCCTAACTCATAGAGCACATTATGCAACAACTATCGCAAATAAAAAACGACAACTCCATTATCACTACACAAAAATCAACGATATCACTATGTAATATGGACCTTATTACATTTTCACCGTTTTCATTATAAACTTAATTTTGTGTGACGCATCGTAAAATTTCACTCTCATCATTTTTTCATAACGCGCCTAAAGAAGTGTAACTTCAAAAATCATACGCCCCGAAGATGGTCAATAAAATACGTAGAGTGACAGGTTTAACTTACAATACAAATCATGGTAGTGAAACTCAATCTAATTTTTATATTTAAATCAGGTTTAATACAAAGTATGTACTATTGTGCCATACGTTGTCTTTTTCTTTATTCGCCCTATAGAGAAGATATAATTACAAAATACTGTGATTGTAAAGTCAATGATATTAAATACGTCCTGAACTGTGGGTCTTCTGTCTTAACTTTTAACAAGGAAATTGGGATGAGGGATGAGTAATAAAACTAGCGTTCCACACACATAAATTACTTTAATGACAGAAGTCAATACCTTGTAGATACAATCTAAGTACATAATCATGATTAATACAGGTTTACCATAAGTTAATAGGTATACAATAAACTTATTCATAGAATGACAAATTTGATCGATTAAAAGTATACACTACTGAGTTTTAAATGCATTTCCAATACAAATGACATTTATCTGCAAAGCCATGAGAAAAAGACACACATCAATTAGGCAAATCATAGAGACATGGGAGATTATAAATATTCTTTGTATAAAGCTTTATAATGTAAAGTTAAAACACTGACAACCTAACCCTCTAACTGCATGTAGTGGTCGAATCATATCTTAATTAAATATTAAAAGCAATTTACCAAAAACTAGCGACAAAACGTATAGTTTTACTGGTGAATGACCACAAAGATATGTAATGGCGGACCCTACAGCCGTTTACCTACATCATACACCAAGCGAGATATTAAGCAAAGCAAGAAATAAAAGTTCAAGTCGAACTAGCAGTCTAGTGCAGTATAGTTAATAACCAAGATACCGACTGCAGCGCCATCTGCCTTATTAGTGAATCTAAACCGTCCCCGTATCCATTAAAACACACGCGAAAGAATTCATTCAAATCGGTTCAGCCGTGTAGGAGGAGTTCACTGTCAACACACGTCAGAAGAATTTATACATCTCTCAAATAAAAACCGCTGCTCGTTTTAGAGCAATTATTAGCTTCGTTCACTAAAAAGGAGATTAAGCCCTCGATTCAAAATGACTAGTATTTAAGGATTATATCTTAAGGTAAATACAACTACGCTTTCTTAACATTAGCATGCAAGACAGATTGCGTCTTGTCTTTGTAGAAAAGACCTGGAGCCAATAAGTTTTGGTGTGCAGTTATCTTTCCACCTTCCGAGGATGATACTTGGTTGCAGGATTGTTTTATATTAAGCTTTGGTTTTCATTATTATTAAGTTATGGTTTTATATTGACACTTCGGTCATATAGCTTAATGCCGTAGATATCTCCAGATCACAGGGAAAGTACAAGGAAAAGCGATCAAGAGGAAGAATTTCTATGTGTTAGAGACCAGATCCACTTCAGGGTATGGCTTGAAGCATTACACGCTGCACGCGCGATGAGTGGAAAACAATCATCCACATTTTGAGGTCGAACTCATAGAGAATAAAAGAAGGCAGTTATAGGATTGAACGAAAATCACTAAACTACACGCGTCTGGTGTTGAAGAGTTTGGAGAAAGTTTACCGGCATCCCCGACTTTTGGGGCGAAGTCAGGTATATAGCGGAATCAATTGGTTTAGGTAAGTGCAAGTACGACATAACCCATCCTTACATTTCCCTACGCCACAAAAATGTTTACACTATATAAACCTGAAAGTTGTTTGTAATCATTAGCATGTTCAGAATTAAATTGATTTTTAAACTGGGCAAACTTTTGTCCTTAAACTTTGTCAATATTTTCACCTGAGACAATTGTGCCAGAAATAACGTTTGTAAACGCTTGTAATGTTTCAGTTTTTCACTATTTTTATATAATTTTTCGTATACTATATTTTAAAGTGAAATTATTGTTGGCGAGTATCGTACTAAACAAAAAATCACGTTGAATAGTACAGTTATAAGACCGATTGTCTTGAAATTTAGTATGAATACTTCTTTTGCCAAGTGGAGATCAGCTCATAGCTGATCTACGAATCTTACGAAATTCCATCCCCAAAGGGAATTGCGGGGGCATAAACAATGGAAAATTACATACGATGTCGAGGACAAAAGCTAGTGTTACACAAACTTATGTATTCGAGATCCAAGCGAGTATAAGATAAAAAATGCTGAACTTCTACGGAATCCATAACTACGAGTCGAATTTATGATAATTGAAATTTAAGACAGACGCGTTTTTATTATAAATGTATGTAATTAAAGCGTAAGAAATTCCAAACGCTTTCAAAAGATCTACTTCTAATAAGGAATGAATATCGTTTAAAGATATGTCGAAACACGTAACATCTACCCACTAAATCCAAATATTTTTCAAAACGTTTAGACATTTTATCAAGTACAAGACTAAAACATTATCATGTACGCCTATTTAATTCCTTTCGCGTTTATAATCGCACACAAAAACTCTTAAAAGACTATACTATATTATAAGAATAATACTTGATGCATTTTTTTTATTCTTACAGCGCTGCCCAAAAATATATATAATTTTCGTAAAAAAATAAAATTAGGCCTATTTTATTTGCGCGTATTTAAAAAGGAAACATTAAAAGGACTTTTACATTGTCATTACAAGAAAATTAACATTTTATAAATCACAAGAAATTTTGGCTGAAACAAAAATTACTTCACACAGGTTACAAAATAGTAAAAATCATATGGTTACAAACAAAATTTCATTAAAGATCTGTATTTAAATATCGACGGAAGAAAAAATAAACGAAAATCAAGTGTCATAGTACCTAAAACCGTACAATAGTCATTATTACTGAACAAAATTATTATTATTATTTCTTTTTATAATTATTACCCGTTTCTCCAACCTTGAAACTAGCAGAACCGCTAAGATATTCATGGTGGAGCCATTTTAAGTAAAAAAAGAATAAAGAGAAACGAAAATTAAACTGTTCACCACCACCAGAGCCGAGAAAAGCTAATTTTAAATCATAACATTTATGTATGAGAAAAGTTACTTTCTTAGTTCTTTTCTTTTTTTTCTAATAGTAATCTTTCAATCTTTTCTCGGCCCTGGTGAACAATTTGATTTATCTCTTTCCATCCGCACTTTAACTCTGTTACAATATCAAATGAATATAAAATAGATTCCCACCTATACATTGACTCAACACGATAATTCAGGAACCATAACGCGAAGCGACTTGAAATTTGGTAGGAATATATTCCTTTCGCCGAGTAGAGGTCAGCTAGGAACGGATTTTACGAAATTCCACCCACAAGGGGGGTTTGCGGGGTTGCTAGTATGAAATAAATTAATTGGTTCGCTAAAAATAATCGACATGAATTCCATAATGCCACAGATTTTCGGACACACAATCTAGTCAGATATCGATTAATAAGACATTTAAAACATTTTTAAACTGTGCTTCCTAAATACCTAGTTTAAATTGCTACATACTTATCGTGCTTATAGTATCTGCCGGCGCGGGAGTGACGTTCGGTTGCTGCACGGTCGGGTCCAGTAGTGGGATGTTGTCAGTGGTGCTAAAAAAAATACAGAATCATCATCATGATCATCATCAGCCTGTGTTAATCCACCGCTGACATAGGCCTCCCCTAATGCACGCCTTCTCTATTAGGAGATGTATGAAACGTATCCCACCTCGCTGGTCCAATGCGGGTTAGTGGGTGGACCGACTTACATGCCCATCAGACGGATGGATGATCATACTTTTTAGACAATTGGGTGATCGGCCATATCGCCCTAACCTAAGAAACAACCATTAAAATTGCTTGAGTCCCCGCAAGATTCGAACCCACGATTTACGGTTTCTAAAGTCGGGCAGGCAGTCGGTAGTTAGGCCTTTTTGCAAGGCTAAATGGCTAGACATAGAATTTACATAAACCAAGTGTAATGTAAAAAAAATTCTTCTATTATTTATTTTTTCTTTTTATGTGTAAATATTCTTTTGATCTCTAAACGATACCGTATACCTTATTAGGATTAGATTAAAAATTTTATTTTTCTTCAATTTTTTACGTCGACTATTCTAGACTGTCTTAAAGTCTGCTATAAAAACTTAATGCCTTAGGCTTCGTCACATAACGAAATATTACTAGAACAAATGTTAGTAAAATAAGTAGTTATTAAGATTCTGATCTAAAAAAGTCGATACTTGAATGTACTGTAAAAGAAAAAGTTTAGACTATCCAGTTAAGAGTCAATTAAACCTGATAAAGTGAAAATCAAATCAAGTTTAAAACTATAAAAAAAAATCTAGGACCCTAAATTCGAGATGAATGGTAAAAGAAAAAGTCTACAATATCTACTAACTACGAATCAATTTAACCTAATAAAGCAAAAATCATCAAATTTTAAATAACAAAAATCTTTAAAAAAAATAAATAAATCAAACTCAGCAAAGTAAAACAAATCAAGAATACAATGCGTTTAATCCTAGATTTTGTTCACAATACGTACCTTGTCGGCACAAGTATAGGTTCACCGACAATGTCTTCGCAACGGGTGGATATCGAAGTAGGCTTGGTCAGAATTGGTACAGTGGTAGTTACAACCCACGTGAAGTATACGTGCTGGAAAAGCAAAAAATAATCAACCTTTATTGTAAAAACAAATCTAAATGTCGCGGGTTCGAATCCCGCGGGGCAATAACTTTGTGTTATAGTTGTTTTCTGGTCGGTTAGGACCATTCGGGCCAATCGCGCAATTGTCCGAAAAGTAAGACGATCCATGCGTCGGATGGGCATGTAAAAAGTAGGTCCACCCAACACCGCATTGGACCACCGTGGTGGGATACGGTCCAACGGAGCTGGCGTGCATCAGGGGAGACACATCATCATTTTTAATGAAACCAAAAACGTAACGTAAAATCTGTTACGTAAATTAGTGACAAGCAATAACTGCTCTATGACAATAAAAAGAAAGCGCAGTACATTTTCTCAGCAAACGCTAAAATGGTATCAAAGTATTGTAATAGTCTTATAAACAAAACACATATAAAACAACATTAATAGTTTGATTATTATCATCATTTATTCATTTTTGACGTGACAACTTCTTACAAATTGGTCCAAAACAGGGAGGCACTCTCGTGTACTATGTCACAACGCCGCTCACGTAACGCTCTCCATAAGCAACTATAAAAGAAAGTGAACGGTACGCGTCTCTCTTACTCGTGCGCAATTGGCCTGCTTAAGTTAAAGAGAAAGAGGGTTGATCCTTCTTCCTTTTATACGAATGAATATTCACATTACAATTATTCTACCTCTAAAAGACGTTGTCACATAACATTCGCCCGTACACCGATTTTACAGACAACCAATTTTTTTTAAACAAAATAGTTTTAACAGCTAATATAACGGTATCATCGCCATTAGCAGACCGTTACCGTTACTCACCATAGTGAATCCCAATACCAAGTATATAGCGGGGGTAGTCCAATGCGACGCGTTTTCTATGGCCGCTACTCCCATAGCCCAGTTAACGGCGAAGAACGGCTCCAATACCAGGCACAGGTTCAAATAACGCTTCAATTCGTTCCCTTCGGTGCTCCAGTTCCATTTCAGCCATAGAGGTTCCGTTGCGTAAATCGTTAGTACTGGCTCGTCCCCCGGGTTCTCCTTGCCTTGGTTGTTTGCCTGTTAATTACGTTTAATATGACGCAATCATAAGCGCAATTATGCAATTCATTTGCTTAACTCTCCATAATATGTGTATAGATATAGTAAAGATATTTTATTAAGACGTTGGTAACTCGATCTGCACTTCCTTATAAAACTCATTGTATGATGTTTAGTGTAAAATTTTGAGTTCAAAAATTCACGTAGCTATTTCCCTGAGTTATCATGGGATGGTCTTCTTATCCATCCATTCCATTTGCCCGAATAACAGTTTTTACGCAAAGCTACTGGAATTTCGCCTCCACAAACCAGAGAGTAAACTGAATAAGTTGTCAGTCGATTTGAATTTTGACTTTATATCGACTGCCAAAGACGGCCTTGACAGCCGGGACCGACTTTTACACAAGTCACGGCCAAACAAACCGCCTAACAATTGATGCCTTAAATGTGTACAATAACCCACCACTTATTAAAAAAAAAAACATCAAAATACACCACAAAAATTACCAAACAAAAAAATAGTTTTACACAACGGCAACACTCACATCTTCATCCTCGTTAGCATTCTCCACATTGACATAGCAGCTGTCGTCCTCCCCCAAGTTCTCCGAGCTGTCAGTTTTCTTAGCACTAGTTCCGGCGATGTACAGATTGTCCAATGTATCAACGCTCCCCCTTTTGTTCCCGTCCGTCTGTCCGCCCTTTCGTATATTGGCCTCGTGCCTGTCGAGCAACTCCTGTAGCTTAGTGCGCAACGACTCCGATTGCTTCCTGTACACTCTCTTCAAGCCGAGAAGAATTATTGCCGTGTTGATTATGATCAGCAGCATCACAGGCACCATGAACCCCATCACCATTCCCTTTTCTAATGACATCCAGCAGTAGTGTTTGACTTCGTATTGCTCCATAGACATCGCGTAATTGAACTGCATTATTTATTATAATTATTTATGACAATAATATCAAAAGAAAATGTCTATTTCATAAAGCGGAGAAAAGCTTTCGGAATTGTTAATTCGTGTTTTGTCATTTTAATACTTTACTTATAAAAATAATATATGTAATGTATGGTAAAATCGTGCTGTAAAACACTGGCTCTGTTGCCTAGAGGTAAGGGCGTGTGCTAAAGAAGGGTCTCAACAAATTTTCATTGTTGTTTCCTAGTCGGATAGGACAACTTGGACTGATCCCCAATTGTCTGAAAAGTAAGATGACTCACCAACCCGCATTGGACCAGCATGGTGGGATACGGTCCAAAAACGCCCTAATAATTATAACTCGATTTAAGCATTAGCACATTACATACCTTAGTGGTTATTTATGCTTTATAATCTGATGTCTGTGTTTATTTAATAATAAATTTAAAAAAAAACATAAGTTATACCATTTACACCACACTTAATACCACGAGGAACATACCATTACAATGAACGCCGGTATTCCATACGCAAAGAGGTAATTATATTTCAATGGCACGAAAGAGTCGTATGCACAATATTCGGTCAGAGCTGCAGCCAACGCGACAATCCAGGTAGCACATGTCAAATAAGTGTAATGAAGGAGCAACGCTACCCTTTCGCATTGCGACGGCGTAAAGGCACCCTGCGGATGACACGAAGAACAAAATTAAATAAATACTTTAAATTATTAATCATCAGTAATATCAATTCTCCTTCTCCCAAATTTAACTGCCTCCGTAGCCTAGTGGTATAGGCGTGTGCATTAGAAACCGGAGGTCGTGGGTTCGAATCCTGCGGGGACTCAACAAATTTTCATTGTTGTTTCCTATTTGGTTAGGCAATTGGGCGATCACCCAATTGTGTGAAAAGTAAGATGATCCATGCGTCGATGGGCATGTAAAAAGTCGGTCCACCCACCGACCCGCATTGGACCAGGGTGGTGGGATACGGTCCAAAATCCCCTAATGGATTGGGGTGAATTAGGGGAGGCCTATGTCCAACAGTGGACTATCACTAACACAAACTATCAGAGTTTGTGTTAGTCCGCATGGGCCACTCTCCATACATTGCTCGGCGCACTAAACAAAGTTCAAAGACGGTAAAGAAATATCCATAGATTTTTTTTATAACTTAGCATGACTAAGCTGCATTAATAAAATTGAAGGACTTGCCATAGGGAAATTATAGAGACCGACCGAAACTGGTTTTCGGGCCGAAGCCGAAACCGAAAGTTCGGCCGTGGCTTAAGTTTCGTTATCGTCCGAAATTCACTCGGTCAAGTATCAAAATTCTTAAAATACAGAAATTTGATGCTTTTTTTCTACCCATTATTCTACACTAACTATGACATGAAATGGAGACACAGTATATTAAATTTCTGATAATGATTCATTTAAGTTGTTTTTTTTTTTAACGAAATGTTAAAATAAAAACAATATTTTTTCAAATTAAATTCTCAGATGAAAATGAACAAATTACAATTTTTACTGTTGCATTAATAATTAAGTATTGGTATTTTTAAATCTTACTAATTAATACTTTGGTTTGTATTTGTAATTTCAAGAAGAGATTAAAAAGTAGTCAGAATGAGATAGAATTTAATGACGATTCACAACATAAACATTTATTTTTCTACATATTCCCCTTAAACACCGACTACAGCGTTGATTTGGTGACAACATGAAAAATTGTTAGCCGCCAGATCTGTTGGATAAGGGGTTGCTCCACCAATTTGATACTAGCTTCCTGAATGGCAGCCATCGCTACTGCCAAATATTGTGCGGGTGCGATATCAAGACGAAACAGTACCTCCCTACGAAATTTATCTTTTTTTTTTATCATTGATGGCATTCCATCATGGGATTTGAAGTTGCGTTATAACCTGAAATAGTTGTTCCACGCTCCAGGTTATCAATCAACAATATCACTAGTGCCTCGCAAATTATTGAGGCCATAACCTTGCCCGCCGATGCCACGGCGTGAAAATTCTTCGGGGTCGGTAAGGATGGCCGGTTCCATTGCGAAGATTTCTGTTTTGTCTCCTGATCAAAAGATGAACTCGTGTTTCATCCCCTGTTACAAAACGAGACAAAATGTTTCGGAATCTTCTTATAAATTGTCCTACAATATCTTAGAAATGTCAAGGAGACTTTGTTTATGATTTCCGGCACCCATCTTGCCGAGACATTACTTTTCAAAAATTGTGTCAAAATAGATCGAATGAGGTATTCATATGATCTTTATTCAAAATGGAAGCATTTCATGTAACACTTTCTTATTGATTGTCAAATTAACTATCACTGGTTTGGTAATGGAAGCCTCTGACCTGAGAAGAACCGGCGTAAGGGACTCAGCGGGACTTTTTTATTTCCTTTTTTCAATATTTTTTACATAAAAGCTCATATTTTAACGGTTTGAAACAGCCTGAAGCGAAGAGTTCAATAACAGTATATGTTATCTATCAAGTAGTCTTTTTCAATTTATTAACAGATAATAGCTGAACCTTTTTTTAAATGGCCTTTTCTTGAATTAGGTATCAGATGGCAATTCTTAGGTCGCTCAAAACAGTTATTCCCAAATTTGGCAGCATTTTCTTAGAACATTAAGGTCGATGGACGGCTGCAACGATATTCGTCTTCCGTGCTCGTTCTCCTTACTCTAAATTGAGAAGTTCCCCCAGCTTGTAACAATGGAATACGGCAGAGCCTCTAATGTTGCCTCCAAATCGCATTAAATTTAATGCGTCGTTAACTTTTTAAACAGAGGCTACAAGACCGCACTTGGTTTTCCTCTATTTTTGAGAACACGTGCCGACAGAAAACAAATAAATGACTTCATTCAGAAAAAAGTAAAGAGAATCTAAGATTTTTCTTATTAAAATAGTAAATATCGGAGCTATGCCTTCCAGTGTTTATTTATTTTGTTACCAAGGAGTTATATGTTGGATATATGTTGCTCTCAATACTTTTCGATCGCTTCTCGTCATTCTAGAAGAATCATCAATCTCTTATTACTTAACTTAAAATGTTCAGACAAGAACTAAAATCGCCGCATCTGAGCTCGATTGTAGCAATGATACACTTACTTTTGCTACAATTTTGTTTCAATTTAGATAACATGACAACTTCTGAAACCAGTTTCGGTTTCGACAAAAGTAAAAAAACCGAAACTGCGGCCGGAACTTGACTTTTGGTCGAATATCGGCCGAAACCGAAACCAAAATTGCATTATATTTATCATATTCATCAACAGCCTGTGTAAGTCCACTGCTGGACATAGATTTCCCCTAATACACGCCTTCTCCATTTTAGGGTTATTGGACTATATCCCATGCTGGTCCCACGCTTGTCCAATGCGGGTTGATGGGTGGACTGACTTTTTACATGCATATCTTACTATGTCCTCATCAACCAGAAAACAACAATAAAATTGGGGCCAATACCGCTAGACTATAGATGAATTTAATTATATTTATACACAACTCACATTTGATTCAATTATTAAATATGCATAAATATAATTTACCTATGGCCAGTCCTTCAAATTATCTATATAGCTTATTCATGCTTATTTTTTTTTATTAATGATATTAAGTATCCCATGATTTAAATTTCTTTTAATTTTATAATAAGCATGCATAAATTAATTTTTTTTTCTATAAATATTCCATTACTGTCCTTAAGAGCATGAATAGCTGACTTGAGAAGGATCCATAAAACCAAATAAGGCTCCAGTACAACTATTGCTCAACCATCTTCCACCCTTACACCCTCTTGGGCCAATCCAAAGGGATTAACCAGCTGAATGCAGCCTTTCATTCCAACCTTACTCTTATAACACCATTCTTTTCTTACTTTTTTGCTCTATCTCAAATAGATTTAAGCCCCCATCATTCTGATGATATGTAACTGATTTAGCTAGTCTATCTCAATAAGAACTTTACTAAAGATTGGGAAATAACAAAGTTCACATAAAACAACACAAGTATTTGTAATACTAACCATAATAGCTTGAACGTATATGAGAGTACAACCTACAAGGCAGCAACACAGGTTGATGACAATTGGATAGAGTTTGCCGTCATTGCGAAAAGCTGACACATATTCGCTCCACATTAGCCAAACCATTGCCGACAGCAACATGACAATCGTTAATGCATTGTTGAATAAAATCTGTCAAAAAAAATATATTTCATGTCAATTGTATTGATAGTTAACAAACAAAAATTGATTTCAAATCAAGCATTTTTAGCTAATGATGGTAGCAGAAAGCTATTGCTTACATTTATAGTTATTTCCAAAAAAAAATTGAATAAATTAATTGCATTACCAGTACTATCCATTCATTCCGTGGGCCATGACATTTACTAAAGCCGTAGAGGTAAGTAACACTGTCGATTATGTTGTGTTCTTTAAGGTCGGCATCCGCTAATGTGTCATCCGGCATTTCTACTTCATTCTCGCCCTTAACGTCCATTTTATTGCTTACTAAAATTAATTCGCTATTAGTACACAATAGAGCAAAAGATAAGTTTTGTACAAATAAAAAGTGCGCTTTACCTAAGTTTTTAGAAAATTCTTCAGGATTAGGATAAAGAGGAGGATTGTCGTCGTAAATGGAAGACGTAAAATTGGAAACGACCTCGCCATAATCCGTATCGTATGAATTCACATCGTAGTCCGGCCGTTCATCGTTTTTTGGATAAGTGGTTTTATGGTATTTAATAGATACGGGCTCATACGACTGATAAGGTCCTTTTTTCTGGTTTCTAAAAAAGCTGTCGTCTTCACGAGATCTTCGAATATGATGAAGAGTCTTGTTTTCTTGATAAGCTGGAAACCAGTACGTTTATGAATATTCTGTTTAAATTGCAAAAACACTTATTATTTTACACAATACCTTCAGAGATTGTTATAGCATACAAAATAAAAATTGACAGATATATAGTTTTACATATAGAAAAAGTACGAGGCATTATTGGTGTTAAAAATTATCTTCGCCCCACTTTTCCTTGTCGTATTGCGAGGATTATTTCATCTAGATTATCGTTAATATAATGCAACCTTTGCAAGTAATTCTCTAATTGACATATTTTACACATGTAATTTTTAACGACTTTCCCGTCCTTCTCCATTGTAAAATAATCAATAACTAACAAGCTTTCGTTCCTTTGTTACCATACACCAAATGCAATCAGAATATTAAAAAAACTATTTTTAAAATAAGAGGTAACATTTAAAAGTACAATTGCGAAATTTAAATAAACTAAAAAAACATTTTAAATTATAATTTTTTGGATTAGGATATTTTTATTCAAATATCTATTATTATGCATAAATATGATTTTTTGCGATGTATATAGCAACATATTTTTTTTGTTATCACTTGTCACCTGATTGACTGTTGTTAATCGCCGTCCTTGTCACCTTGTCACCAATAATTCAAACGCAGTTCATCCATAATGCAATAAGCCCAAAAATAGCTCCAGGATGAGTGCAATTTTGAAATTCATCCGTGAGAACCACATACTGGCAGTTATAGAGCAGGCAGTGGCAAAAAAGAAATCACGTCTGAGCCTCAACGCCTTCGAGATTACTGAAATACCGAACCTGTTGTATTCATGTTTGGACGTCGAACACCTCTATCTACATAAAAACAAAATATCATCGATATCTGTTCAGCTTACAGAGCTGTCCAATCTAACTACTCTGACTCTAGATTACAACAACATAAGCTCACTGCCTTCGGAAATAAAAAATCTGAGAAATCTTGTAAATTTAAACATAAGCTACAATCCGTTGAATGTGCTCATACCGGAAATTGGAGAATTGGAAAATCTGGAGGCGTTCTGGTGTAACCGAATTGGTCTTAGAGAGATACCTAAGGAAATAGGAAACCTGTCAAAGCTGGACACCTTTGGAGCAAGAGGCAATGAGTTGAAGGAAATACCAGAAGAATTTACTTCACTGAACAAACTGAGGTATGATGCGTTTTTGTTTATTTGTTGATAAAATTGAACAATTTAAGCTGTTTTAGGAAACCAATAGTTTATTATTGTTGTTTGTGTTGTCAGTGTTTCTCAAACTTGGTCTTGAGCTAAAATGGGCAAAATATTTTTTATAGGAAAATAAAAAAGCCTCAAGGAAATAAAAAATATAAAAGAACTTGTGCGTAAGTCAAAATAAGAAACCAAATAGGTCCTTCTCTCTCAGGGGCTGCATCACTACTATTTTTAAGAATAAATAAATTATTTAATTGTGTAACCTTGTATTTGTGTACAATAAAAATCTGATCTATTTACAGTTATTTTAATTTAAATTTAGATTCGGTAATGTATGATATGAATTTTTTCCAGGGTTTGTAGGTTCGAATCCCGTGGGGAAACAATGTTAACATTGTTTGAATTATTTAATAATGATAAGTGTAAAATATTAAAAAAATATGTTTATCATTGTATAATAATAATAATCATTACTGATTTCTGGTTGGTTAGGACAATATTGGCCGATCACCTAACTGTCTGAATAATAAGATGAATTCATGTGTCGAATGGGCATATAAAAATTCGGTACCGATTGTCAAGACCGTCTTTGTTTTTAATATAACAGTTTTTAATGTAACAATATTTAATAATTTAAGAGAACTTTTGCTTTACAGGTATGGAATTTTATAGTAAATAATTGTAACATCTTTTTTTTAGATATAGAGAGACATATATTTTGTCTTAAAGGCATTGAGAGTAAAAATATTTGCTAGTAGCCATGCTATGATACCTAAACCTTGCTATGTTTGGCATTTTACTTCCGCCGGTATTTTTGTAGAAAATTATGGTGTATTGTCTGCATACTCAAACTGTTCTGCATTTTTTAATTATTTTGGTTGTTATTGTAGAAGAAAAATAATTTTGGGCCACGAACAGCGCCTTGTGGAACTCCCTAATTGACACTTCGACTCGCTATTTTGATTACTTATTCGGAATCTTTGTTTTCATCCACATATTTCTATTAATAAAAAATAATTTTGTGCAAACAAAGTCAAATATTAAACATGAATGGTGCTAAGAAGCAAATGCATTCTTATATGTGAACGACAACAATGTTCAATCCCTTTTAGACATTCAGCAAGTAAGAGTGGCCAGCCTTTAGCACCAATCGACTTTAATGTTCCACTTTGAATACATAAATTCTGTCTCTTAATTTGCTATATGGTAAAAGTGCATGAAATGTACTTTACATTTTGGTAGTGGTAGAAAAAATATCTTGGAATCTGAAACTGATTAAATTAGTTGCATACATAGATTTGATCAAGAAACGACATAGGCTACTTATAATTGGAAAATAAGTGGTTTCAACCAGACGGGTTAAAATTATATTTTAAAATCATTTAAGATAGAATCTTGTTTGTGTCTATTTATAGTGATATACAATTCATCATCATTATCAGCCTGTATTAATCCACTGCTAGACATAGCCTCCCCTAATGCAAGCCTTCTCCAATAGGGGGTTTTGGACAGTATCCCACCATACAGACCAATGTAGGTTGGTGGTTACTTTTCAGACAATAAGATGACCGGCCCAAATTGTCCTAACCAACCAGAAAAAAACAGTAACACAAAGTTGTTTCTCCGTGGGGATTTAAACCCACAACCTTCAGTTTATAAAGTAAGGGCCAATACCGGTGGTAGGTCCCCTTTTTTACAGGAGACCGTCTGGGTGGGTACCACCGCGGGGCCTATTTCTGCCGCGAAGCAGTAGTGTGAAAACACTGCTGTGTTCCGGTTTGATGGGCACCGTAACCAGCGTATTTACTGGGTAAACGAGACTTTACACCCTATGTCTCACAGTAGGCAGCACGTTGGCGATACCACTGGTATTGCCAATGTCTATGGGCGTCGGTGATCACTTCCCATCAGGTGGCCCGACTGCTCGTCTGCCTGCGTATGCCATAAAAAAATTAAAAAAATACCACTAGGCAACGGAGGCGGTGTAGCTGGTATACACAATTATGCACCTTATTATTGTATGTACTATTCACTTCATTTAAATACACTCTGCTATTCCATGCGAAAAAGTCATGGGTACTATATTATAAAATAAATCGATGGAGTTTTTAATTGCCATTAATATTGTAGGTGGCTGACACTCGAGTATAATGAAATTGAAATATTGCCAAAATCAATGGACAAAATGGAGTCGCTCGTGCACTGCAACTTGCGACATAATCAAATCCGCGAATTTCCAGTCTCCATCATGAAGTGTCAAGACTTGATGTTCCTGCAGCTCAATCACAACTTGGTAAAATTGTAAACACATTGTGGAAGTACCACAAATATAGATTTCTTTTATAGAGCAAATTTTATTATAATATATTTATATGTTAAATCAGTACACAATATGACATAAATAAGCAAGTGGTCAAGAATGCAAATAAAATAATTATTTGACCCGAATCTTTTTTTGCTTGGTTTCTTTGGGTCTTGTTGTGAAAGAATTTTTTGCTCTTAACCTTGATATGAACTGGGCTATGGCCACAAAAAGAGTCAAATAATAACTATAGTTTAGCCTATTGGTAGAAGAATTTGTGAAAAAAAGTTTATCATATTAGTACGTAAAAAATATGCACCTCTTTTTAGTTAAATACCGCTTGGGGATTATGTTTACATAAATTCAAGTCTATTCCGTCAATAAACTCTTTCTGTAATATGTAAGAACTATAGATTTTTCGGGAAAAAATAAGTGTATGAGAAAACAATCAATAATTACGGTTTATTTTAATCATATATATAATTATAATTTTGCTAAAAATAAACGAAAATTTAAACATATAGCATATCAAATATACAGTATGCACACCAATTTTTTATGCGAAATTTGTTATTTAAACAAAAGAAATAGCTTTATTCTATATACATTCCCGTTTTTCAGATATCATCCCTGCCCCCCGATTTCGATACTAGATCGTTGACAATGCTGGAAATGATAGATATGCGGATGAATCCTATATGTGATATGCCACATCCAGTAAGTTTCTTAACTTCTTTTAACACAATGGTTAAATATTATTCAATTGTAGAAAGATAATTTTTGAAGACACTGCTTTCTGTTGCATACATGGCTATAATATTTTTTTCAATTTTTTTTATTGTCAGTAAAACTGTTCAAAATATTTTTTTTGTTATGATGTTCTTAACAATGGTTATAACTTGAATGATATTTATAAAGAATATTCAAGAACCAAAAAGGGCGAACAGTTTTCATTCAAATTCAAATATCTTTATTCAATATAGAAGTTTACACTTGCTTATTGATTGTCAAATACACTACCACCGGTTCGGAAAAGGACGCCTCGGACCTGATAAGAACCGGCGAAAGAAACCCAGCGGGCTATTTTTTATGTCATCTTTTAAAAATAACAAACAATTTGAAGGCATAACATGTTGTGCAATTTTGAAACAAGACCTGGAGCGAGCATTCCATTACCAGGCTGTGTTATCATTTAAAAATTCATTAATATCGTAATAACCTTTAACATATAAACTTCCTTGACTACCTTTTTAAATTCTGAACGTTTACTGGGATTTGTTTTAAAACGTATACATTGTCCCATAAAGACTTATTCTTCATGGTCTAGTTGCTGGAAGAATTAAATTATATTTGTTCCTTGTATCTATGTCATGTACATCACAATGTCTTATTTTTTGCATACATTAAATTTTCAAATATGTATTGAGAAATAACGTCATTATTTTTATTTCGTGAACAACTTTCTTAATAATTCTTTGGCCCAGGTTATAGACTGCACTGAATTGCACGTTTTGGAGGACAAAGATCGTATTAGTATCCGCCGCATTTTCTCCACAGTAGAATGCCATAGGACATAACACTATGAGAAATAGCTGAAATACACTAAACGAGCTGTCTCCACATCAGTTAATAATCTAATTCTTTTTACTGCGTAAGCGGCAGAGCTTTATTTACATAGCCTATTAATATGGGGTCCCCATTGTAGTTTTGCATCCAAGTTATTCCTAGAAATACAGTTCATTCAATTACATCTAACGCCTCCCATCCATAACCACATCAAGTTTCACATTAATAGACATGAATATAATACATTTTCTTTTCCTTGGTTTAATACAAGTTATTAACACTAAACCAATTCCTACTCTAGGAGAGTATTATTTACATCGTTATTTATTGACGTGGTTTGATTTTAAAATCAATGAGGTATCATCTCAAGTATATACTATCTCTTCCTATTATTTATCCCAATGGTAAGTCGTTTATATAAATGAAGAGAGAAAGGCTCAAGTATGGATCCTTGTGGGACTCCATATTTACATGGGCCCTGGAGATCTTTTTACATTCACTCAACCCTCTGAATTGATGGTTCAGGTACGAAGACAGAAGGTTGAGTGCGGTATTTCTTATACCATAGTGAGCTAATTTTCTGACCAGAGTCTCATGGTGTAAACAATCAAAAGCCTTTTTGAGATCACAGAAAATGCCTAAAGCATCCTGCGATGCTTCTCTAGCCTCAAAAATGCTTATAACCAGCCTGATGATTTATTTTTGGTTCCATTGAATATGTTTTATACTTGCTAAACTGATGAAAAAATTGTGTTAATTCTATCTGAAGTGTATAAATCAAGCAACCAACCAATGTTGTTGGTTAAACGCATTAATTCTAAATTTAACTAGATTTATTTTTAAGATAAAATAAAAAAAGTATGGATTTTCAATCTGCTGCAAATAACTTTTCAGGAATACCCTCTAGTGCGATTCAGCGAAGAATAGCACCCAACCCTCAACCCTCTGGTAGTAGGGGTCATGCCACACAAGCTTTGGCGGTCAATGCAACTGCATTACGTCTGCCAGCGGTCCCCGCTGCAAGGCATGCAGATCCACTGGTGATTGGTAAGTTTTTATTAAGATTTACTATGCAAAAAGAATTATAAATGCCCTAATATATATTAATACATACTGTTTATTTAATTATTTTGTGTTTACCCTAGATATTACCTGAATGAAACATTTTTGTACAGATTCTGACATTTTACTTCCACAAAATAGTAGTTGTTATATGCAAAAGCTAACTATTTTGACGTCTTGATGCTAAACCGAATATACTATGTCTCATAAAATTATGGTATTTATTAACAGTCCAAATTTAAAAATCTCCAATTGTTTAAAACCTTACCAACCCAATTAATTATGTTATTAATATGGCAGTATTATTGCTTTTTACAGCTGAGATGGAATTGGATGCTTCCTCCATAGAGTCTTCAGAGGATTGGGAGAACAGCGTGAACAGTTCCGATTTGGATGTTCAGTACCAGAGTGATGAGGAGCGCGCCGAGAATGAGGTGAGTCTAGTTCTAGATAAAGCTTGTTAGCGTAAAATGACATTGTGTCCATAATGACGAAGTTTGTTTGAGGATAGACTTAGTCTATTTTATAATTGGATTGATTGGGTAAGGTTGTGTTGAGAACTGCCTTCGTAGCCTAGTGGTATGGGCGTGTGCTTTAGAAACCGGAGGTCGTGGGTTCGAATCCTGCGGGGACGCAAAAATTTTCATTGTTGTTTCTAGTTGGTTAGGGCAATTTGCGATCACCCAATTGTCTGAAGTAAGATGATCCATGTCGGATGGCATTAAAGTCGGTCCACCCACCAACCCGCATTGGACCAGCGTGGTGGATAGGTCCATACCCTAATGGATAGGGGTTTATTAGGGGAGGCCTATGTCCAGCAGTGGACTAACAAAGGCTGATGATGATGATGATGATGTGTTGAGAATGCAGTCAGTTGCTGAAAAGATTGTAACAACTTTGTCTCTAGAATAGAAAGAGTTTGTTTCGAGAATGGGTTAAGGATTGTGCCTAGAATGGACTGTGTTTGTTTCGAGAATGCAGTAAGTTATATTAATAAAAAAAAAGTAAATTTTTGTCGTGAATCGGGTGCGATTGTGTCGTCGAAAATGGTGTATATTTGCGCCTAGAAGAAAGTGCGTGTAGCGAATTGAGTAGATTTAAAACTTATTCTGCTGTAAATATTTGAAAAACGCTTTAAGTCTGTAGAACTTTAGGAGAGTGAAGTCTGTTTAACAAATCCTATTTCCTCCCTTCCTTCTTGTTCCTGCATGCTCCTTAAAACGGACGGTAGTAATACTCGCTAATATTAGTTCGCACAATATTTGCAGGCGATCGGGATGGTGTTGCCGGATTTGTCGCGTTACGCGTCCACGGCAAGCTGAATGTTGGCCAACACTTAGACTGTGAAAACTATGATACTGGCAACATTTTACTGAATCATCTGATTATTGTAATAAATAATTTATCATTTGCAGTTATGTCGAGCAATATAAGATATTGTAACTGTTTTAACGTAGTGTGACGTCAGAGACACGTGTCGCGCTCTCGTTGGTCGAATATCGCGTTATGATCAAGTTTGGTAGCATTCTACCAATTCGGGGCTTTGAAATTTTGCGCCATTTGACATTCGACTTCGTTTTAACTAAATACAAGGTCTTATTTTACTCGGATATAGTAGTGAACATACGAAGTATTTAGATTTTTAAACATTTTAAAAATGTTTTCTACATTATCATTTATATTAATATTTTTTTGAGTTAAAATCAAACTTGAAATATTTGTACTTTTAATCAAAAGCAGGTTACGATTGAATTGTTGCCATGTTTATAAAAATTATATGGTTTGTGCAATTATATGTAATCTTAAAAAATTTTACCATTTTTTTCGAAGAATATATATGTACTTAAACCTTTCTTACGAACTTCGACATAGTCTGCAATTATATTTTAATATCTGTTTGTACTATTCTGATGTTTATGACATAATATTCAATTAAAAATCATTAATATCTACAAAAAATTGCAATAAAGTATATATGCTGTTAAGTATATAATACATACATATCCATGTATACCATACATGACAAGATTTACCCTTTTGAAATTATGCTTTATCAACAAAAGACGAAGTCCATGCAGCTTTTTTAATATTATTTTATATCAATTAGATTAAATTACATTATCTTATTTAATATTCGAATTAAAAATACTAATATATAATAATTTAATGAAAGTTACACAATCATTTTTATTAATATTAATTGCTTTCGTAGCCCGATTTTGTTTTCGGATTTTTTTAATTTAATCAATTATTGAAAAATTCAAATAAAAAAAAAAAAACATCATTTAATGTTTATGGTTTGTGCACAATTTCACATGTTGATATCGGCTAGATATCGGGGAAACAGAGAATGTTGAAAAGATATAAAAAAAAATAAAAAACCAAATGCAAATTCCATAATAAATATTCCCATAAATTAAAAATAATGTCAACATTGCCGCGACAACCAAAGATAAAAAATTATTTTGTATCTGTAAATATTATTGTCACAGTTAGCATATATAATATGTGTTGTTTATTCAATTAAATATTCCGCTCAATGTATACTTAATAATTAAGAATATATCATAATCATCTAATAATGTTTAATAAAACGTAGTTGAACTATGTGTTTTTTCGACAATTTTAAATGTATTATAATATATATATATATATATATAGATTCATATTTTCTGGCGAAGTTAGGAAAAACTGCGTCATGAAAATTTTGTGTATTTTAAATATTTTGCTAGGATGTGCCAATAATGAAATAGAATTTTCTGGTTTGATAGGTGCTATGTCGGTGACACAGAGTAAACACACATTTCACCCGAGTGTTTAGTATTGTGGAAAAATTATGTAGATAAGTAGAAATTTATTGTGAATCTTCTATCATAAAGTTTTAATGCATGAACCTTACTAAGGTTCTATAATTTATCCGCCTCTTTTGTAAATTATTATATTTGCAAGTGTTTTAGTTCATAGTTCAATACTAAATTCGGTGCTCTCTTTATTATTATCTTTGCTTTGCTATTTATTATCAAAGAAGAAATAGAACAAAATGGCCAATTTTCTCAGAAACTAATGATTCGTAGACAATTTACGTCAATTCATTCTTTTAATTCCTTATTTTTATTTTTTGACAGTTCTTTTTTGTTTAGTAAACTGCCTGTTACGCTCACAGCAGAATTTAAAAAAATTTTCCGTAAAATAAGCCTTATTTTTGTCATCTAGTAATTTTTTACTGCGGTTTTTTTGTTATGGATCCAATAGTAAATGAACAGAAGTAATAAATGAGAAAACCGTTCGAAACAGTTTACTTAATATATGTTATTTTTTGTGTTGAAATATATTGCAATTGTACGTCAGGCGAAAGATAATTATGAATACCTAGCTATTTATTTAAAGCCTATATTATTAAAACGCGCACCTTACTATTTTTAATTATTGTTAAGATGTATTTTATTATTGATTATGATATAGAAGTTTGTACCATGACCAACCTGAACAGTAAATTTTGTGTTATTTTTAATAATGTAACTATTTTATCTCTGTTTAAAAAATGTTATTTTAAATTCTTTTTTTGGCTTTACTTCTAAATTGGCCTCTTCTGGTGTTTATGATAAATTTTACCGTTTTGGCAGTATGTGTTATTTTTTGTAAGCAATTTTATAAAGTCTGGACCATAAACTTTTATAGAAAATTTTATCGATGGTCATTTTTCAACGATCGACAGACCAACGAGAAAATGTTATAGGTATCCCTATAAATACTTAAATATTCTTGGATCTTAATTTGTGGGCAAATTAATATTTATTATTATTGCTTTTAATATAAGATCTATGAATTGCTTGAATTTGAATACAACGTGTTAAAATTTGTACAATATTTCCTATATAACCATACTATTTATATCTGTAGCAACGTTGTGAACGCTAATTTAAAAAAAAATCAATAATTCTATGTTCCTATTTATAAAAAAAACTTTGATCATTCTTATACCAGGTTTAATTAAATCATTAGTTGCGCTATAAAATTTTAGCATAAAAAAGCTTTCAACGAATATTTTTAAATGAAAATTTTCACCTACTAATCCGTATAAATTAATTATACAAAATATTAATTAGTAAATGTATCGCACAACTTTTTTTTAATTTGATAACGTGAACTGCCTTTATGCCTTGGAATAAAAAAAACTTTTATCTAAAACTTTTGCTTTATATAATCTATATATGTGGTATACACTAATGTATATTTGGAGGTAATTTTTTCCTATTAACTCTGTACATATCACTGTAATGATATTTTTGGTTGATATTGAATAAACGTGGCAAATATTGATGGTGATTTGGTGTTTTATTTATACCGTTTTTATTAAATTATTAATATATAATCGCCGTGTGCTATCGAATATATATTAATTATAATTACATGTACATTATAAGCCGGTTAAGTAAACAAATGTAACAATAGTGGCTAGTTTTTTACTATTAGTTAGTTATATTGCCGTAAAGCATTAATGTGAAAAAAAATCATTTTAGTTATAAGCACGCTTATACGTAGAAGTACTGGGTAAATGAGACATGTATTATACAGCATTTCTTGCATACATGTATTATGATCTGGTAGCGTCCTACTCATATCGTCTCTTAAATAGATATATATTATAACATATGTTTACAAATAATAAAAATTAGAAGATTTATTTTTGTTATTTCTAACTTTATTCTGATTAAAACTTAGATAATGGAATAAAAAAAAATAATTTTCTGTTTTTATTTTATTAAGCATTGTTTGCACTTCTCCATGGCTTGATATGTTATATTATTGAACTGCCTAAAATTTTATTTTGCACTACTTTACACAATATCACATAATAATAGAGTTATATGCCGTAAAAAATATAAATAGTCTTTGGATAAAAAAATAATAAAAATTCAGTCTTCATTAGCTTTTCTGCTCTAATCGTTGGAATTCTTCTAAAAGCGCCTCCTCTTCGAAGAATGGAAATGAATCTGAAAAAAATATTAAAAATACACTATTTAAAATATTTATTTCAGTTTATATGGTGATATTATTATAGTCAGAATAAATTTCCTAGGCAAATAGAAACTAAGTTTGCTCGTAACACAGTTATGGTTTAGTATACATAGTCTCCTCCGTAAATGCCTCCGTAGAGTAGTGGTATGGGCTTTAGAAATAGGAGGACGTGGGTTCGAATCCTGCGGGGACTGAACAAAACCGGTGGTAGGTCCCCTTTTTACAGGAGACCGTGTGGGTGGGTACCACCGCGGTACCTATTTCTGCCGCAAAGAAGTAGTGTGAAAACACTGCCCTGTTCCGGTTTGAAGGGCACCGTAGCCAGCGTATTTACTGGGTAAACAAGACTTAACACCCTATGTCTCACGGTAGGCAGCGCGATGGCCAATACCACTGGTTTTAACAATGACCATGGGCGTCGGTGACCACTTCCCATCAGGTGGGCGGATTGCTCGTCTGCCTGCGTATGCCATATAAAAAAAAATAATAATATTGTTGTTTCCTAGTTGGTTAGGGCAATTTGGGCCGATCGCCCAATTGTCCGAAAAGAAAGATGATCCATGCGTTGGATGGGAATCTAAAAAGTCGGTCCACCCACCACCCCGCATTGGACCAGCTTAGGGGATAGGTCCAAAGCTCTCTAATGGATAGGGGTGTATTAGGGGAGGCCTATGTCCAGCAGTGATCTATCGCAGGCTGATGAGGATAATACCTAGTCGGGACTAGAATGTCCTCCAGCCGATTCCGACTATGGCGGCCGATCTAGATTAGAGATCAGCCAACTGCTCTGGAGATTTTGTAGTGCACAAGTGTACGCGCAAACACAGGTGCACTGCCTCCTTATTCACTCTCGAAGTCCGATGGGACGGATAACCGACATGACCAGACTTTAGAAAATCCTCAACCTATCTATATTTATATAAACTTTGTCAGGCCCCAATTAGAATATGCGGTACCCATTTGGAATCCTTTTACGAGCAATATTCAACTCAAATAGAAAAAGTGCAGAAAAATTTCTTAAAACGGTTGAGTACAAATGTACCAAAAATATCTAGATTTATCTTTTAAAAAATATCAAATATTACACCTTAAGGATAGACGCCAACAACTAAACACTATGTTGATGTATGACCTACTACATCATAGATATGATTGCATACCGTTAATTAATAAAATACGTTTTAATGTTCCTGTTCGCCCTAACACAAGGTCAACTCGTGTCCTAAAAACTTTTGCAAATGCTAAATGTCGAACTAACGCTGGTAAATGCTCCCCACTTTTCAGCCTTATGTCCACATATAACACATATTTTAATCATATTGATATATTCTCGATGCGTGCCGGCAGTTTTAAGAAATCAATTATAAAGGCACTCAGTGATACAAGTGAAGCGGACACAATACGCAATGCTCACTAATTACTTTGAAGCAACTAAAATGTTAAGAGCATTATTTTCATTTTATTTTCAACTAATTTAAAAACACACACAAACACAGACACACACACACAGCACACACACACACACACACACACACACACACGCGCACACACACACGCACACGCACGCACACACACGCACGCACGCACACGCACACACACGCACGCACGCACACACACGCACGCACACGCACACGCACGCACACACAGCACGCACACGCACGCAACACACACACACACAGCACGCACGCACACACACACACACAAATACACAACGCATGCACGTATTTTTATTTTTATTTTACTTTAGTTATTTTACTCTCAAAGTCATGTTAAGATTTCCCTTTATATTAAATTAAGATAATTAATTGTGTTAGATAAAATTTACGTTCATTCTCAAATCATGTTAAATTTTGCAGTAACCAGTGACAGATGATGTTGGTTTTATAGTTATTTAAACTTTAATTACTACTTACATGTAAGACTTCTAATTGTGAAACTGTTTGTTTGTCCAATAAATAAAAAAAAATACATATAAGTGAACAATACCTTTACTCTCCTTTTCCAATTTCACTTTTCCTAACGGCTTCTTTTCGTCTTCGCTCTTCACAACGGCACCGACGATTTTGTTCTATAACAATAAAAAAAGAATAAGACATTAACCATTACGCCATTTTGAAAACGTCATCTTAAAAACCAAAAAAAAACCATGCAAGGAACACGTTAAATCCGTAAAATATGAATGTCGTCTAATTGGCATCTTAAGCAGATGTCAGTAATTATACATGTAAGATTACAAACTGATTGATATTTCTCAATTTATAAATCTAGCTTTATGCTCGGTGTATAAATTTCAGAATCGACAGAGACGTATAAAAAAATAATAAAAGTAGTAATGTACATATTGTAAGTAGCCAATTGCGCAGGAGATAATATTGTGCACAAATGTACACGCAAACACCTATGCACTCATCCTTCAGTCTCACAGTCCCATGGGACGGATAACCGACACGACCGGAGCGAAATCAAGCGCAAGATCGACTTTTAACATGCCCATCCGACGCATGGCCCATCTAACAAGACAGACAATAAGGTCATCAGCCCGCTTTGCCCTCATTAAGGAAAAATTATAATTGAAGGAAACAACAATGATAATTTGTTGAATCTCCACGTAAGAACCCACGATCTCCGATTTCCAAAGCACACGCCCTTACCACTAGGCTACGGAGGCAGATGTAAACATAAAAAACATGTATGATATTAAAGAAAAAAAATATTTACACTATTAAAAAATAAAGAACGGCTAAACCAATTAAGCAGCTAGAATATAGCAAACTTTTAATTAAACGGTATTTATCTTTATTTGTGCATCCTTTGTGTTATTCTATACTAATTAAGTAGAAGACACTTTACAATGTAGTATTACAATATAATAGAGACCTCCATGGTCTAGCGGTATTGGCCCTTGCTTTAGAAACCGGAGGTCGTGGGTTCTAATCCCGCGGGGTAACAACTTTGTTTTATCGTTGTTTTCTGGTTGGTCTAAGTAGTAAGATGATCTATGAGTCGGACGGGCAAGTAAAAAGTAGGTCCACCCGCATTGGACCAGCGTAGTGGGATACGGTCCAAAAACCCCCTAATGCGTGCATCAGGAGAGGCCTATGACCAGCAGTGGACTCAGGTTGATGATGGTGATGATATTTCTATATATGTTAATCATGTTTTATATGTACCTGTTTTATGTAATTCGTTTGCGCAACAACTTCACCAACTCATGAGTATCCTAGGGTCAGCTGTTGAATAACACATAATGTCATAACATTTGTGAAGATAATACCGGTGGTAGGTCCCCTTTTTACATGGGACCGTCTGGGTGGGTACCACCACGATGCCTATTTCTACCGCAAAGCAGTAGTGTGAAAGCACTACTGTGTTCCGGTATGAAGGGCACCGTAGCCAGCGTATTTACTGGGTGAACGAGACTTAACACCCTATGTCTCGCGGTAGGCAGCGCGTTGGCGATACCAGTATTGCCAATGTCTATGGGCGTCGGTGACCACTATCCATCAGGTGGGCCGACAGCTCGTCTTGCCTGCGTTTGCAAAAAAAAAAGATAAGGTTAATATAAACAACCCACCTGAATGAAATCTTGAAGACCGTGCTGCAAATGATACCAGCTCAGTACGAAGACCGTCGACACGAAGAACAGATTCGTTGCGATGCCTAGAACATAATAATCGTAATCGATAAATAAAAAGCGCAACATAAATGTTAAGCAAATATTATTGATGAGTATACAATATAGATGGCGGAGAGTATAATGAGTTTGAAGCTAGAAGTAAAGATAACTTGATTAAGAACATAAGATAAAGCCGCCAAATATACTTATTTTGATAATATATATGTATTTATTTATAAATATATGTATTATATATGTACTTATGTATTATTATACTACCGACTCGCCCCTGTCTCGAACCGGACCAAATAGTAAATATACCCACAATATTAATGATATTGTATACATATAAACTTTCTCTGATCACTCTATCTATTAAAAACCGCATCGAAGTCCGTTGCTGAGCTTCTGAAAGATTTAACATAACTAGAGATATTAGGACCTGAAAAGACTTTGTTTTATACTATAGCAGTGATACACTAGATATTTACAATTTTAATAATAGTATTATCATTTGTGCATCTTTATATTATTCTATAGTTACATAATTTAATCAAAGTACAATTTATAATAGTACTCGTGGTCTAGTATACCCATTTTTATAAACCTGGTCATGTCCCATCGTGAACAACTTGTTGATTGTTTTCTGTGGTCTGAATAGTAAGATATCATGAGATCGGAAAGGAAGTTAAATTAAGAGTCCACCGCCAACCCGCATTGACCAGCAGTACTGGTATATACGGTCCAAAAACCCTAATGGGAAGGCGATCAGGGGCTCTATGACCAGAGTGACTATACAAGCTGATAATGATGATGATTGTTTCATTAATCATTTTATATTGTACTGTTTTATCTAATTTTTTGTCATCAACTACTCACTAACTCAGTGTAGGGTCAATCCTGGAGGTCAGCTGTTGAACTACACAATCATTTCATAACATTTTAAAGATAATCAGTGGTTAGGTCCTTTATCATGGGACCGTCTGGTCACCCACGTGCCTGTTTACAAAGTAAGAGTGAAAGCACATGTGTTCTGGTATAAGGGCACCGTAGCCAGGATTACGGTGAACGAGACTAACCCCAGTTAACGGACAGGCGATTGGTGATACTAGTATTGCCAACTGCTCTATGGCTCATGACCGTATCCATCAGGTGGGCCGACTGCTCGTCTTGCTGCGTTTGATATCAAAAAGATAGGTATAATATAAACGAAGCACCTGATAAATATGGAAGACCTGCTGCAGATGATACCAGTTACTGAAGATCGTCGACACAAGAACAGATTCATTCAGATACCAGAACAAAATAATCAATCGATAAATAAAGCAACATAAATGTTAGCAAATATATGATCGACAGTATACAATTTAGATTAGGGAAGTATAATGCTTTGAAGTGAAGTAAAAGATCATAGATTAAGAACATAATAAGCCCCAATATACTTATTGATAACTATGATTTATTATATATTTATACGATATTATATATATGTACTTATGGTATTATTTACTACATCCTGCCTGACCTCGAACGGACAAATAGTAAATATACCAACAATATTAATGATATTGTTACATATAAATTCCTCTTCTATTTCATGTTAACATCATGGATATAGCCTAGAAAGCGACTTTTTATCACTATCAATGATAACGTATGATTTACATTTATCAATATAATATGCTGTATAGTGTTTTATATATAAATTTTTAGCTACATATTTTTATCAAAAGTATCAATTTCTAATACAAGTATATTTGCAAAAACCCATTTTATCGCTATCACATATATATTTTATACTACATCACCATGTCTAAAACTAAAAGTTTGAAAGACTAAAAGTTGAAATTTAAATCGGAATATAGCAATCCCGGTTAAATAATAGCAACTAAACGCTTGACCACATTTCACAGTTAAAAACGCAACTATATACAACAAGAAGCCTTTGACCCTAAATTAATGTGAGCAAGTAAGGAAGGCATTGTATTGAGATTACAATGAGTTTTGCTGTTTACAAATAGTCTAAATATTATTTAATCAACCAGTTTATCCCTTTCACCAACTTACCAATGAGAGCCGAGCTCCTCGGCCAATAGTACATCACGTAACGTAAACCAGTAAAGTGAGCCTGTATATGCAGCTCGCACGTGTACATCTGCACGAAACGCGATTGCAGCTCAACGTACGCGTCGGTCACTGGCAACTCCTGTATTAAAAACAATCAAAAACAAAAACTATAGATTAATCTATCTATCTATCTACATCTATATATATTTATATATATAAAAGAGAATTCCGACCTATATATTGACTCATCACGATATCTGGCCTGGAGGTTAATATTAACATTTTGTTGTTTTATTAGTGTTTAGCCTGTAATATACATAATTTTATTTTTATTTATATTTTATACATATTTATATATTATATATAACTTATATGTCCACTGATACTGATACAGATTTCTTTCATTCTGCTAATGAAACTGCCACGTCTTTTGATGATATAGGTTTTCATCTTTTAACGAAACCCTTCAGGAATATTTAACTGGAAAATTTAATACGTGTCTTTGGAATCATTTGAATATCTGTCATATAAATGCGCAAAGCATCCCAAGCCATTTTGATTATTTGTATGACACATTCTTCAATCGCAATGTTCACGCCATACTAATCTCCGAAAGTTGGCTCAAACCTCATCTCTCTAGTACTATGTATTCCCTTCCCGGCTTTATCTTGGTACGTAATGACCGCAAAGGAAGGGGAGGTGGGGGTGTCGCCATTTACCTAAGAAGTGATTTTCCATATAAAGTATTGGCTTCATCGCCACCAGATTCGGCCTCTGGTGAATAGCTTTTCCTTGAGGTCATTGTTAAAGGTGCCAAGATAATCATAGCTGTAGTATATTGTGCCCCAAATGGCGACTTTTTCACTGATTTTGAATCGGTCCTTGAATCGTTGGGTTCGAAGTACACTAACCATGTCATCATGGGCGATTTTAACACTAATCTCATAGCACCAAATACTTCCCCGGACTCGTCGATTCCTTGATGTTGTCAAGTCATGCTGCTTTCATGTACTGCCTCACCATAACCTCTCCAGTGAAGACACTTGGTTTGACATAATCCTGTCTTCAAATCCCACCAGATTTCTACTAATGGCCAATATCCAGCTCCATGTTTTTCTCTTTACGACCTAATTTTCCTATCATATATCCTGAAAAAACCAAGTCCAAACCCAAGGTCTTGCACGTGCGATCTTTTAAACATTTGAATGTTGAGGAATTACACCGTGACGCTGCAAAAATTAGCTGAGAACCGTTGGAAACTGCCAATTTAATTGATGAGAAGGTGAATGTCCTCAATGATGTGGTCACAAGGCTGTATGATATCCACGAACCGATTAAGAAAGTTAAACTCGGGCGTCCTGCGGCCTCTTGGCTCACTGCTGGAGTGAAAATGGCCATGAGACGTAGAGACCGCGTGTTTCGAAATTTTAAGCGCTGCAGATCGAATGAAAATTGGAATCTTTATAAAAAAGCGAGAAATCGGTGTAATCAGATGGTACGTAACGCAAAACGCCGCAACATTTTAAATAATATTTCTCTTGCTTCCTCTGCTGATATCTGGAAGTTCTTTGGGACTCTAGGTTTAGGCAAGTCGCGTGTATCAAACCTCCCTGCAACAATTTCTTTAGATGATTTAAATCATCATTTCGTTACTTCTACTTTAATGGATCATACTACCATATCAAAAACTATTTCGCACTTAAATGGTTTGACGCGCCCTAATATTAGTTCATTTTATTTCTCATCAGTCTCTTTTGAAAAAACCAAAAAAGCAATCCTTGCCATCAAGTCCAATGCTGTTGGGTGCGATTGCAATGGACGTCGAATGGTGCTCCCTATCCTTGAATACCTGCTTCCTGCTATCAATCATATTATTATTTCTCCATAGCAACTGGATCCTTTCCAACATTATGGCTATAACATTATAGCTTTCGTACGTCCACTTCCCAAATGCCCAAATCCTACTGTAGCTGCTCAGTTTCGTCCCATTTTAATTCTTCCTTTCTTTCCAAAGTCCTTGAGTCCTGTGTTCTAAAACAGGTTTCCAATTTTATTATAAGTAACAATTTAATGAACCCTCTTCAATCTGGATTTAGACCAGGACACAGTACCACTACAGCTCTCTTGAAAGTGACTGGCGACATTAGGGTTGCTATGGAGAATACTCAAAGAACAGTTCTGGTACTGATCGACTTCTCTAACGCCTTTAATGCCGTCAGTCATGATATTCTCCTAGCCGTTCTATCCCAATTAAAGGTTTCTGATGAAGCACTGAAATGGTTTTCTACATATCTTCGAGGACGCCAGACATCAGTTTATTTAGATGAAGTCTCTTCACCTTGGCTTGATTTTAAGAACGGTGTGCCTCAAGGCGTATAATCTCTCCTATTTTATTTCTCTTTTATAAACTTGATAACTCCTGAGCTTCATTGTTCGTACCATCTTTATGCCGATGATCTGCAACTATACATAAAAGGTAAATAGATGATCATCAAAATTTGATTGACATTTTGAACCAAGATCTAGACGCCATAAAAAAATGGTCTGAAAGGTTGGACTCTCTGTTAATCCTGCAAAATGCCAAGCAATTGTTATTGGGAGTCCTCGCAACATTAATAAAGTCGACTTATCAAACATGTCATCGATATTATATAATAGCTTTCCCATTTCTATAAGTGAACACGTTAAAATCTTGGGTTAATTTTGGATAAGACTCTGAATTGGAATAATTAGGTCTCCAGCATTAGTCAAAAAGTCACAGACGTCCTGAGATTTCTTTATCGTTTTAAAAATCTTTTCCCAATTCAAACAAAAGCTACGCTCGTGCAGACCCTAATTTTCCCCTTAATCGACTATGGTGACGTGTGTTACTTTGACCTGAATGCAGATCAACTCACTAAACTGGACCGACTTCTAAATAACTGCATTCGATTCGTTTTCAATCTTCGTAAATATGACCATATTACATCATATCGGTCTCAACTTCAGTGGTTACCTATGCGTCTACGACGATCGTTAAGGGCTCTAACTACTCTATTTTCCATTTTAAACACCCCTTCACCGACTTATTTGTCTTCCAATTTCCAATATCTCAGTACAGTTGGCAATAAAGAACTTCGTTCGACGCATAACCGTCTTCTCTTAATCCCAAAACATCACACCGATTTTGTACATCGATCTTTCTTTGTACAATCTATTCTTCTTTGGAATGAGCTGCCTGTGGAAATTAGGATGGCAAAGAACTTGCTGCAGTTTAAATATAAAGTTCGTAAACATCACTTAAACAAGTCGTTAGTGGATTGATTGAATTATCGTTACATTTATTCGATGTATTATTTTATTTATATATATGTATAACATTATCTATAATATTATAGTATATTTGTAAATCTTTTCTTTTTCTTATTTGTTCACCTACATTGTTACTCTTAACTATTCAAAGGTCGGCTGTTAGATAATGCCTAAGGCATTAAGCCCGCCTGTGCGCATATAATATGGTGCAAAAAGATTAAATAAATAAATAAAGATATCTCTGGAACCACAATGCTTAGCGACTTGAAATTTGGTAGGAATATTCCAATCGCCGAGTAGAGGTTAGCTAAGAATGGATTTTACGAAATTCCACTCACAAGCGGGTTGAGGGTTGCTGTTTGTCGTTAACTTGGTAGAAGTGTTACGCCTTGCCACAAGAAATTCTGCGTTAGACTCACAAATCTCCTCGCCGTCCTGAGATAAGACATTTTACGTTTTGGATACCCCGTAATAAAACTGGCTACTTTTCCCATTGAACTGTAATACATAGGTATGTGTTATTGTGCTACCTACTGCTCTGCGGCAAAAAAGGCCGAAAGACCACAGTTGTACCACATCAGGCGGTCTCCTGTAAAAAGGTAAACTACGAAACTACTAGTCTACCATCACAACCTAACTTTTAGACATTTTTCTCATAACAGAGCTTAATAAAACACGGAATTTGTCAAACACTGATCTCAGCAGACGTGAACGCGTTGTCATTTGTGGATATTTACAGGCGATTTTTAACCAATAAAAAGACCTTTGCTTTGGCATTAAGAGAATTTTACATTGGACTATGTCTACGTGAAAACCAAGCAATCACCCTATTCCTAGCAGTATAGCAAAAAAGGGGACATAATACTTTCATTTTTTCTATAAAAATCTTACAAAGCAAAACTAACAAGGTATAATTACTTACCGGATCATCAACGAAGTCGCTGAACAACTCTACATGGACATGCTGCCTCTCCTCCTCTAATCCGCTGAGGAGAAAAGGCGCGAAGACCGTCGTCTTAATCAGCTGATGGAGCTTCGACCTGGCGGGAAAGCTATAAGGCTTATAATCATCGAATATACTTACTATATAAGAGCCAAGTTACATGTCAAATGAAAAGTTAACATAACAAATATGACCGACTTCAAATAGTAGTATATATAGTGATAGTCCACTGCTGGACATAGGCCTCCTCTCATACACCCCTATCCATTAGGGGGGTTTGGGTGATCGGCCCAAATTGCCCTAACCTATTTGTCAGAAAAGTAAGATGATCCATGCTTCGGAGGGAGTCCCGCATTGGACTGGCGTGTTGGAGTACGGCCCAAAACCCTCTAATGGATAGGGGTGTATTAGTGGAGGCCTATGTCCAGCAGTGAACTAACACAGGCTGATTATGATGATGATTATAAGCAATATCTACCTGTATCGAAGCATAGCCGATCTGCATGAAGAGGTAACGAATACACCGCCTTTGCCCCGCATTTGGGCACACACCATAAACATGCCTGTAATAAGAAATGGTCTGCGAAATGTTAAACGTGTTTTAACTTAGTCGTAAATACACTTTAATTGTTCAATCATATAAATATTGACCGTTATAATAGATATTAAACATTCCGTTTACATACACCGACTAAAAAAGTTTGAGTCAGTGGTCAACACACTTTATTTGTGTATATTGTAATTTGTTTACATTGTTTATATTGTAATATAAATCGATATTAAGGGTTAATTTTACAGAGAACCAAATAGAGAATTTGTTACAAACCCTTTTGGTATGTCCAAAAAATTCATATTAGGTAATTTATAGCCCAAATCAAACATACGATTATCGATTTTATTCGTAAATGCTTTGTCTAAATTGGCTATACTAAAGGATCAGGTACAAAGAAGCAAAGCATGTTTACTTAGTCTTTGGAAATTCAAGCGTTTACTGTCAAAAACGTCATAAAATTTATAACAATTTAAAAATGTATAAATTAATTTGAAACCTAAGACGAGTGTTATAATTCATATCCTGACAAATTAAAAATCAAAACCCGATTGTAAATATTCATTTAAATCACTCCACACGAAAATAATAGGTCAACTTTAATCACTTATTCAAATACAGTACGTGTAACAAGCGCACGCGAACCTTGAACTGTTTACATTAAATCGTAAACAGTTAGTTAATGTTTATCAATATAATCAATCAAACTTTTGTATCTGTTTGTAATTTATAAGCTATTGCTATAATTAAAAACCATTTTACAACAATAAAAGATCAAAATGTTCACATCTACTTTAGTGCTAAAAAAAAAATTCACATGAATAAAATCTTATGTCATCTCAAATGGCGCCAAAACGTTCTGACTTTTATAAAATGTCAAAAAGCAAATAGGGAAGTAACAACACGGTACTTTATGTTGCTACAAAGCAGTGGTGTGTAAACACTACCGGCTTCCGGTTTAAAGGGCACCGTAGCCAGCGTAATTTCTGGATAAAGGAGATTTAACACTCCAAGTGGCGAGTGTTGTTTGTCGCATAGTTACTCACATAATGTATATTGTAATATGTATCAAAAGGAGATAATGTACCAAAAAGAAGGCCAGGCGTATGACGCCAGTCCGTTGCTAACAGTTACATGGTCTGTTATTTATTCACTGAATCATAGCCTTATTTAGTGGCAATATAGTTCTTATTTTGCGTTAATAATGAAACATAAATAAACAAAAATTAAAGAAAACTCTCAAACTTTAAAAACCTATCAAGAATTTCTAATTAACTATAATAGAAAATTATAATTCTTTTACAAACATTTTCACAACTATAAAACAATTCAAATACACACCTAAGTCTTTATTGACCTGCGTCTCCGGCATATCTAGCATTAACCTTATTCTATAAGGTTGCCCGGACATAAGGAGGTTGCTCTGCCTTGTCAACTGAACATGTGCCGATGGAAAAGAACAAACACCTATTTGCTCTTCACACGGTCTGTGAACAATCATAGCATTCTAATACTAACTGATAGGTACTTTTTTTCATTTATATTTTTATTTATTTTTCATAATATTGTTAAGATGTGACTTTAAAAGATGAAGTTCTAATATAAGTAATATGGCCACAAGTACCAATATTGCAAACAATTGTTATAAATACTTGAATAAAGCCCTAGGTAAAAGCTGTTGAAATTAATTAACAAGACATTAATCAACGAAAATATTGAATAAATTAAAGATTTTACTTACATTTAATTTTTTTTTCCAAACTCCTAAAAATCTAAAAGTTCAAAATCGCACTTATAAAATAAGTTATTCTAAATGTGTTAGTATTAAGGTCCACACAAATTTTAGTAGTAATATTTTTTATTTAATTGAGAAAAAGTAATAGACATTGACTTTAAAATATTAATAGTTTTCTAGCAATATGTGTATATACTTACTTGAACTGTAAATGTACTGGACGTATATGGGTTACATTTGGCATGTACATGTAGTAAAATACTACATACATAAATATAGAAATCCATAAAATAGCAGACAGGAATACTATTACAATGCCAGCTCTAATAATTAAGTCTCTCACGCTGTTTATACCATCGTTTGTTTTCTTTTTATACTCTGTATATTGTCTACCAATAAAAGCTTCAATAGGAACCCGCACGAAATCTTTTAAAAACTTAAAAGGATTTAAATAAATTAAGAGAGACATTATTGTAGCGTTGTTTAACTTTGAATGTGCAACTGAATCGGGCTTATCACAAGACAGTCAAGGAAGCGGACCTAGGACTTAGCGGGTAGATAATGCTTTTGTAGATAACGTTTTGTTGTTGATAAAAAGTACCCTTTTCTAAGATCAATCTATACTTAAACTAATTAAATTAAAAAGATACACAACATCTATAATTGCATTAGCATTTTCAAAGTTTATAAGCTGAAGTAAATATAACACAGCTGTTTTGCGAAAGGTCATAAATAACAGGTGTCAAATTAGCAAATTTTTGACGTTATCATAAATATAATAAGAAACGTTTCTATCTACGCACATACAATTATTATATGGTATAATTTATTGTATTCAAGCGTCAAAAAGAAATAATGAATAATAAAAATGTAAGTACAAAATCAGTTCAGTTGTTTTCTATAAGCACCGTGATGTTAGCAGATAACTGTATGAATCTAATCAATCTATTTAATTAAAATTCCCACTCAAACTTTTAGGGACCACTTGAAATTGTAGTTCTACTAAACAAATAGTATTTTTTTAAAATTTAGTAAATATTCATTTTACATCCGTATACTTAAATGATTTTGACTTCTTATTTTCAACGAAAATTATAAAATGTCAAAGTCAAAATCAAAATAATGTTTTTCTAGTATTTCATTATTTTAAAGTTTACAATATTATAATAAATTATATTCGAAGATGATCCATTTGAGAAAGCGTGTGTTATTTACTAATTTTTCTTAAAGAGGACATTGAAGTCGGCATCAACGCGTGTTGTGATGAAACCAAATTTAACAACTCCCGCATATAAACCTGAAATAGTAGAAAAGAATAAATATTATGAATGGGAAAGGAGATGTCTTTTCAAAGCTAATAACTCTAGCCCTAAACCAGTCTTTAGTATAGTTCTTCCGCCCCCGAACTTACGGGAAAACTACATTTAGGTTAGTATTTACTTTTATTTATTTGAAACTAATCCTTCTTACAAATTACTGCAAATTTTATTATTTCTATAAATACAAAAGTATTCATAGTTTTCCTAAGATTTCCTGCTACTGAATTGCAATGATCAATAGGACAAGAAACTTTATCATACTTTTACTTTATAATTTTTTTACATACATTAATTTTGTGAAATTTGTCTTATTTCAGGGCATGCATTGTCAAGTACAATCCAAGATGTAATCGTTAGGTATAAGCGATCACAGGGTTTTAATGTGCTATGGCTTCCTGGAACTGATCATGCTGGTATTGCTACCCAGGTATTTTAAAAATATGTTTATTATACAGAACTTTTCATATAAACCTGCTCATGGATGAATGAACGAAAGTAGGCTATTGTAAAAAATATTATGAGCTGATTGTAAACAACATATCTTGAAGAATCAATATATTGCAGTGAAAACTGCAGAAAAGCAAATTATTGTGTGGCAATGCATTAGTTCTAGAAGACGTTATTTTAATCCATTGAATACCTGTAATAATAAGGCATTACTTAATGCATTATATTTGTGTTATTAAATGATCTACTGCTGCGCATAGGCCTCTTTTAAACTAGCTACTGCATGGAGATTGCATCCTATCTCATAGGGGGCCTACACTAAATTGGCCCTTGGTCTTCTGAATGAATAATAAGCCCACTTTAGCAAGCTAATCCATTACACTATGTTTGTGACTGTAATTCTTTAATGGTTACCTACATTTACCTGTATTCCATAATGTGTTTTATTTCAGGGTGTTGTCGAAAATCATTTGAAAACAACATCGAACATCAGCAGGCATGAGATTGGTCGAGACAAGTTTGTCTCCGAGGTGTGGAAGTGGAAAGAAAAACATGGGGACAATATTAACAATCAACTGAGAACACTAGGCTGCTCATTAGATTGGTCCAGGCAAATGTTCACTATGGATCCAAATCATACACATGCAGTTAACACAACCTTCATACAACTCTTCGAAAGAGGTCTTATATATCGGAAAAGGGCCTTAGTGAACTGGTGCCAAGCACTTAAGTCCACTGTTTCAGATATTGAAGTAGACAATATAACTATAGAGAGACCGACAGATATCAAATTACATGGATATGAAGAACCAGTAAAGTTTGGCCTAATGTACAACTTTTCATACAAGATTTATGACAGTAATGAGGAAGTTGTTGTTTCCACAACTATGCCAGAAACAATGCTGGGTGATACGGCAATTGCAGTACATCCCAGTGACTCTAGGTAATCTCTTACATAACTACAAATTAAATTATAAAATGTACAACTTCTTAGAAACGCTGACATGAAAGATAGTCTCTTTCTAGTAGGACTGTGGATGTGCCTTTATGCAACAAAGCTGCTGAGTGAAAACAATTCTATATTCCGGGTTGAAGGGAAGTGAAACACTTCTAGTAGCAAGCAATGCATCTTCCTTAGAACTCTTGACTATAAATCTGACGAGAAAAATCATTACAATTTCTTTTCCATCTTCTTTATAGATGGATGCACTAGCTGTTTGTTAGCGTGCGTCCTTACCGAAATAAGCATTGTTGTAGCCTAAGCCTAAGGAGTTCTTTTTTATTCTTCTTCAGGTACCAACATCTACGCGGAAAGAGAGCAGTCCATCCTTTCAGGAGTGAAACCATACCTATAATATTCGATGAGATGGTCGATAGAGAGTTAGGCACCGGTGCTGTCAAAATAACACCAGCTCACAGCAAAATAGACTATGAAGTTTCTAAACGCCACCGCCTCCCGCTCATACAAGTTGTTAATGAAGATGGACTTATGAATACGATACCAACATTTAACGGAATGCGTCGATATGATTGTCGACAGAAAATATTGAAGATTTTTGAAGAAATGGGATCATTAAAATCAGTGAATCCACACAAAACTACTTTACCTGTTTGCAGCAGAACTGGCGATGTTATAACCCATCTACCAAAAGAGCAGTGGTTCTTATCGTGTAGAAAACTAAATGAGGCTGCATCGAATGCAGTCAATAAAGGGCATCTGAAGATAGAACCAGAGAAATACATAAAAATCTGGACAAATTGGACAAAAGATGAAAGGGATTGGTGTATATCAAGACAGCTCTGGTGGGGCCATCAAATACCAGCGTACAAGTGTACAGTCGACAAAGATTTGATATGGATCGCTGCACCGGATGAAACTTTAGCTAGAATACAGGCGTCGAAATATCTTAAAAGTTCACTGGATGAAGTAACAGCGGAAAGAGATAGTGATGTACTCGATACTTGGTTCTCTTCTGGTATATATCCGTTCTCGGCTATGGGCTGGCCTGAACATAGTGTTGATTATGAGAAATTCTATCCACTAGATCTATTAGTGACTGGACACGACATATTAGGCTTGTGGGTGCACAGAATGGTCATGTTAGGTACTGAGTTAACGGGAAAATTGCCTTTCGAGAATGTTCTGCTGCACGGTGTCATATGTGACAATAAAGGTGCTAAAATGTCAAAGAGCAGGGGCAATGTAATAGACCCAATAGATGTGATATATGGTATCTCTATGGACGATTTGAAGGGAAAATCAGAAGAGATGCATTCAAAAGGACTGGTCAGCAAGGAGGAGTTGAAACGAGCGATAAATTATCACAAATCTAATTATTCTAGCACAGATGGTATACCCGAATGTGGTGTAGACGCCTTGAGGTTTACTCTACTTTCGCAGGATATTAAATCAAATTTCGTCAGTTTCGACGTATACCAGTGTCACGCTAACAAACTCTTCTGTAACAAAATATGGCAGAGCGTTAAATACATGCAGTTAACATTTGATAAGTTAAAAGAAACCGATGAAGAAATAACACATGACGATTTAACGTATTTCGATAAATGGATTCTAAGCAGATTGGCTGATATGGTGGAAAGGGTTAACAAGGCGATGGTTGATTATGATTTCCATCTAGCAACGAAAGCAATAAGGACTTTGGTATATAATGAGTTCTGTGACGTTTATCTGGAGGCTACCAAACATGGATTCGATTGTGAAGACGAAAAGATTGGATTCGCACACGCCCATACTCTTTCAGCCGTATTGAATACCTCACTGAGATGTCTTGCTCCATTTATGATATACCTAACGGAAGAGCTGATTCCAAGAGTACCTGAATTCGAGAACAATATAATTCACGAATTTTCAGACGATACCAAACCATATCTAGATTCCCTGAATCGAAACACTTTTGCATGTGGAGAAATAAAGACTTGGAGGCACAAGTCGAAAGACTCCTTGCTGTCGTTCGCCTAGTGAGAGAACTAAAAGGCATTTATAATATAACGAATAAGATTCCATGTACGATAAACGTACGGACGAACGATGAAACTCTAATGTTAGATATAGATAATAATGGGGACGTAGTAAAACATCTAACGAGGTGTCATGATGTTAAACTTAATTTAGATTATAAGAATAATTACGTATCAGCTTATCTGGATAAAGATACAGAAGTAAGATTAGAAATCGCCGACGATACAGCTCTAACATTAATATCAGCTGCCAAAGAGAAATTAAAACATAGGCTGAGAAAACTAGAAGAGAACTTGGCTAGATTAGAGGCAAAACTTAGCAGTGAACATTATTTAGCATCTGTACCTGATAGTAAAAAGTCTATGGACAGAGAAAAATTATCAGTTAAAAGAGAAGAGCTGAAGCGATTAAAAAGGCTGATTAATTAACGAAATAGATAGATCTAATAGAAAATGTATAAACAGTTATTAATTATATTTATGACCTAAAATCTGTTGAGCATGATTTTACTATTTCATAGCAGACACTTTTAGAATATGATAATCAAATAGATGTTGATAATAAAGATGAGATCGTTACCGACTACTAGTAAATAGATATAGAATAACCAGAACAATAAAGAGAGAAAAAAATGTATGCGTGTACTTATATACGCGCGTGAGAAGTTATACTTCTTTGGCATCATTAAAAAATAGTTTTTAATTGCATGCAAATAATTAATTACAATACAATAAATAATACATACGGATAGTTAACCTCAATTATATTGGAGCAAGTTGATTTATACAATTATATTGGATTATATCAAGTTGAATAAACATCATTACAAATATTAATATATTTAAATATATTTATATATATATATATATATATATATATATATATATATATATATATATATATATACCAAAACGAACCTTAATCCTAACTCATAGAGCACATTATGAACAACTATCGAAATAAAAAACGACAACTCCATTATCACTACACAAAAATCAATATGGACCTTATTACATTTTCACCGTTTTCATTGTAAACTGTTAATTTTGTGTGACGCATCGTAAAATTTCACTCTCATCATTTTTTCATAACGCGCCTAAAGAAGTATAACTTCAAAAACTATCTATAGAATTATAAGGAGTTATGATTACTTATGTTAAAAATTAAAGAGTTAATGGTCTTGCAAATAGTCTCAACTGAAAATTTTGCAATGTGCGCAACATGTGTAATACAAGCTACAAGAGCGCGAATTTTTTACACTTCAGGCAAATGGGATCTGGATTATTTGCCATTGGTGAATCGTGATTACTTATCATATTTAACGAATTTTGGGTAAAAGTTAAATAGCTGTGTAAAAATAGCTAGTACTAGGCAGTGTACATTTTATTTAAGTATTTTGTAATTAACAAAAGCTAAAAAGGAATACAGAGAGCCCTTATTGTGTTACTTATTAAAACAAGTCCTCCCAGTTTAAATATTTTCACTTATACATATTCTTTATGAAGCTTATATAAAATTAGAAGCTAAATGTAGGCGAAACCTTTCATAATTCAAATTTAGAGCTTATAACCCCTGGCTATAAGTATTACGAACTCAGGAAAATAAACTTTCCGCTTGTCAACCTCATACACTAAAACATGTGTTTCAAACTATAAAAAAAAATAGCATTTATAAATATAAGTACCGATGATTCTATTTGGGATATAATATAGTCCAGGATCCCTGGGCTATTTTGGCACTTGATTACTATCAAGCTGAATCTTCGTAAATAGCTTCGTTTTGATAGGACGCCTAACAATGTCCTGTGCGAAAATTCTCAATTCTAGTAGCTAACACAGGCAGCAAAAAGAATAATAAAAAAAATTCAAACCACTTTTATTCAACTTCTACGAATAAAAATACAACATAAGCGATATCGAATGATACAGTACAAATTATTGAAGAATTTATATGCAGAGTGTACTCATTACACCTTTTATTTTTTTATTACCAGGGTTCCTGGACTGATAGATATACTCCACAATTTACTATTCTATACCAATGTCAATCAATAGTAATGACAATATTATTTATGTTAAATAAAATACGTTTACGGACTTAATTGCTTTAAAAATACCCGACGCTTCTAATCTGTACTGCATACAGTTCATAAATGATGTGTATCATTTATGAACGATATGTTAAAAGTCGGCTTCAGGATTCTTAACGTTTTTGTTAAAATATCAAAACATTGAAACGAGATTTATTTTAAAAATATTTTATTTTAAATCTAACATCAACATAAACTTGTTTTTCACACTTAATAACTTGACTACATTACACAAAACTTCAACTATACTTTAAAATCTGTTACAATCATCAACATTGAAATTACATACATATTTTATTAGTATATATATTATGGTCTTCTTAATATCAGAAAACATACTACACAGTAGTGTAAACATATATCTATTAAAAACTACAAACTTTACTTTTCACAATTTAGCACCCAAAAGCAACAGTAAACTCAATGCACACACATTCACATTCTACAATATTTATTCTTATCAATAATAACTAACTAAGAAAGTTGAAATCTATTTGTACATAGAAAATATTATATAAAAAATAAATTGGAAAATAAAGATTTATCAATTTAAATGCACAAATTTCTATATGTGGAACAAAAATAAATTAGGAAAATTTAGCACAAGTATGGAAATGTATAATGTTCTACAATCATTTACTTAAAAATTCCTTATTATACTTTAATACCTAAATTTCTTATGTACTTTTTTGAATAACATATTCAAGTTCAATAAATAAATACTTATTTCTGCATGCTGACATTCCATGTTCCATAAAGTTATGTGCTCATTATTTTCTTTGGAATAATTATAATAAGATTGACTACAGAGGCACATTAGTCTGCTTTGATATTAACGCCAAAAGATACTAAAAATAGACACCTCAAGATAATTTTCTTACAATATACAATATCTTTTATTGGTACGGTGGCTAATAAAAATAATTAAATCTTACGCCCCATAAATTACAAAATATATCTATACATATTTTGTCTCTATTATATTTTTTTTCTTAGTGACTAAATAAAACTTACATTAAGCTCATAGTAATACTTATGAAAAATAAATATTTATCTGCTATAAAATATCAACATCTAACAAGCTTATTCTATTAATTTATAAAGTCTCTTCAAAATATTTGAATAATTTCAATCTACATCAACAGATATGTTAAAACTGTTATTCCAAAGACATATAAAGCATCCATTAACCTATTTATGCATGATAACATATGAATTATTTGAAAAGGCAATGGTAACAGACAAAACTAACTCACATTCAACATTAACATTCAAAGAATGTACACTGTCTAATATTACTTTGGCACTTTGCATTTGGACTTGATGTCCGATATTATTTTTCCCTTGCATGTTGTCATGTAAAATCTTTGTATGGTCTCAAGTTCTGGAATGACACAATAGATTATTTAAACAACATTGATTAATTATAGTGTCCGACCGAAATTTCGGTTTCGGCCGAGCTTGGCCGAAACTTTTGCCGAAACCGTAACTGGTTTCAGAAGTTGTTATGTTATCAAAATTATTTCAAAACGGAAACAAAATTGTACCGAAAGTCAAGTGTATCATTGCTACAACCGAGCTTAAATCAGTCGATTTTAGTTCAGACAACCATTCCAAGCTACCTAAAAGAGATTGATGATTCTTCTTGAACGACGAGAAGAGATCAAAAAGTAGTGAGAACAACATATATACTCCTTGGAACGAAAATAAATAAATACTGGAAGGCATGGCTCAGATATTTTTTTTATGGCATGCGCAGGCAGACGAGCAGTCGGGCCACCTGATGGGAAGTGGTCACCGACACCCATAGACGTTGAATACCAGTGGTATCGCCGACGCGCTGCCTACCGTGAGACATAGGGTGTTAAGTCTTGTTTACCCAGTAAATACGCTGGCTACAGTGCCCTTCAAACCGGAACGCAGCAGTGTTTTCACACTACTGCTTAGCGGCAGAAATAGGCACCGTGGTGGTACCCACCCAGACGGTCTCCTGTAAACAGGGGACCTACCACCGGTTTGTTATGTTAATAGAAATAATCTTCGATTCTCTTCTTTTTCCTGAATAAAATGGAGAAAAACCAAGTGCGGGCTTGGTAGTTAAAACCTCTGTTCAAAAAAAACTATGCATGTGATTCAATGTGATTCCGAGGCAACATTAGAGTAGTCTGCTCTGCCCTATTCCATTGTCATAAGGTGAACTTCTCAATGATGCAGAAAGATGAATATCGTTGCAGCCATCCATCGACCTCATTCTTCCAAGAAAATGCTGCCAAATTCGAAAAACTGTTTCCATAAACCATCTGATACCTAATTCTTTAAATAAATTCAAAAAAGTGGTAATGAATGTTGTGTTAAAGGATATTACTGCTGTAATGATAGATAACACGTCCTGGTAATGAACTGCACGCTTTAGGCTATTTCAAACTCTTAAAATATGATGTTGTATGTCAAAATTTTGTAAAATTTATCGAAAAAGACTTACGCCGGGTCTTCTCAGGTTTCCATATTTAAACCGGTGGAAGTTTATTTGAAAATCAATAAGAAAGCGTATTGCTTTTTTCATATGGAGGTATTCAATCCATATTGACATAACTTTTGAATATGAGAAAAGTCTCCGCAAGATGCAGAAAATCAAAAACAAATTTCTAACATATAGTTAGACAAGTTATAAGAAGATTCAAAAAACTTGTCCTTTTTTAAGTCGATGAAACATGGATCATTTTTGACTTGGAGACAAAACAGAAATCCGCGCCAACCCCGAAGAACTTTCATGTTGTGGCATCGGCTGGCATGGTTATGGCCTCATTTTTTTGGGACTCTGAGCGGGCAACCACTATTACAGGTTATAATGCAGCTTTAATTCCCAAATTGAAAATGCAGTCAATGATTAAAAAGAGTGTACTGTGTCGACTTGATATCAGACCCGCACATAGGTTGGCAGCAGCGATGGCTGCCATTCAGCAAGCTAGCTTCCAATTAATTGAGAATCTTCATGGTAATCTTGTCACCAAATTGCCACAATATTTAAGAGGAAACATGTGGCTAAGGCAAGTAAAGGATGCTGTGAAGTTCTTTTTGCAGAACCAAGACAATTTTGAAAAAACGCTGGAGTCAGTGTGTGAGTTTAATATGTAGAAAAATTAATAATTAATTCTTCGTAAATTTTTCTACATACTTCAGTTAGTTATTAATACTCATTATATTCTATCTCATTTTCACTACTTTCTAATCCCTCCTTGAAACTAAAAATACAAACCAAAGTATTAATTAGTAAGATCTCAAATTTTAATATTTTATTATATAAATAAAATATTACCAACTTAAATGAATAATTACCAAAAAAAATTATACTGTGTGTCCTTTTCATGTCTTAGTTAATATATAATAATGGCTAAAAATCATCAAATTACATTACTTCAAGAATTTTGATTAGACCATGTGAGTTTCGGTTTCGGCCGAAACTGAACTCATGGCCGAACTTTCGGTTTCGGCCGGAAAACCAGTTTCGGTCCGACTCTAATTATTTACTACTATTTACTATTTTAAAATAGCAAAGCAGGCATTGTAACAATTACTAATTACTAGCTAATTGATATAAATAACTATCTATGTCTCGGAGTGGCTTATGGAATCTTCTGCTGCATATACATCAATTGAATGCCCTAGGTGACTGTTGCTCTTTTACATATTACTAAATTACAACACCCTTGATAATAATATTAATTAAGTCATCATAGATTTTGAAAAGGGTCTAAAACATAGAGTATAATTTTTCAATAATTGTAATGTAACTACATGGTAAGATTTGGGAATCTATATTTTTAATTATATATTGTGTTCGCATAAGGAATAGAAAGAATTACTTACTGAATTTGTTAAACTGGGTTTGCCTCTTTCGCTGCTTATCATGCAAACGCACATGTTTAACCAACTGCACCAGACTGTCAAAACTTTCTGAGCATTTGGCACAAGCGTACAGCATTACTTGGATAACATTGTTTTTAACATTTGTCCTCGTACACAGTATGTCTTCTTCAAACTTGTCTGCATCCTTTATCACTCCACCGGGAAGAATTTCTAGAGTTGGCCATCTTTGCTGGGTGTTAGGAGTTAAAGCTGTTTCCTATAAAATAAGTTAATTTATTAGAATATTTTGTAAACTGAAATGTACTAATCTGAGAGAATTGAATGGCAGACAAGGCAGAGTTGTTGTCTTCTTAGAAAGATTATATTATATTGTGTTAATATTCTAGGTCCATAGTAAAAGTTCTTGTTTTTTCTCTTGTTTAGTTTTTGTTAACAATATGTACATAAAAAGTATAGTTAATATATGATTTACTCAAACTTATTATCCTTATTTTATCACCACACATGACCAAAATTGCAACTAGTACACACCAGTTGCAGTAACATCACCAGTAACAACAGTATGTGTTTAATACGATTTTATTGATGAGCAGCAGATAAAGCAAATAGAACTATAAGTAAAAATAACAATGCAGTTTAACATGTAGTGCAACATATTCAATCACAAAATTTTGTTCTGTTTTGCACCTAGAACGTTTTAAATTTATTCAAAGTTGATTGAAGGAGTTTGTGCCATATTGATATATAGTATGATTTACTTAGTTGATATAAAAATGCAATACATTTTTTATAGACACTTACAAGGTAATGTTTCATTTCTATTGGCTGGTCTACTTCCGGTATATTAAACGCGGAACCAACGCCACCTTGAATACCGCAATCGATGAGTTCAACAGGCTTAACAGAAAGCTTTTTACCAATATTAGACTCTTTATCATCATTGGTACATATATCACGTATGATAGTTACACGTTGAGTTCGTTGGACATTTTGTTTTCCAAATCTTTTGGGTTGCACATCCTCCATTCGCACAAATGGAACATTCTCAAGATCTTCGCTGTTCTCCAGAGCACTTGTTGCTGACATTTTAGATATTTAAAACTGACGAAACTTTATACCTAGTCTCAAGTCATTTCAACATCGATCGCTTGTCACAAGCAAGGTTTAAAGGGAGTTTGTAAGTTTGTTCGTTTATGCAAATATTGTAGGGACATGAAAACATTACAATAACAAATCTTTGAAAACTTTCCTATCGTATCCAAATGAAGGTTAATTTGACATTGACAAATAAATATAAACAGATGGTTTTTTGTATTACTCTTTATGACATTGACAATGTTTTAGAATTCTATAATTGTAGAACAAAATTTTTCTTTACGATATAGTTTTTATGTAATAAGTTATATTTTTGCTTTATGAGCAAATAAAATTTGGTTACCTAGATGAAGCCGTTTAAATATTTTTTGATCATACAATGAAAAAATATTGCACACCAAAAGAAAATCGTGTACTTGTATTTTAATTTAAAGTATATCGATTTATAGCGTAACTTTTACGTATTTTTGACAAGCAGACATTGTAGCCAGCGTAATTACTAGCTAAACGGAAATATAATACCCACGACTCAGAGTGGCAAGACAGGACCATACATACAGAATAGGAAATCTAATAGTATGTAATAAATATTCCTCTCGTCTAAGCTTATGAAGAACGAGAACATAGAGCTACATAAGAACTCCAATAATACAAAAAGCAAATTTTCTTAATAAATTATGTAACTTAACCCGCCATTGGTGACGTAAATGTCTGAGAGACCGGGTGACTCGAAAAATTAGCATAACTTTTTCGCCCGCCGTCTATTCGGGTTGCGATTTCGAGTAGCTGCCTCGTTTTAAGTCCTAAACAGTCAGTGCCGCTCGTAGCTTCGCGGCGAATGCACGTTCCGGAGTTTTATTGCAAACCCGGTCCGTGAGACCGGCGTCACCAAGCAAGTAAGTAAAATATTTATATGGAATTTAGCACAGAATTTAAAAAATCTTAGAATAATCTCAAAACTTAGTACTATTGTTACTGTTACCTTAATTATTTTATTGAATGGTATTTGATTAATGTGATTTTTGTATAATTTTATGGGTAGTATTTTTTAAAAACATAATAAATATAGGTACAGATTCCTTTATCTAGTATGAAAAATTCATTTCAGAATGTCGCACGAAAGAGAACAGCGTCGTCTTGAGGCTCTTTTACAACAAGTTTTATCTGTCGAGGAAAGCCCACAGCAATCATCGGATAGCGAAACGGAGAGCGATGTAGAAACAGAAAATCTTGCATCAGATCGAAATACGGACAGCGAAGAGGATTTGAGTGATCGAGAATCATCAGGTAACACCTCTTTATTTTACCTAGGAAAGGACAAACATACAAAATGGAGCAAGGAACCCCATCGTCAATCAGTCCGTACCCAAAGGCACAATATTTTAACTCAGTTACCGGGACCAAAACGGCCTGTGGCAAATATAAAGGATCCTCTCATTATTTGGCAACACTTCTTTGACGATGTTATAATTGATATAATTATCAAGTACACCAACCAGTATATAGATATCGTAAAACATAAATATAACAGGGAAACATATGCCAGACCGACTAATCTAAACGAAATAAAATGTTTTATAGGATTGCTATTGTTATCCGGAGTGAAGAAATCCAATAATATAAATGTTGATGAGTTATTTAGAACAGATGGTGGTTCAGTAGAGATATTTCGATTATCTATGTCTGGTCAAAGGTTTAGGTTTCTGCTCCGAGTTTTGAGATTTGACGACTGTACTACAAGGCATCAGAGAAAAGCACTAGACAAGCTTTCTCATATCAGAGAAATCTTTGAGAAGTTTGTCCAGAATTGCAAGAATAATTACACCTTATCTGCATTTGTTACTGTTGATGAAAAATTAGAAGCTTTTCGTGGCAGATGTTCATTCCGGCAATATATCCCCAATAAACCAAACCCGTATGGCATAAAGATTCAAGCTCTCTGTGATGCTAAAATGTTTTACACCTTCAACATGGAGATTTATGCCGGTAAACAGACCAATGAAAGTCCATACAATATTGATAATTCCGGCCTAAGTGTTGTTCAAAGATTATGTGAGCCAATATACAATACTGGTCGTAACGTGACGACTGATAATTGGTACACCAGTATACCCTTAGCTGAAGCAATGCTACAGAATGGGCTTACAATTATTGGGACAATCAGGAAAAACAAAAAGGAAATCCCTGAGGAATTCAATGTTTTACGTGGTCGAAGTGTCAAGTCTAATATGTTTGGCTTTGCCGCCAATATGGTTTTGGTTTCACATGTTCCTAAGACTGGCAAAAATGTCATGCTGATTAGCACTATGCACAATAATGCTGAAGTTGATACAGAAACTCAAAAACCTGAGATTATTTTGAATTATAATGACACCAAGGGTGGAGTTGACGTAGTAGACCGTTTATGTGCAAACTACAATTGTGCCAGAGCAACTAGAAGATGGCCTATGGTTGTATTTTACGCTATGCTCAATGTCAGTACAATTAATAGTCAGGTGATACATACAGCTAACAATCAAAACTCAAAACTACAACGCCGTCACTTTATTGAGAATTTAGCCATGAAACTTATTGAACCTCATCTGAGAGAAAGACGTACACAACTAAACTTACCTAGACTGACGAGAGAAAGGATTTCAGAGATTTTGAAGATTGATGATGAACGCGGTTCTGTTGGTCCTTTACGTAAAGGTCGTTGCCATGAATGTGGGTGGCAAAAAAACAGAAAAACTAAATACTTTTGCCAAAAATGCGAGAAATACCTGTGCCTTGAGCATGTAGTACCTTATTGCAGAAGCTGTTTGATCTCCCAAGAAGAGTGATTTTGAGAATGCTTTTCTTTTTATTTTTGTTAATAGGATATATTTTTTTGTTTAATTTCTAAGAGTATGCAATGTCATAAGACTGACAAAGGCTGATTTTAGTACAAAAAGTTAAATACTGTTACTAATTTCGAAATTTTTATAATATATGCGTAAAACCATAGTGTTTTTTAGTGTTTTAAGTATAATTGTTTAATTCGTAATAAACAAGCTGTGATTTAATTATTTTTTGTGTTTTCTTGCCGAACATATGTTTATAATTAATTAATTAATTAAACCTAAACTAACTAAAAGTAGTATAACTAGTTAATGGTTGGCCAAATCATGGGTCTGTGAGACCGGCGTCACCAATGTTGTAAGTGAAACTGAGCGTCACCAATGGCGGTTAAGTATGTTGAATTTTTTATCCTAATTTTTATAACAGTGTGTATCGTAAATTCCCTGTATAGTATTAAAAGTTACACAAATCATCTTTCAAGAACAACAACAACAAGGGTATTTTTACATAAGATAACAACCAATAATTACCACATTACTCACTTTATTGTTCATATATAGTATAAAGTACCACAATACAAAGTTATATATGCTTGTCTCACATTAGTATGAAAAGTAATTGAAGATCTGGATTTTTAATCCAATTTAGTCTTCAACTGGGAAATACAACTGCATTAAAGTCTCATAAATATCGACATCTACTGGCATGAAAGTGCAAAAGATAACTCTTGTCATATCATCATTGGATTCAAGGAATTTCCGGACAGTCCTCAGAGCAATATGAGCAGCAAGGCGATTCGGGAAGCCGTATATGCCGGTTGAGATGCATGGGAATGCAATAGACTTGAAGTGACATTCACTTTTCAGAGCAAGACAATTTTCATAACATGACTGTAGTTTTGGGGCCGATCCGTCTTGAGGCCCTACTGTATGAATCACATCTGAAACAGTAAAGGCAATAAAGGCATACATTAACCCCCTGCACGCAAAAATAAATGTATACTATATAATATTTTACTTAAACGTTAAATAGTATACTAGTGTAGAATGTAGTACATACAAATCTAGAGAAATAAATAAATTTAAGGTGTTTTTTATATTATACACATATTCACTTTTAAATTAATACATTATGATATATAACCAATACATATAGCAAAACAGTTTTTTATTTTATTTTAGTCTGTCTATAGTTTATTCTGGCTAATCTCTAAAATGTGTGGTCTCATTTTAGCATCTTTCTCTGTAACTCTAACTAATATAGCTGGGACCAACTTAGGTTAAATTTTGCAAAAAAATGAGAAGTTGCAAGTTTGCAAAAAAGAAATATATATATATACATACTAACTAATTTATTCATAATGTATTAAATAAAAACATAAAAAGCATATTAAACGTAAACTATGGTGATAAGAATGTATGGTTTTTCCTCATTCTTCAAACATACAATTGAAGCACATGAAAATTTTATTATCTCAAACAAACATTAAAATTAGATAGTTAGATTAAGGCAATATCCCATATTTAAAATGTAATAATGTCTAATGCATAAAAGTATCTATTTTAATTCAATCTTAATAACACCACTTACATGAAAAAAATTAAATTAAAAAACAAAAAGTGGCTACCTCAATCAAAAGGAAAAAAGTTGATAAACTTACATTTTGCAGGCAAATCATAGCCGCTTGTGGCTTTTGCTTCTCCAGTGGGGCAACCACCAAGTGAATTGCATTCATCCTATAAACAACAAAAACAAAATCTAAAAATATTTGTAGAGTTATGAATAAAAAAAAAACAAGTATATTACTTGTTTTTTATTATTATTCATAACTCTTCCACTCTTGTTTATGGTAAGCTTCATCATCAACACAAAGTTCGCGGAGAGATACCATTCCCATGAACAAGGATTATATTTCTTTGTTACAGGAGAAATCCAAGCAATCAGTTTAAGATGCGACCCTAATGGACACCAATAAACAGTGTATTAAAAGGTGGACTGCCACTTATTGCCACACCATGTAAATTACAGCTAACAATAAAAATACTATATATTCATCATCAGCCTGTGACAGTCCACTGCTGGGCATAGGCCTCCCCTAATACTCCCCTATCCATTAGGGGGTTTTTGGACTATATCCCACCATACTGGTTCAATGCAGGTTGGTGGGTGGATCGACTTTTTACATGCCCATCCGATGCATGGATCATCCTACTTTTTAGACAATTGAGTGATTGGCTTAAATTCTCCTAACAACTAGGAAACAATAATGAAAATTTACTGAGTCCCAGCAGGATTCAAATTCCAGAGGATTTAATATGATATCAAGCATTTGTCTTCTTATAACTTTATAGAATATAGTTTTTATTTTAGAGTTTGAAATATAGCTATATTTATATAAATTTGATAGCTTGAATGTCTCGTCAATCATTTCCAGAAGGTAGGCGCTCCTTATGCAAGTGACCACAAAGGAAATACTATAACACCTTGATCTTTGTAATTTTTAATTCTACTATCATTTATAATCCATTAAGAATTTATTTATGTTTGGTGCTTAATAATAAAGAAAATCATTTAATGCTCCATCATTTCGTGTTAACAGAGTACCATGATGATCTCAATTTATTGAGATTTTAAGCCAGTTCCCCATTTAACATTAAGTCTACAAAAACATAGATGTAACTTAAATTTAATTAAAACGACATATAATATACCTGAAGCAAAGGTCCTGCAGCCCTATGAATGGCTCCATCAACGCCACCCCCAGCCCTAAGCCGCGAATTTGCTGCATTCACAATAGCATCAATCTGTAGAACATCAAGATAATAAAAAAATATCCATACCCAATAGATTTTCCAAAAATACAGCAAAAAATGTATTATACCTCCAATTTTGTAATATCGCCTTTATAAATAGATACCCTTTCAGCGAGCTTTACATTTTTTGAGGGATCGATTTTCAATTTTTTTAACTCAGTGAAATCATCTTGGGTACGGATTTTAGTTTTAATATGTTCATTTTCCTTTGCATGTTTATCCCAAGTATAGATGTTATCTAAAGTAATGTATTCGCAAGTTCTATATAGCTTCCTTTTTTCTTCTAGTGGTAAATTGAGAACTCGATTCTTTTCAATTTTCCACTTGGTCTGAGTCGTCATTTTTGTAAATGAGTACAAGCGATTTATATTGTAATTAATAGCGAATTTACAAACTTTGGGGACGTTCTTACAAAATTGTGCGTAATGAAAAACCGGCGATAACATTTCCTCTTGGTGCTTAAATTGACGTTTCGTTACCTAATAACTTAAGTTAAAGTTAGCTTCAAATAATAAATAAGTGATTTAGTTGTAAGTAAATCTATGAACCCAAGAAATAATCTTACGGGCTTATTTGATGACATTATAAATATAGGCAACATAAAATAATTATCAAGAAAATTGTATTTCCTTTATAAGGGAAAATTTCGAGGTTTTAAATAGCAACATCACACTTTTTTGTCAAAATCGGCAAACTATATTTCTCCACGTACGTAAGCGTGTGTTTTATCGCTGTAATTGAATGAATGTAGCGTTTTGAAGTATTTAGTTTGAAATGAATCTGTAATACATTGCAATTTTATGTAAATTAGATCATCTCCTTATCTATAGATATCAACCATTACAGGTAATTTGGTAAAAATGAATATTTTAAGTGTCATTGTCAACCGGTCTTTGTAACTGCTAGACGGATGATCTTATAGATTTATTGTTCTCTTTACAGAATGAAGACGCTAAATCTTCTTTTGGTGTTCGTTGTCGGAGGCATCGGTGTCCTTGGTGTCGACAGGAACAACTTTAAAACTTGCGAGCAATCAGGCTTTTGTAAGCGTCTGAGGCCGTTCAAACCCGAAAAATCCCAGTACATTCTAAATTTGGACACTGTCTTTGTTCACGGAAGTGTCTTGTCTGCCGAGGTCGACACTGTCAATCATGAAGCCGAACAGAAAACTGTATTGGTAAGTCTAACAACTTTTAGCACAATTTTTCTTCTATTTTTTTAAATCAATGAAACCAGGACTTTATAATTTTCTTTTAAATTACGCATTTTTCATTATCGAATATATTTGAAAGAAGCTTCGTGATGTAAGTTTTAATTTCTTCTATAATTTTTTTTATAATACTTTCAACAAATAAAATTATTATGCAAATACATCAAATTGTGAAAAATATTGTATGTTTAGTCATAAATTGCTACAATATTGGTTATCCATTGAATAATATGTTGCTTTTAATTAGTATTGTGAATTCCAATTAAATGACCTTGAGGTTTATATTTAGTTTTCAGTTGCATTTATAGTAATAGAGTTAATTATAATCCTTCATTTTAGTATAAGAAATATTGCATTACTTAGAGCTTGTTATGTCAATAAAAAATATTAAATAAATATTGCCAGCTTCATTTAGAAAATGGTAAAATTTGGCATTTTTATATTAGTAATGGATAACTTTCAAAATATTAATTAATAAAATTTAAGAACTTGCACTAATTGAACTTAATTTACTTTTACAGTTAAAGTTACTTGATAGGAATTTTTTTTTAGTGGCTTGGTAATATCAATAGCTTAATTAAAGGCTAAAATAGCAATATTGTCTTTGTTGTTTAATAATTCCTTTGGGTCTATTATAACTTTTATATATTATGCTAAGTTTTAAGAAAAAATTGTCTTGCAAGATCTTAAACTGAAAAATATGTTTTTAATATCTACTTTCTAGTCAGCCAGAACAATAGTAGTATGAACATAGTAAGTCATTTGTACTAAAAGTAATCTATTGTTTTAGTGGAGATATGCCTTGAGGTTTTCTGCTTTGGTGGATGGCACATTCCGGATTGAGATTGATGAGGCAGAACCGTTGTATCCTCGGTACAGGCCACAGCTGGCTTTGAACGGAGAACCTAAAGGTGACGGGTGAGTGTTTGCATGATATGATATTTATTGTAATCAGTTCTTTAGGATTAAAATTTTTATATACTTATCTTTCATATTAATAATTTTTATCTAAGATTTATTTCTTTGATTACCTTGTTTATTGTAAACTAGTTGTCGCGCGTAACTTCGTCGGCGTTGTAATACAAAAAAAATTGTGTTTTCTATTTAAAAAATAGTAATATATGTTACTTCAAGTTACATCAGCTATATTCCAGTGAAAGTCCTATTCCATTCCACTAATTAGTCAATGAAGAAATAGACAGTCAGATAAATTTAATTATATCAAAAATGTATTTTGTCTTTCAAATTTTATTGTTTGCATGTAAAATGAAATAAAAAATGAAACATAGGTACATTTAAATCACCATTTACTTATATCTTTATCTTTTATTTACTTTGGTTATACAAGGTCAAATATCATAAAAAAAAGTCTATGAATTCCCTTTCCACCTGTTTTTCTATGTAATTAGTGCAAAATTGTTTGGGAAAAATTTGATTTATTCAAAGCCTATTGTTGATTTGTTGGACTAAATTTAAAAAAATGCTATTGCAATTTATGTACATTATGTTATCCATATTATATGTTCTGTGTGGTTTTTTTTTCAATATAAGTATTTTTGTGAATCAATTCACAATTGTTTTTAAAACAGAAATAATAACAAGATAACACACTAAAGATTATCATAATATAAGTATTTGATGTGAACGTTACTTTTAAAAATTCCCCTATCTCAGTAAAATTTGTTGCATGTCATAAAATAACCTGATTAACATTTTTCACAAGCAAATATTATCCAACCTCCACAACCTAATGTTTAAACAGTGCTGATAAGTGCATTGGCTATCAGTAAATTTATAGGCACTGTTATCCTATAATGACTGGCAAATGGAGCCTCGGTAACCGAGTATGATTTTTTACTCATCCATCCAATGCATAGATTGTCTTACTTGACAATTTGTTGAACTGACTGTCTTTATTGTTCTAATGAATCTGAATACAATGTTAACACAAAGTGGTTTTAAGCAGGATTCAAGCTGAAACCTTAGATTTGTAAAGCAAGGTCCAATACTGCTATGTCACAGAGATCTTGATTTTAGTTTTTATATTTTTCTTTAAGATACATAAATTAAATTAAAGTGTCTGTTTCTAACATGAAAATTAACGTTTTTGAATAACTTTTTTTGTAAAATTACCAAAACCTTTTTTTGTTAATTTTATCCGTCTGTTTTTTCGGACTAATCTTTGATAAAGCTGGTAAAATTTTGACGAGGCTTTCACTAGAAGATAGCTGATGGTACAAAGATTAATTTAGAATTTTGAAGGAAAAAGGAATCCCAAAAATCATATGAAAGCAGTCAATAACATATAATAGAAATAGGGCACTTGTATACATCCATGCTTTTATTCTATATTTATTTATGCATTATTCTGGCTATTTCATGAGTAATACTGCACGAAGCAGCGAGTTATAGCTAGTTGTGTCATTTATTTATCACAACTCTGTTCCAGATTGAAGTTAATATCAAACGAGAATGGCAAATTGACACTAGCCAATACTCAAGGTCACAAAGTGGTCATCACTGCCAATCCCCTCAAGTTTGAGTTCCTCGATAAGAATGGTGACGTTGCCGTTGTGGTGAACGAGAACTCGCAGCTGCTGGTGGAACCACTCCGGGTGAGGAGGGAGAAGGTGGATGATGAGGAATTGGGGGCGGAGGGTGCTGTGGAAGTTGTGAGTGTCGCTTTATGTGTTGTTCGTTTGTTGCATGAATGTTGTAGCGAGTCAATTAGATTGAGGGCAAGTTAAATTAATACATGGATTATTGTACGGAGTTGATAACTCTGTTTGTTTAAAAAAGTGTAAAAGTCATTCAGTTCATGTTGTTTATGTAAGTGACTTGCATTTTGTTTCTATGTACAAAGTAATCCAGTGTTTTGTTTTAATGATCGACTTTATATATATATAGATAAATGTTTCATTATTTACATAAATCTTATCTGTAATTAGGCTTAGTGAAAATGTATTGATTGGCTTTCACATGAAATGTTAAATTTAATCTTTTACATGTTTATGAAATCATTCACTATTATTTTTATCGTTAAGGTTTCTCAAAAAGTATTTGAACCGAGCAGCAGGCATGTTGCATATTTATTACGAGAAACTTAACTTATCTTCATCGTAGTTTAAACCAACGATTTTTACAATATCCTCTATAGTGCTATTATTTGACATAATTATTGTCAATATGAGTACTGTCATCACGATATTGTCTAGAAATATTATTATAGTCGATCCAGCCGTTGATTTCTTATACACATACAAACAAATATATAGATATATCTATAGATCTAGTAAGGAAGTGCCAATTGGCCCTTATCACCGACCGACTTACACAGTTCTCGCGAGATTCAGTGTCAATGATCTCTTTATTTATCTAAATACGTGACTGATAACGCGTTACTATCGTTTCTTTATTTGCATGCGAAGGTCTCGAGTCACGGATGATAAAGGTAACATATGGATAAACAAAAGCTCATATACACACAAAGATCACTCGCTTGAGCCTAATACTAGCTGGAGTTGTATGAACAAAGTTTAGTGTCAAATTTGAATGGCGGTAAAACGAGCCGTCTAACTAGTAATTAATAAATTCTGCTCAAGAACAGGAGTTATTTATTTTTTTTTCTTGCACATGAAACACAAAGGCGGACTTAATGCCATAGGCATTCTCTACTTGTCAACCTTGGGGTGGTTGTGGTTATTTACAACCCAATGTATAATAATTACGTGTATTTAGCTTAATTGGCAATTGTTAATTATTATGAATTTTTAACACGCCTGTAAAAATACACGTTGTTTAGAGTTTTCGCCAAGTTTTAACTGTAAAACGTTATAGGATTTTAACCTGTGCTTCTACACTTTATTGTGGTTTGTCCAGACTACACACGAATTGTATGGAAACAAAGTGATCCATGGCAACGAAGCAGCGACATCCTTATGGTGTTGTTCTTGGTCGACTGTCAATCGGTGATTGACATGGCAACAATTTGTCATCAAGATTACTAGGTATATGCCATTATGTCGCTATGGGTTACTTTGTTTAGATCTCATTATGATTCTCATCATCATCATCAGCCTGTGACAGTCCACTGCTAGATATAGGCCTTCCCTAATGCACCCCTATTCGTTAGGGGATTTCGGACCGTATCCCACCACGCTGGTCCAATGTGGGTTGGTGGGTGGACCGACTTTTTACAGGCCTATCCGACATATGGCTCACCTTACTTTTCAGACAATTGGGTGATCAGTTCAAATTGCCCTAACCAACTAGGAAACAACAATGAAAATTTGTCGAGTTCCCGCAGGATTCGAACTTACGACCTCCGGTTTCTTACGCAGACGCCCATACCACTAGGCTATGGAGGCAGTTCATGAAAAGTATATGATTGGGTCTACAGTGTTTGCTTAACAGCACCGTCAAAATAGACCAAACATTCTCTATACTTATACTAAACTAAAGCACAAAGAACATTGTGTTGTTTGTCCCCATTACATGAATACTAGACAAAGGATATCGAAATGCTCATGACTAAGCAACAAGTGTTGTGTTTATTCATTACGGAATATTATCGCATCTAATTACGTTTTAATTAATCGCGTACGTGAGGTCGCAGGTTCAAATGCATAATATTATGTTAATGGTTCGTGTTTGAATATTAAATCACATCACATCATCAGCCTTTGTTAGTACACTGCTAGACGTAGGCCTCCCCTAATACACCCCTATCCATTAGTGGGTTTGGACCGTATCCCACCACTCTGGTCCAAGGCGGGTTGGTGGGTGGACAGACTTTTTACATGCCCATCCGACGCATGGATCATCTTACTTTAAATAGCTTACTTCTTACTTTAATCAACTAGGAAACAACAATGAAAATTTGTTGCGTCCCCGCAGGATTCGAACCAGCGACCCCCGGTTTCTAACGCACACGCCCGTACCACTAGGTACGGAGGCGTGTTTGAATATTATTTGTACGTAAAGTCGTTTAGTTTCGATTGACAGACACGTGCCGCGGATTTAATTTGGGGCTATCCTTAAATTACGTATTGTTGTCTTGTTGTCCTTGTCACAGTTTTTTAGAAGCAAAAAGCCCTGCTTGTCATATTGCGTGGACCCTCTTCCTCCCCCGTAATGTGTGCTGTAATATACGGATGGTCCCTTTGTAGCTAAACCAAAAAGGTCTGCAATTTTAAAATCAAAGTGTCGAGTGGTCCAAACGCGAAGAACTATTTACGCACCGCTTATTCGAACCCTGTTAAAGTAGATTCTTGTTAAAAAGTATGTTAACTTTTAGCTAAACTTATCTATAAAAATTATAAAAAATGTTTGCCTTAATTGTTTCAATTCAAAGTTGAAGTTTCAACAACAAGAGAAAATTCTTTAAAGAATTTTCATACGATTATATTAATTATTATGCTATGCTTTAATGTAATATTAATAGCGGGATTGTAACCACAAACGGGATAAATAACAATTGAGAATATAAACCATTCGGCACATATAAACAATGAACTGCGACTAATAGAAACTTTGTGGGACGATCATATTGAACTGTTATAGGTGTATTGATTAGGGTCAGTATTATTAGCGGGCGTTTAAACCATTCGTCCCTAATCACTTTGGTCCTTAACATTTATCTGATGACGTGGCATATAAGATAAGAATTCTACGCGTTGTTTTTGTTGCCGTAGCATTGTAAAAACTGTTCGTTTAAAAAGTAACAAGAGAGTTATGGTCGTTAAATTGTGACGCAATTATAATCTGATGGTGGATCTTTTTTGTATAGGGACCGGATAAAATATTTATAATTGATAAAAACAATTGAATCTATAGTAACGGATTGGCATTGTCATATATTTAGCGTGGTCATTGCGATGATTGTCATCATCATCATAAACAGCCTTTAGCAGTCAACTGATGGACGTAGGCCTTTTACAATGAACGCCGAGACGATCGATCTTGTTGGCCGTCTATTAAAAAGTGTTGCTCATAATTGCCACGCTGAGCAGGCGGATTGGACTGATGGTTATTACTGAGCGATAATTCATCATCCACTGCTGGATATAGGCCCCCCCTAATACACCCCTATCCATTAGGGTGTTTTGGACCGTATCCCACCATGCTGGTCCAATGCGGGTTTCGACGCATTTATCATCTTACTTTTTAGACAATTGGGTGATCGGCCCAAATTGCCCTAACCAACTAGGGAACAACAATGAAAATTTGTTGAATCCCCGCAGGGTTCGAACCCACGACCTCCGGTTTCTAAAGCGTACGCCCATACCACTAAGCTACGGAGGCCGTTGAGCGATAATTATACAATAATAATGATATGACGTCATTTTATTTCTAGTGCTTACATTGTATTATTTTATAACTTTATTGGATGAGTTATATTAAAACTTACGAATCAACGAACGGCTTTATAACTTCATGTGAGATTGGTCACTTTAATAAACCTCATGAAAATTGTATGGTTGATTTAAAAACTTTTTTTCGACTATCTTTAGTTTATTTTATTAAAGCGAATGATTGCGATTGATTTAACTTTTTTAATTTCTTCTAGCAATTTATAACCTGTACTGAAACGTGACAGATTCTGAATTGAGCTCTTACAATAATACAGTACCATAAACGCTATTGATTTAAGCAGATTTTCACTTAAGAAAGGTGGATGCCAATCTTTGTAAACAATTAATTAAAAAAATTATATGAAATTTATGTTTCATCATCATATTGTCAATTTTTTTGGATGCTTTTCTAAGCTAAAATAAGATATTTATAAATTAATATCCGATTTTGATTTATTTTAGTTTTAATAGAATTATGGAAATCTAAGTCTAAACCCATTTATCAAACGCCAAAAGATGTTATTAAATAGCTAAAAATTTAACTGCGGTTCAGGAAGTTAAATATGTAGACGTAACGGTTAACTTCACATAAGTTTTTTTTTTTTTTTTTTTTATAATTATTTAATACAATATGTCTCCTAATATTTATGGGACATTCAGCAGTATTTTGGGTGTTGCTAATTTGGCGTGCTAGGTATGTGACCTATGCCACATCCTCTTCTTTAAGTAAGAAAAATTCCTATGTTTAGATTAAGTCTTGGGTTAATTTTCGCTTTAACCGGCGCGCTTCTTGTACATTGTCCATAAGTTTTTGAGCAAGAACATTTGGATGGTTGGATATGCGTTCTTTGTATGTTTTTGCATAGCGATGAATTTCTTGTTTTACTGTAGGTATCTTTAGGTCACGGTGTAGCAACTCATTCGGTATGTACCAAGGAGAATCTGTTATCATTCTTAGTATTTTATTTTGAAATCTTTGCAATATTTCAATGTTTGACTGCGCTGCACTACCCCACAGTTGAATTCCATAGGTCCAGGCTGTATAGCCTTGTACAGTATGGATTTTGTTTTCAAGGGACACTTGAGACTTGCGACCTATAAGCCAATATAGTTTTCTAGTTTGCAAACCCAGTTATTTTCTTTTAGTGAAAATATGTTTCTGCCAGGAAAGCCTTTTATCTAAATGAATTCCCAGATATTTGACATGATCTGCTTGGGGGACTTCTATATTGTTTAGTGTAACTGGCGGGCAAGATCCCTTTCGTAACATTAACCGATTTGGTTTCGTTCGCTTTTATCCTCCACTTCTTAAGCCAGCATGATATTTTGTTGAGACCTATTTGTAATGTTTTTGAGGCAATTTTTGGATCGCTGTGCGTAGCTAAGACAGCAGTGTCGTCGGCAAAGGTACCGGTAGTGACTGATGTAGATGTCGGTAGGTCTGCAGTAAATAGCAGGTAGAGCTTTTATTTGGCTCAATGCGGATGTTGCCTCGCCATGTTTCACAAGGAAATGTCTGTTTTGCAGGTATGACTTAAGGATTTCGTACAAGTAGCCAGGGAAAGCATGTTTAATTTTAAAGAGTAATCCTTGGTGCCAGACGCGGTCAAATGCTTGCGATATGTCCAAAAATGCGCTAGTACAGTAAGCTTTCGTCTCGAGACTCTCCATGATCTGTTGTGTTAGTCTGTGTACTTGGTCGATAGTGCCATGTTTGCTGCGAAACCCGAACTGGTGATCGGGGATAAGTTTGCCTTTTGAGATAATCGGAAGTAGGTGTTGTAATAGAAGACCTTCAAATATTTTGGATGGAATGGGCAATAAGCTAATTGGTCTGTACGATTTTGCTACACTAGGGTCCTTATCTGGTTTCAGCAGCATTATGATTTGGGCTACTTTCCACTGCGGGGGAAAGAATTTTAGTGTAATAATGGCATTAAATAAAGATGTAAGATAATTTACTCCAGATTCCGGCATTTCCTGCAATACTCGATTAGTTATAAGGTCGTATCCTGGAGACTTTTTCGCGTTTGATTTCTGTATGAGTCGAGCAACTTCATTTTTGGTGAATTTTAGTACCGGTTCTTCAGTTACAGTAGACGTGTCTAGGAAATCGATAACTGCTTTAATATGACCTGCTGGACCTTCATAAGGATGTGGACAAAAAACAGTCTTAAGGTGCTCCGAGAAGGTATTAGCCTTTTCCTGGTCTGTGCGAGCCCAGTCACCGCTCGTATTCTTCAATGGAAAAGATGTTGCTATTGGTCTCTTAAGCTTCCTGGTAGCTTTCCACAAGGAGTAGTCCGAAGAGGCGGTTGCATTCATGCAAGAGATATATTTACGGAAGCCAAGATTTCTGTCTTTTTGTAATATTTTTATGAGCTCTGCTATAACGTAGTTAAGATGTTTTTTGACTGTAGGACTCCTGCATTGATGCCATTGATTACGCAGTCTTCTTTTATTAGCCACTTTTTCTAATATGAGTTTGCAGACGGGTTGGTTAGGATTCTGGCGCTTTAGTGGCGCAGTTGAACTCTAAGCGGCCTCCTGCACATTGGAGTTAAAATATTCGACGGCCTCTGTAATATCGTGTTCTGTTTTCAGTCTACTGATTTAGAGAAGGCTACGTTTATCAATTCCGGAATAGGCCCAGTTGGTATTTTATTATGGAGCGTACATTTTGTGGAACATTCTCTGGCAACCGTGTGCAGCTCTACTAAGATTGGCGTATGGTCCGAGGATAAATCTAAGGTGCTGCGGCATGAGATAATACCCTTTGGAATACCTTTGGTAACGCAGAAGTCAATTAAATCAGGTGTTTTCTTTTTATCGGTGGGCCAGTAAGTTGGGGAGCCAGAAGATACAATTCCAAAGTTTTTCGCTTGGATACATTTGAGTAGTTCGCGCCCTCTAGGCAGCACCAGTCTGGAGCCCCAAAATGTGTGTTTGGCATTGTAGTCACCTCCGGCGATGAACCGCCTTCCGAGAGTTTGAAAATAATCTATAAATTGTTCTTCCTTTACTGTATATCTTGGCGGTAGATATAGTGCCGATACGGTTATCTCATCGGTCCAGTCGCTTATTGTAACGTTAGTTGCTTGGATAAAGTCTTTACAATAATTTGAATGCAGGTGATGTTTTAAGTTCGACCTAATTAGGACTGCCGACCCACCGTGCACTTTATTATCCGGGTGATTGGTACAGTACATGTTAAAGCCTAGGATCTTAAAATAACTTCTTGACGTGAAGTGGGTTTCGGATATAAGAATGATATGTATTTGGTGTAATTGCAAGAATACCTTTAACTCTTCAGAGTGGTTTGATAGGCCATTGGCATTCCATACACATATGTTTAGTGTTGTGAAATCGCTGACGCTTTTGACATGAATTCAGTAAAGGTTTTGGTCATAATAAGCATTTGGTTCATCAAACTTAGTAAGAGCTCTTTGATATTTTTGAGTTCGCTATCAATATTTGATTTTTCATTATTAGTGGGTGGACAGTGGTCTTTAGCGATATCAGCGTACGATTTACTAGGGTTTTTATTCAGCTGATTAGTTTCACCGTGTTCAGTTTTGGCATAATCAGTTATACGTTTTCTTTTATATTGATATGGCTGAGGAAATTTAACTTTTTGCAGCTCCTTGTAAACTACACAGCCTTTATAGTTCGCGGGATGGTTGCCGCTGCAAAGGATGCATTTTACACTTTCTGATCGCTCTTTGCGAGGGCAGTGTGAGGTGTGGTGTGTTCCCGCGCACTTAACACATCTAGGTTGTCTGTGGCAGAACTTTTGTGTGTGGCCATATTCTTGACAGTTGGAGCATTGTGGAACTTCTCTTCTTGGTTTTGGCGCTTCAATTGTTACGCGGCAGTGGAGGAGGAATCTTATGTCGTAAATGTCTTTATTGTTTTCGTTAGGTTCTAAATCAACAAACCATATAGGTAGTGGTTGTTTTGTTGTTCTGTTTCGAACGTTCCATATATTTCGCACCTTGTGATCTAGTTCTTCAAGGGCTACTTTAATTTCGTCTTTGTCGGTTGATGGGTGCAAGTGTTTTAGTACTATACGAAAACTTCGATCTTGTTTTGGTTGATGCGTAAAGAACTCTGTGTTTTTCTTTTTAAGTTCTTTGTAGATAACAGAATAGGATTCTGGTGTCTTTGGCTGAATTTTTACCCGTTCATTACGTAGGACCTTCACTTCGTAGTCACTCTGCGCTACTTCTTCCAGTAGCTGAAGTAGCGGTTTTATGTTGCTAACTCTATCGACAAATAACGGCGGGGGTCTTGGTTGTTTGGGTGCTGGATGTTCTTTGGTATTATTTGTGGTGTCCTTAACTTGTAGATGTTCGAATCTGTTGGATGTTGGTATACCAGGTGTAGAAAGCCAGTAGTTCAGTTTTGTTTGCTTATGACTTTGTTGGATTGTGTCTGGGCTGGATCTTAGCCTTTTACCATACAACGCTTGTGTCCAGCCGTTGTCATTGTCTTCGGTTAAGTTTATATTGTCTTCTCTGGTAGCAAAAGAGGTGTTCGACTGACTTTCATTTGCATTTTCTGTTTCATTCAACGAGATTGATCTTTGTTTAGTTATAAACATTCCTTTATGAAATACTTGTTGTGCCATAATTTTTGGGCTATTAACATCTGACATTCCAACTGTGTTATGTTCTTTTGCTGAGCTTTTAGGGTTATTCATTGTGATCCCACGAGTAGGGTCGAAAAATAAATGTCACTTGCGAGGTGACGCCCATTCCCGCAAGAAGGCGAGTACAACGGTGTTTGCCGGGTCCACCGAGGTTGGCGCTAGAAACTGAACTCCTTCCAGCCATGCATCCCTTTGGCGCGGTGCCCACCGTGGGATTAGGGTGATTTTTATAGAGATATTCTTTCTCTTGGTCCGGGCGGTGAAGCCGAGACCCCCATTTTCGCGAAACATGACCACGAGATTACGGGTTGCTTTGGGCATTTCCCAACGCGACTGACTTGTTAAGCCTAGTAGGTCTGGTTAGTTACCGCCGCCAGATTTTCGGCGTTGTTACTCGTCGCACCACCCAGGGACACGTGTAGGATGGCTAGGAAAAGATGGTAAGTCCTTCGGACGCGAGTAACTTGTCCCCGTACACATAAGTAAACACATTCTTATAATCTTAAAGACATCGTAACCAAGCGCTAATAATTATTTCGTTGCTATGGATATATTGTTTACTAGTATATTCTTATAATAATAAAAACATCCAGTTTCTAAGGCACACGCCTATACCACTGCCTCCGTAGCCTAGTGGTATATTTGCCTTAGAAACTGAAGATAGTGGGTTCGAATCCTGCGGGGACTCAACAAATTTTCATTGTTGTTTCCTAGTTGGTTAGGGCAATTTGGGCCGATCACCCAATTGTCTGAAAAGTGAAATGATCCATGCGTCGGATGGGCAAGTAAAAGTCTGTCCACCAACCAACCCGCATTGGACCAGCGTGGTGGGATACGGTCCAAAATCCCCTATTGGATGGAGGTGTATTAGGGGAGGCCTATGTCCAGCAGTGGACTATCACAGGCTGATGATGAATGAATAAAAACATCGTTATCAAGCGCTAGTACGTTTTTTATTGGGTTGTTATGGTTTCATTGTTTACATATGCTACAGATTTGGCTTTAAATACTTAACCAAGAAATATTTTTGTAATGTTTTATCGAGTAAAGTGTCGTATTGTGTTTGTACATGTTAAATGTTCGCCGTTTTGTTCCTATGTTAACTGACTTTGTTCTCCGAACGAGATCTACAATGAACAAAGAAACGATAAGCAATGAAACAAAGAGTTAAACTTGTTATTAGCTAACCGCTTCTGTGGTCTAGCGGTATTGGCCCTTGCTTTATAAACCGGAGGTCGTGGGTTCGAGCCCCGCGGGGAAATAACTTTGTGTTATCGTTGTTTCTGGTTGGCTGGGACAATTTGGGCCGATCACCCAAATGTTTAAAAAGTAAGATGATCCATGCGTCGGATGCGCGTGTAAAAAGTCGGTCCACCCACCAGCGTGGTGGGATTAAAAATGAGAACCTCGTAATGGAGCAGGTGTGCATTAGGGAGGCCTATGTCCAGCTGTGGACTAACACAGGCTGATGATGATGAATTCGTCCAATGCTGGTTGGTTGGTAGTTCACAACATTGGTTTGATGTAATTTATGCTTTCTTGTTTCGTTTACATAGATATCCTATATTATGTGGCTTGACTATACGGAACCTCAATGTATTCTAACGATGCATTTGAAGTTCATGTGTCTTTTTTGTATTCGATATATATTTCGTTAATTACGATTAAACTGTCTTTTTAAATTTTAATTGCTTTCGAAACCGCAGATCGTGGGTTCTCATCCTGTGTGAAGTCATCTTCTCATTGTCATTTCCTATTGTTTGGTCAATTTATGCTCAGAATAAATGTAAATGTATCGTAAAACAAACGCCGTAGTCCGAAGCATTCACGCTGTCTTTTAAGAATCGGCAAGAAACATTGCGGTCGTCACTTGTTTTTATAAACCTTTATCAATACATTACAATAATCATTATGCAAGTGCACAGTTTTATAAATAATTTCCAATGTAGTTCTAATAAAATAATAGACTATAATCAATCATTTGGAAAATTAAAATCCACACGGAGTTTTCGCCTCAGTTCATCATCCATGGAAGAATGGTGCCTTTACAACAACGCCGACGACATTTGGCAACACCTGAACGTCATTTGCATTATATTTGCCCGGGTCATAGTTTGTTTTATGGTTGTTTTTCCTCCGTTTAGGACGATGAGGGCGCGTGGAGTGAGAGTTTCAAATCGCACCGCGACAGCAAGCCGCGCGGTAACGAGGCGGTTTCGTTGGACGTCACGTTCCCCGACGCCGACCAGGTTTACGGTGAGTTTAGTAATGGTGATGTTCTCTAGTCGATTACGACTACGGAGGCAGATCTAGATCTAGATTAGAGATCGGCCAACTACGCTGGAGATATTATAGTGCTCAAGTGTACGCGCCAACACAGGTGCTGGTGCCCTGTTCCTCTGTACTCTCAAAGCCCGATGGGACGGATAACCGACACGACCGGTGAGAGTAAGGTGCAGGGCCGACTCTATACATGCCCATCCGACGCATGGATTATTTTACTTTTCCTACAACTGGGTGATTGGCCCAAATTACCCTAACCAACTAGGAAACAACAATGAAAATTTACCACTAGGCTACGGAGGCAGTCAATGCTAATGGTACACTATATATAGTGCCCATTTCTGCCGCAAAGCAGTAGTGTGAACACTACTGTGTTCCGGTTTGAAAGGCACCTTAGCCAGCGTATTTACTGGGTGAACGAGACAACATGCTATGTCTCAAGGTAGGTAGCGCGTTATGAGTTCGAGGGGCTGTAAACAACTTTAAACAACTTTAAGCTTGTAAAGACTTCACCTCTGTATTTGTTGCCTTAGCTCCGAGGGTCCCCTGAGGGGCGACCTCGACTCGGGCTGCCTCTTGTTTATTTAACCCGTCAGCGAGCTGATCGAAGGTGCCCAGGAAGGCCGAACCTCGCCTCGATCAGTCGCTCTTCTGATCCTTGCCTAAACCGTTACCAACATGTATCGAGGGCGCCCCGGTGGGCCGAACCTTGGCTCGATCAGTTGATTTAAGGAGTGATTTGTTCAATTGGATTGGTGCCGATAGGATAATTATCCGTGCAAAGTCGAACGGGTCGCCAGTGTCGGTATTTTCATTTGTAAACGTTCATTTTTATTGCAGGTATACCGGAGCACACTGACGGATTCGCACTTAAGACGACGACGTCCGGCGAGCCGTACCGACTGTACAATTTGGACGTGTTCGAGTACGAACTGGACAGTCGAATGGCGATTTACGGCGCAGTGCCGGTCATGTACGCTCACGGGTGAGTTTGTTTATCTATTTGTTTATTTTCATACGAAGGCAGATAAACAGTCGGGCTACTTGATGGAAGTGGTCACCGACGACCATTGACATCGGCAATACTAGTGGTATCACCTACCGTGATATATAGGACGTTACGTTCTTTACCGTGTAAATACACTGGCTACGGTGCCCTTTAGACCGGAAAACAGTAGACACTACTGCTTTGCGGCAGAAAAATTTAATAAATAGCCCTTGTAAAAAGTTTTTAAGGAAGATTTTCCATAGCTATGGTTGTGTTTGTAATGTTTTTGTGTCTCAGTTAAATTTATATTCACAATGGACCTTTATAAGAGTAAAATAAAACGAAAAGATCGTAATCCATGGTAACATATAAATCATAAATACCTTTCCAGTTCGAAAATCGAAAAGTCAAACCAGTAGAGAGCAGTTTTTAGGACTGACATCAGATTTCGACACAAATCCTGTTTAATATTTGGCTCTAGTGTATTAATTATTAATGTTGATTCAAACTGTTTGAATCGTAACCAGCGTATTTAACTTGACACGATGGTTTCTATCTCACAGACCCGTCCTTGTGAGATCCTCCACTACGAACTTCTGAACCCTATAGGCGCTGTTTAAATACTCATATATTTGCAGGAAGAAGAGAACTGTGGGAGTCTTCTGGCACAACGCTGCCGAGACCTGGGTGGATGTGGTCAACTACGGCGAAGGTACTGTCGTCTCGTCCTGGTCAACCTGGTCACTGGGGGCCATAAGAGGAGGGTGGATGCCAGGTGAGAGTTATAGGCTATTTTAACTGTGTGCTTAGTGGTTATGGTGTATGACCCTTGGGAGTGAGGGTGTAGGTTGGATTCCCACAATTCTTAACTGCGTTGATGCAAATTTGGTCTCATCTTTGACTAATGTGGTCACTGGGGTCCATAATAGGAGGGTGGATGCCAGGTGAGAATTATAGGGTATTATGGCTGTATGCTTAGTGGTTAAGGTGTATGACTGTTGGGAGAAAGGTAACTTGTTAAATTTGTATTATAGGTTCATGAGCGAAGCGGGAATCGTGGATCTCTTCGTCCTGATGGGAGACCGACCGTCCGACGCTTTCAGGCAGTACACCACGCTAACTGGAGTAGCACCATTACCGCCCGTAAGTCGACTGCCATTATTTTAATATATTCCATCTACGGCGGTACTAAGTCCGCTGGGTCAGATAGTGATTTATAATAATGTAATACGTATATTTACAAATTATAAGGTGGCAGTCGAAGTCGACGTAACTGCCTCCGCAGCCTAGCACCATAGGCGGTTTGTGCTTTAGAAACCGCAGGTTGTGGGTTCGAATCCTGCGGTGACTCAAAAAAATTTCAATGTTGTTTCCTAGTCGGTTAGGGCAATTCGGGCCGATCGCCCCATTGTCTGAAAAGTAAGACGATCCATGCGTCGAATGGGAATGTAAAAGGTCGGTCCTGCGCCATAGCTCTCTGCGGTCGTGACCATTATCCGTCCCAATGGGCTATGAGGAATAGTAAGCGCACCCGTATTTGTGCGTACAATCTTGCACTATAATTTATCTATTATTCGGCTGATCTTTAATGTAGATCCCCTTCTCAGAGGTTCTCGCTGGCCTACCACCAGTCCCGCTGGAACTACGTGGACGAGGCGGACGTGCGCTCCGTGGACGAGAACTTCGACGTGCACGACATCCCCGCCGACGTCATTTGGCTGGACATCGAGTACACGGACAGGAAGAAGTGAGCTTCCCTTTCCGTTGATACGTGTGCAGTTCAAACCATTCCTACACGGAATTTGGTGGGATATGGTCCAAAACCTTCCCAATGGATAGGGGTGTATTAGGGAAGGCTTGAATTAGACTCGCAATCGATGTATCCAGAGCGGGTGGTTTTAGGTTAAAGTTAATAAACAATCGACTTGTTTATTCCACTGTTCAGTCACAGTCGAGCGGTTCTAAATCTATAAAAAAACATTCACGTCAAGTTATAGCTCTTACTTGTAATTTAAACACGGAACCCTCGATAAATAATCTTTACATGGAAACAAAGGAAGAATCGTAACAAACGATTACCTTGAATAATTCAAAAGACGTTAGCGTTTGCAAAAATCATAAGAGACCTCAGCCCAAAGCAGTAATGTGTAAAATACTGCTGTGTTCGGTTTAAAGGGTACCATGGCCAGCGTATTTCTGGGTAAACGGGACGTATCATCCTATGTCTCACGGCGTCGGTGACTACTTTCCATCAGGTGGGTCGACTACCTCGTTGCCAATAAAAAGTGATTTTAGGCAGTAATTATTTATATACATACTAATTAGACTTACCAGGAATGGTACTTGTGAATACCGAATATTCGACTCACGCAGTCGACCATAGGCGAAACTCAGCCTCCGAATATTCGGCACAAATGAATGCTTATCAAACATATTCACAATAAATGACACAAGTGGCAACCGATCGTAGCAACCATCAGCTTTTATTTTTTGTTCAGGAGTAGCGTGTATAGTGAGGTAATTGTATGTAAAGTTATCCAATGACGAACGATCGTTATCAACATATTCGAAATTTGGTATCAAATATCACCTAAAGTACTAAAAGAGTGGCCGGATAGGCCATATACCGAATATTCGTGGCATTTTTATACTAATATTATAAAAGGATAGATTCGTATTTTTGTGTGTATGTTTTCAATTAATAAACATAAATACTGCTGTGTATTTAAAAAAAAGTCATAAGAAAGGCATCACATTGAGCAACATAACAAGGCTAAATTTTGCCTCAGGAAAATCTATTTCAAAAATAATCAAATAACTTTGGCAAAGTACTGGATGGCGCTGCGTGTTTATCCCTGAATATACATTTTTTTTCGCTGCCTCCGTGGTCTAGCGGTATTGGCCCTTGCTTCGTAAACCGGAGGTCGTGGGTTAGAATCCCGCGGGGGAACAACTTTGTTTTATCGGTGTTTTTTGGTTGCTTAGGACAGTTTGGGCAAATCGCCCAATTGTCTGAAAAGTGAGATGATCCATGCGTCGTATTTGTAAAAAGTCGCTCCACCCGCCAACCAGCATCGGACCAGCTTGGTGGGATACGGTCTGAAAACGCCCTAATGGATAGGGGTGTATTAGCGGAGGCCTATGTCCAATAGTGGACTATCACAGGCTGATGATGATGATGATAATGAGAACCATTATGAGATCTAAACAAAGGTACCCATGGAGACAAAATGGCATATACCTAGTAATCTTAAAGGCAAAAAGGGGTGCATTAGGCCTATGTTCATTAGTGGACTGACACAGGCTGATGATGATGACACATTTTTTTATTGTTCCCAGGTACTTTACGTGGGACGGAGAAGTTCCGTCATCCGGGAGAGATGGTCGCTAATCTGACGGCGAAAGGTCGCAAACTGGTGGTGATTATTGACCCACATATCAAAAGAGAGGCGGGTTACTTCGTCCACGAAGATGCTATGGAGAATGGACTATACGTGAAGGATAAGGACAACAATGTTTACGAAGGTAATGCAACAAATAAAAATCACCTCTAAAAATAAGTAAATTAATAGGCCAGATAGATATAAGAACTATATAATGTAAGGAATGAGATAAAAAAATAAATTAAAATGTGGATAAAGATAAAATTAATTATTTTCAATATTGTTTGCCGATTCGTGAACATTTCTGTAAGTTTATATGATTCTTACATTCGTGTTTGCTTGTATCGGAACGACCCTATTTCATATCATACTTTTCATCTTAAATTTTATAAGCACTACTCATATATATGTAATATTGACTGTTTGTGCCAAAATAAATAAGAAAAAAATATTTCCGTACCAATTTATTTATATAATATCAAAGCACCTAACACTATGTAATAAATTGCGAGTTACCTATCGACTACGTAAATTTATACTTCGGATTGTGGCGTCATACGCCGGTCGCTTCGCGTTATTCAGACAGGTCTGGGTGGTATCATCATCATCATCATCATCAGCCTGTGATAATCCACTGCTGGACATAGTCCTCCCTTAAACACCCTATCCATTAGGGGTTTGGACCATACCCATCACGCTGGTCCACTGCGGGTTGGTGGGTGGTCCGACTTTTTACATGGCCATCCAACGCATGGATCATCTTACTTTTCAGACAATTAGGTGATCAGCCCAAATTGCCCTAATCAACTAGGAAACAACAATGAAAATTTGTTGAGTCCCCGCAGGATTCGAACCCACGACCTCCGGTTTTTAAAGCACACGCCTATACCACTAGGCTACGGAGGCAGCTGGGTGGTATAAAAGTGTACAACTTATGTATACATATATTTATCATTTCTTTTTCATTAATCATCATATACTTAATAGGTTGGTGCTGGCCGGGTTCCTCGTCGTACCTGGACTTCCTCAACCCGGCCGCCACCAAGTACTATGCGGAGAGGTACCGCTTCGAGAACTTCCCCGGCACCAGCAAGGACGTGCACATATGGAACGACATGAACGAGCCCAGCGTGAGTGTACACTTGTCACCCCTAACTTCTCAACTGTCACCCGTCACTCTAATTTCTAACTGTCACCGTACCCTAACTTCAACTGTCACCTGTCACCCTGACTTTCAACTGTCACCGTCACCCCTAACCTGAACTGTAACTGTACCTTAACTTGTCACCCCTAACTTGTCAACTGTCACTTGTTACCCCTAACTGTCACTCGTCACCGTTCACTTGTCATTGGCCAATTAATACAAAACTTAGTCTTTTGTCGCATGTCTCCCTCAGCTGATTATTATATATAGTGACAGACACTGGCTACTTGTCGTAGCTATTTATTGTCTTTATTTTTAATGGTCACTGTCAGAGGTTTCTTGTCATTGGCTCCTCATCCGTGACTTATAATTCTCACTGTTACCCAATGGTTTATTGACACCGTTACCGACTATTTGTCACTGATATTGGACTATTGTTACTATAAATAGGATGTTACTATAATCGAATATTGATGTCAACATGTCAGATATCGATTCGAAGAATAGTTTTTTTTTCCACGAATAATTTGAAAATAAATCAAATAATTCGTAAATATCTAATATCATAATACAATCAAGTTTTAATAGAATCATACGAGTCGAGTCTCGAATCGAAGTTTTGACATTCCATTCGGACCTAATAATTTGGAAGTTCGAAATCTTCGCACACCCCTAATGTAAGTTGTATATATATATATATATATTAATTAATAATGACATCAGGTGTTCAACGGGCCCGAGGTCACGATGCCGAAGGACTGCAGACATTACAAGGCCCCTCAGGACGGCCAAGACGGACTGGCCGCGTTCTGGGAACACAGGTAAGGGCATTCCGATGCAAGGAAATAGGGGGTAAATGATCGATACTAGGTACACTAATTTCCCTTATTCAAATTCAAATATCTTTATTAAATTTAAAAGCTTTATACTCTTAAATTGAAAAACATTTTTATCACATTTTAAAATAATCAAATATAATATATTCAAATTAGTTAATATACTGTTATATGATACGTACTTTACATATAAAATATAGAAAAAGCCCGTGTGTGTTCCATAAGCAGTTTGTGTGTTCATTTGTCAAATTAGTTTATTTTATAACAACCTTTAACACATAAGCGTTGCTTTACTTATTTATTATTTGTACAAGTTGAATTCTGACTTTGTTATAACGCAGTCGATTGGTTTTGCGTTATAGGAAAATGCGTTAAAGGTTATTCCCGGTAGAGCACGATTTCACGATTTCGTATAACGCGTTACGTATAAATAATTAATTACGTAAATTTTTTTTTGCTATTTTAAATAATTTTCATTATAATAATGAAATTATCCTGTAGGATGCGTGTAAAAAGTGTATTTTGTTAATACACAAATTTAATAAATACATTTTAATTTTGAACAAACACAATCTTCGCGTACGTGAAGCTATTATGAACTATACAAATCATTATAGATTTCGGAGTATGTTTGTAAAATTTCTTAATGGAAATTTTTCGGCTTTCTGTATAAGTACAGGGATTTTTTTTTTTTAAATAATGTATCAGTGAAATTGCTTTGTTACTAGTGATATCTGAGTTTTTAAATATATGGGGTAAAGGAACGTACACCCGTGCACTTTAATATCTCCTGCGCGGTTGGCTGATCTCTAATGTTGATCAGCCGCTATAGTCGGAATCGAATCATCATCATCATCATCATCAGCCTCTGAAAGTCCACTGCTGTACATAGGCCTCCCCCAATACACCCCTATCCATTAGGGGATTTTGGACCGTATCCCACCACGATAGTCCAATGCGGGTTGGTGGGTGGACTGACTTTTTACAAGCCCATCCGACGCATGGATCATGTTACTTTTCAGACAATTGGGTGATTCGATTGCCAACCAACAATGAAAATTTGTTGATTCCCCGCAGGACTTGAACCCACGAACACCGGTTTCTAAAGCACACGCCCATACCACTAGGCCAGGGATGGCGAACCTTGACGTACCAACGTGCTATTTTTCTAAAGAAACCTGCGATGAGCTCATAGATGTGCCATGAAATTATTTTGATTATGCGATTATTGAGAAAATATTAATAATAAATACTATAAACTCATAACTCTTTCTTTAGTACAAAACATAGGAACATTTTGCAACGTTATTAATAGTAAAATTATGTGACTTCTGTCGTTGCATATTAGATGATAAATAAGATATGTTAGGCTTGTAAGATGTTACTTTTAGTAGCATGCATGCTAAACTAGATTTATCTGTCAAATGGTTTCTAATCGAGTCTTTGATATAATTAATCTCTGAAAATGAAGTCTCACAGGCATAAGTTGATGAAAATATTGTTAAAATAGCATGAGCCAACTTTTTAAACAATTAAATGTGTCCGGTAAGGCATTCCACCAAGTCCTTCCTTGTTGCAATACATTTTGAGTCCATATTGAACTAAACTGGATATCAATTAGCTGCGTTTGAAATTCTTAATTTTTTCATTTCAACCGATTAATCGTCATGTAATACCTTGCTACGTGCCCAAAATATTGTGTCGCGTGCCATTGGTTCGCCATCACTGCACTAGGCTATGGAGGTTTTGAATATTTTTACATATACATACACGTTCAGCATGTACTAAAGTCATAGACACATGTTTTTGAGATATATATATATATATATATATTGTAATGCTTTTTACGTACTTTCAGACACGTCCACAACGAATACGGTCTATGGCATATTCGAGCCTCACACCAGGGGCTGTTGGATCGCGCTAATTCGCAATATAGACCTTTCATACTGACTAGATCTACCTTCGCTGGAACTCAGAGGTGAGAGGAATGCTTGAATTGTTTATTTCTGTATCAAATAAAATATTTACGTACTAATTTATAAATACCAATATTATATTATTAAGAAGGATTTTTTTTATTTGAAAATTGTTAGTTGATCATCATCATCAGCCTGTGTTGGTCCACTGCTAGACATAGGCCTCCCATTTCCATTAGGGGATTTTTGGACCGTACTACCACGCTGGTCCAATGCGGGTTGGTGGGTGGACCGACTATTTATACATGCCCATCCGACGCTTGTTTCAGCTTCCTTTGGAAACAATTGGGTGTCGGTTCAAATTACCCTAAGCAACTAAAAAACAACAATGGAAATTTGTTGAGTCCCCGCACGATTCGAACCTGCGATCTCCGGTTTTGTAAAGCACACTCACTTACCACTAGGCTACGGAGGCAGTGCCGTATGTAGGATTTGCATAATGTGCTACTGTTCCGCCAGTTGGGCGATCGGCCCATTTCTACAACCATCAGTTAATATCGATAACGAAACTCAAACCGACAACCTCTGGTTTGTAAAGCAAGGGCCAATTCTACAAAGCGCACAGCTCGTGTTAAAAGGTTACTCGACATTTTATGAAATTGTTAGGGATGTAACGGAAGTGTCTTAGCGGAACCAGAAACGGAAACAGATATCGAAAGTAAATTTTAGCAGAAACGGAAACGGATGCGGAAACGGAAGTGTAATTAATATTAAAAAAACAAGTTTACAAATATAATTCTTTATTAAGTATCAAATACACCAAATCTAAATTAGAAAGAGATATATGCGATATCTACTTTAGGAAACAACATTGCAACTTTGCAACCGAACATTTTATTAATACGCTGCTGGGGGGTACTGACAAATATTGGCGTACCAATGGCAAAAGATTACGGTATTTGTGTGAATTTAATTTCCACCACACAAGGAGCTCTTTATTTAAAGTTAATCTCTTTTTGTTTTTTGTACTCCTGAACTGTGACTGTATCTCCAAAAGGAGATTGTCACTCCCGTTAGTTGTAGTCGAGATTTCTTGGTCTTCGTTTGTACTTAACATGGATTCTAACATTTGAAAAGGTGAATTCATCTTTGAAAATGACGTCGGCATCCTCGATTCGAATTCGGCGCTTTTTCGGTACCCCACACTACACAAGGTACACAATCATCTTAAATGGAGTTAGTTAACTCTCTAGATTGATTGGTTGTGGTGATCGCCATTAAGTTACACACATACCACAAATTTATTGACACAAACAGCCGTCGGTTGTAAACTTCCGTTTAAATCTCCGTTATAAAAGTTGCGGAAACAGAAGCAGAAAGGGATGTTGAGAAGCGCGCGGAACTTCCGCACTTGCGGAAACAGTAACAGGGATCCGTGGCATCGCTAGAAATTGTATACTGATAAGATATTTGGTTTTGATGATGAAGTGACGACATTCGCATAGTGTCCGGTATGGGCTGGATGAAAATGGCCGAAGATCGGAAGCGGGTGTTGGGCATTAGGGGAGGCCTATGTCCAGCAGTGGACTGACACTGACTGATGATGATGATAATAATAATGGGGATGATGTAGATGATAATGATTCTTTTAATTCAGGTACGCGGCGGTATGGACGGGTGATAACGCGGCCGAGTGGGGCTTCTTGAAGGCGTCAGTGCCAATGTGTATTTCCCTCGCTGCGGCAGGAGTCAGCTTCTGTGGCTCGGATGTAGGAGGCTTCTTCAAGTATCCTGAGGCGGAGCTCATGACTAGGTGGTACCAGGTGAGCAGGAGATGGGGGTAGCAGAGGGTTGGATGCGGGGATAATGAACAGCGGGGACAGCGGGGTACTGTAAATTGGGGTTCTCCATCATTATTTTAATTATTTATTATGTACAAAGAACTGTATACGCTCAACAAAAATAATCGTCACACGAAATACAAAACGAAAATAACTGGAGAGAGAGAGAGCCCGGCTTGAAACTATAGCAAGATGTCTCGTTACAACTTTTAATTACTTCCGTCTTACCTTTCGCAACGCGCGATAATGAACTTTCAAAACCGATTCGACTTAAAGTCACGTAGTATAAAAAAATCCATTCCTTTCGCTACAAAATAACAATTTATCTTTGTATTAATTGTTCGCAGGCAGGCGCCTACCAAGCCTTCTTCCGTGCGCATTCGCACATCGAGACTAAGAGACGCGAGCCCTGGCTGTACGAGTCCTCCACCACCTCCTTGCTCCGAGAGGCCGTGAGGAGGCGCTACTCCTTGTTGGACTTCTGGTGAGAATTATACACGGCTAGCTGACCCGGCGATCCTTCTTTTGACATGTAAATTATTTATATGACGAATAAATCCGTAAATAGGCATACGCATAGAGGGGATAACTTACCGAGTGATAATAATTGATGTTGTCGAGCGAATTACGTAACCGGCAATTTGTGGATTAAACCGAAAAACAAAATTGTTTTAAAACTAATTTAATTAAAGGCGTTATCAGCCTTTGTTAGTCCACTGCTGGACTTAATCCTCCCCTAATGCACGCTTTCTCCATTATGGATCGTATCCCACCGCGCTGGCCCAATGCGAATTGGAAGGTGGACCGACTTTTTATATGCTCATCCGACGCTTGTATCGTCTTATTTTTCAGACAATTGGGTGATCGACCCAAATTGTCCTAGCCAACCAGAAAACGACGATGCCCCAAAATTGTTTCCCCGCGGGATTCGAACCCACTAGTGATAACAAAAGTATGATGATATTTTATCAACTGTCGATCAGTGATTTTTACATTACATCATAGGCCTGTGATATCATCCACTGCTGGACATAGGCCTCCCCTAATAATCCCCTATCTCTTAGGGGATTATTATCTCGGTGATAATCTGTTATCTATACTACTAATAAAACTGAAGTGTCTGTTTGTTACATAAAAATAACTGTATGTATAACGCGATACCTTTACCAAAACATATTTTATTTTTATTTTGTCTGTCTGTCTCATTGTTTTGGCTGATATCTTGAATGGCTGGTCCGATTTTGACGGTATTTTAATCGGAAGATAGCTGATCTAACTGGGAGTGATATAGGCTACAATGTTGAAAAGAAATATATATATTTTATATATCACGGGCATCGACTTCCTGGTTAATAAAAACGCTAAACGTTTGCCGCCACCTCTTACGGTTACAATGATTACATAAAAAATTGGTTGTGGAATCGGTATATAGGCAAAATTTATACGTGACAACGTCTTTAGTTGTAGAATGATTGTAATGTGAATATTCATTCGTATAGTGGGAAGAAGGATCAACCCTCGTTCTCTTTGTCTCTCTTTTACTTAAGCAGGCCACGAGTGAGAGAGATGCATGCCTCTCACTTTCTCTTATGGTTGCTTATGTGACGCAAATTTCAAGAGTGCCTCCCGGTCTTGAACCAATTTATAACACGTTGTCACGTCAAATAAAGGACTTAATTCCCCTGTGTATGAAATTAACATACATAGCAGAAGCAAACTCGGCGAAAGCTAGGTATCGTGTACTCGGCAAAGCTAGGTAACCTGTAGTTGGAATCGAAGTTACATCCTCCGGTACAATAGTAAGGTTTACAGAAGTCAATTAGTTCGTCTAAATATTAATGTAATATGAATTATTCACATGTATTAATGGTAAATCTATGTATATAAAAGAGATTCCCACCTATATTTTGACTCATCACGCTATCTCTGGAACCACAAGGCGTAGCGACTTGGAATTTAGTAAAAATATTCCATCCGCCGAGTTAGAGGTCAGCTTAGAACGGATTAAATGAAATTCCACCCACAAGGGTGCGGCCTTGCTAGTAATACATAAAATTAGAATGTTCATTAAGCTAACATAGATTAATAGTTATTATTATTTCCAAGGTACACGTTGTTCTACGAGCACACTCAGGACGGCAATCCAGTGACCAGAGCGCTGTTCCAGGAATATCCCAAAGAAGAGGAAACCTTCACTATCGACGATCATTACTTATTGGGTTGGTCTCACTTTATAATCTGTAATATTCACGGCTTATATTAATTAATTACATACATATCATCTAGTATGCGTAGTTTAGCCAAAATGGACTCAAAACGGACGTAACCATGGCAACCGAATGTCGGAATATATCGCACTTGTCAACATCGCCTCCGTGGTCTAGCAGTATTGGCCCTTGCTTTATAAACCGTAATCGAATCCCACGGGGAAACAAGGGTTAGGATAATTTGGGCCGATCACCCAATTGTCTGAAAAGTAAGATGATCCATGCGTCGGACCCGCATTGGACCAGCGTGGTGGGATACGGTCCAAAAACCCCCCTAATGTAGAAGGCGTACATTAGGGGAGGCCTATGTCCAGCAGTGAACTATCACAGGCTGATGATGATGATTGCACTTGTATTGCCACATATTTCATTGTTATATGTCGAATGTCGCTCAGTGATTGACATCTCGATGACAATGCACCAATAAGAACGATATACCACTTCGTTGCTTTGCCTTACATTGCTTCCTTAAATTCTTACTGTTTCAGCTCAATTATACTTTGCCAGGACCGCCTAAGAGGTGATAATATTAGTTTCGTTAACTGTTAATTGCTCCTTGACAGGCGACAAACTGCTGGTCCGTCCGGTGCTGGAGGCGGGCGTGAGCAGCGTGAAGGTGTACCTCCCTGGGTTCGAATCCAACACCCTCTGGTACGACGTGGACTCATATAAGGCGCACAAGGCGAACGGTTACTTCAACCAGGAAGTCAATATCGCTAAGGTATATATAACACTAGCCGTTGTCCGCTACTTGTTCCGTGTGGTCGTTTTCCATCGTTTACGCCCTCCTAATGCTGAAACTTATTTACACTAACTTTGTAAAAACCCATATTTTGCAAAAGAAATATTCATACCAAATTTCAAGTCAATCGGCCTTATAGCTCCGGAGATATTGTAATCAGTGAGATCGAGAAGGGAATGTAATAGTATATAGATTTAATAATAATAATAGATAAGAGTGTATATATATATATATATATGTATATATATAAAACACATGCTTAATGTTGTAATAGTGAATGAAGAAAAAGGTTAATAAAACTTTCTCTTCATTCACTCTATTTATAAAGAAAAAGCTGCATCGAAATCCGTTGCGTAGTTTGAAAGATTTAAGCATACATAAGGATATAGGGACAGAGAAAGCGTCTTTGTTTTATACTATGTAGTGAATTACAAAAAATACGTAAGTGTATGTATTTCTCATATTTATCATTGATGACTCGCTTGGCGTAGTGATCTTGACTGTTGCGCTAATGGGTTCGATTGTGGAAATCGACACGGGAAAAACATTTGTGATACGAACATTGTGTCATTTTCGTTTCCGAGCGTTTGTGTATAATACAAATGGAAAGTATGTTTATGTCATCTAGTTGTGATAGCACATATTTTGCCTAGTTTGGGAATATTATATAATAGTATATAATTCTTGTGTTATTCGTTCTGAAACATTATTTTATTCGAATCATGTCTCAGCCAAATACGATCTGGAATCTTGTACGCGTAAATCTGGTTAGCCAATTTAGTCAATGTCAATTTTTAATCTTCACGCGATACTAAACCGCTAAGTACCCGACCAATTTAGCGCGAATTAAGTTTGACATTACTTTATTTACAAAGAGTCTTATCTCATTATGTTGTTCTCTGGTCGGCTAGGGCTATTTGGGTTAATCGCTCAATTCTCTGAATAATAAGATAATCCATGCGTTGGTGGGGCATGTAACAATAAATACGGTATAGAGGAGGCCTACGTCCGGCAGAGGACTAACAGGCTGATGACGACGATGATGAATGATAATATTTTAAATATAAACGGATCTTCTAGAATCACTCATATGCTACGATCTATCAAGATTTTGAGATTTTTTCAAATGTCACTGCGTAATTAATGATTTCTAATCGACTGTTTCTTTATTTACTACAGATTCCGGTGTACCAACGCGGTGGCACTATCGTACCGAAACGCGAGCGTGTACGCCGCTCCTCCGCCCTCATGATGAACGACCCCTTCACCCTGATCGTCACCCTGGACGCTAACGTGAGTATTATTTTTACTATATTCAAGCCAAATGAGATTCAGAAATAACCTTGACCGAGTCATGATGAATGATACGTTTCTCTCTTCCCAGAAATTATCGTCTAAATTATTTATTAATTTTCGCATGCCAAATTAGGCCAACGTGTGAGACTCTAGACTGTATGTATACCTGTTTATGTACCATGTTCAAGCTAATGATTGATTGATTGATTGATTATCACGTGACCATTTTAAACAGTTGTACATTATTTAAATGCGATAAAATTTGTAAACATCTGTATCGTTTATCGTGTATAGTATTTTCGTAAGCGACAAAAAGTTGGTCAATTGATGTATCAGATCAATTCACAATAAGTTGACAAGTCTGAAGACAGATATTTTTAATTTCCACGCGTTGTTGTATAACTTATAAAAGTTGATGGCGATCAATTGATATATTATTGCATGTCTTTGACATAAGACTCTCTTTAGCCTGTCCCTGTGCACCCACATTATTATCTCTGCACCGCCCAAAGGATGAATAGACAATGTCATTGGCATTAAGTCGCCTTTGTACGTAATTTGTGCATAAAGAATAAAATTAATAAATAAATGAATTAGAATCTGTCTCCGTAGCCGTAGTAAGGGCGTATGATTTAGAAACCGGAGGTCGTGTATTCGAATCCTGCGGGGACTCAACAAATTTTCATTGTTGTTTCCTATTTAGTTAGGGAAATTTGGACCGATCGCCGAATTGTCTGAAAAGTAAGATGATCGTGTCGTATGGACATGTAAAAATTCGGTCCACCCACTAATCCCCGTTGCACCAACGTGGTGAGATTCGGTCAAGGAACCCCTTAATAGAGAAGGGTAGGAATGTATATAGTAGAATAAGTGCGATCGTGAATTAAAAAATAAGTAAAGTTATCTTGTTAAATCAGGATGGATTAGAAGAAGACTCGATTATAAATTAGGGAAAAGGCTAGGAGGAATAATCGTAAGCTATTTCATTATATTGAGTATTAATTGGCGTAAATCATTCTGTTTGTTACAGAACACAGCAAGCGGCACTCTATACTTGGACGATGGCGAGACTTACGAATACAAGAAAAACAAATATATCTACGCGCATATCACGTACGAGCCAAACAAGATGACGTACAAGTGAGTTAATAAAATATATTTCATTGCATTCTGTTATTATACCATAGACTTGATTTTACGTTTACGAACCTATAATCTAATGTGTGCATTGCATTATATAATAAGAAGAAAAAAACAAGGTACTCGATTAAAATAGAGTTCGATTTATAACTTAAATTGCTTAAATTGTTAAGAGTGAATCTGGGCCTATAAAAGTATCGCAGCAAGTCATGATAACAGGTACTACTTACGGATTTCCCGCCGCTTGAGTTAGGGGACAGCAGGGATATGTGGGGCTCCCCGGCCATAATGGAGCGGCCGATATATCCAGTAAAAGACCAACGGTTCCTGCGGTCTCATGTCGCTGTAGCCGGGGCCGCGGGTACTGACGACAGTCTTATAGATCCCGGCGGAGCGTGGTCCTCGTGGACCGTCGCTTTAGGTGCCGTGCCGGAGCGAACAGCACGGCACCCATCTAACCAGGGAAGCCCTCTGGCTTGTCTGCGGAAGTCAGGGCGCCCGACCTTTCGCTCTCTAACATCCTGCGCACTGCGGCTGGAAGCGAAAGTAGGTGCACCAAGATACTACACAGCTGTGGGCGTTGCTAAACCCAAGCTGGACACTACTCCAGTGCGTGCTGGAGGAGTGCTGATAGGCTGGTCTGATTACGCCGGAGCGTATACTTCATCAATTGGGACTGTTCAAGCTTGAAATCTATATTCGGTGTGCCTCTCAGAAATCGGTGGTCATTTGCCCCTAAGATTTATGCTACTGCAACCATATGATCCTAGCATCGATTCGTTGTAAGTCTGTGGCCCTACTTTGGTGTTGATATACCCCATGACAACGTTGAAGGAACCTTAGTGGTGTTATGTAAGGCTCACTGGGATAACTTTTAGGCTTTATCCGTTGTTCAGCTTAATCACAAGGTACGCAACCCTTGTCGACACACTGGACACTTCGATTACATTGTCAATGAGGGATTTATTTACAAAGAACCCGGCAAGGCCCTGTGATGGATTTTATCCCTTTCTGAAGTACAGAACATGGCCCGATTCCAGGGTTGGAATATCCTCACTCTCTCTGAGGACTTCATTTAATCCCAATACGTATCATCGTATATACCTCAGTTCCTCTTCTAGTTGGGCCAAATGAGAATCTAGCCGTAGTGTGTTGTATGAAATGAACGTTTACTGGAATTTAGTTGTAAAAACGTATTCATTGTTCCATAAAGGACTTACTTATTCTTCGCAGTCTAGTTTCTGGAAAAAACTTTATTCTGTTTGTTATTTGTATCTGTCATGTGCATCAATGCAATGTCTTAGGAAATTATTTCTATTTTTTTAAGTTTTCAAATATGTATTGAGAACTGACGGTCAATATTTTTATTTCTGTAAACCATATTCTTTGTGATTATTTGGGGCTCAGGTGCAACCTGACTCGCTGCTCGAATTGCACGTTTGTGGAGGACAAAGATCGTATTAGTATCTGCCGTATTTCCCCACAATCGAATGCCGTATGACATAATACAATGGAAATCGTTGAAATGTACCAAAACGAGTGGCTGCGTATGCTGCAGAGCTTATAGTTACCTAGATAGAAATGGCGCCTTTGCTCCAGGGTGGTGGGCGGCGGCGGGTTCGCTATGGGCGCGTGGCTGGAGCGCGTGGTGGTGGCGGGCGTGGGCGCGGCGCCGCGGGGCGCGCGGCTCTCGCAGGGCGCGGCCTCCTCCGCGCTGCACCTGACGCTGCACAAGGGCAACCGCGTGCTCGTGCTGAGGAAGCCCAGCGCCAGCCTCGCCTCCGACTGGACCATCCACTTCGCGCACTGAGCTCTCCGCGGTTCCCACCTCTGCCTCTGGTGGACGCTCCTGCCCGAAAGCTAATGCTATAACTAAACATTCAGAGTCTTGGTTTTGACGGCAAAACTTGCAAAAATTGTTCATATCCTATATCCTATATTAGCCTAAACTATACCACGAGATATTAATTGATGATAATGAACAGTCAACTCTATTGCAGACCAATTCGTTGTTTTCACTGGTCGAAATCACAACTAGGAGCATTCACCAAAGTCGATAGCAAAGTGTGTCCACTATGTGTTAGTATATTCTCAATATTTATGTGAGTGTGGCGACGACGGACTTTGATGACTGATGATTCAGTACATGGAACATATATTCACTCAATATCATCCATTAAAAGCATGAAATAAACACACTACTGTAAGTCATATGTTAATAATGAAATGTTGTGATCATTCGCTGTATGTGTCCCCTTAATAATGTAATAATGAAAAGAAATTTTACATGTTGTATCAATGTCCTACTAGTATGTTTTATAAATATTTTCGCGTTAGAATTGATATCCGGTGAACAATAACTTCCAAGATCACAATATTATATCATAATTAAAAAATAATGATATGTTTTTAATCTATGGTATTAGACTAAAGTAAGCGGCTCTATTTTATCCATTGTTTTGATAGTGTTAATTTCCTAACATATGATGTTGTGTTACACATTTTTATAACTGATCACATTTATATGTACACCCATTCTTAGGCTGCGAAGTACATGTGCTTCTAAATGTTCCATGACCGAGATTTTGTATAAAAAATAAACTAAAATCCTTCCACATACAATTATAGTAAAGGTAAATTAAATTGCTAACGAATGTTAATTTAGCAACGAAACGGCGTCGTACGTATTTTGTTGTTATTAGTCTACAATCACTTATTGACATCTTTGTGACAACTTATTAATAAGAATGCTAGATGTATGACACTCTCTCGTTGCCATTGGTAACAATATTTGTCTTTGCTACAAAACAATATCTACACATACAATGAATAAGACCTGTATAAACTATGTACATCGTAGCCTATTAATTGGTGTTCATTTGAAAATGGGATTTTGTTACACAAATTTAGCTAATTATTATGATTTCGAATCGTAATCCCACTTTCAAAATGGACGCCAACAGCTAAACCGCTGGGAGCAGTTATTTATGACGGGTGTAAGAATTTTATCATATCACGTGATAATAAAATAGATTTATTGATAATCACACTGTTTTATTTTATCCTCTGCCCTTCTTTTTGTTTCTTATAATTAGCAACAACCGTCAAAAGTCGCGTTTATGTTTTTACAGCTGCTAGACAACAATATTTTTCTAAGAACAAGTACATAGAAAGACTAGTAATAATTATAATACATGTAACTGTAAACGGCTCACTTATAACGTTATTTAACATTTTGGGAATATTTATGTACATAATAAATCTTATGCATAATAAATATATACATTTTAATATACTTTATTTGTGTTAAATATCACTAAAAACATCTTATTTTAATAAATCTTTGTCACAGGTGGACATATTTTTTTTTATAATATTGTTATACTCTTTTATGATGTAAAGTAATTTCATTTAGTCTTTTATTTACAAAATTTTACTATGGCAGTGTTCCTCTGATTTTGTAACGAATAAATCATATAATAAGCGTATATTTATGTATTTTTTTACTTAATTCCATATTGCGGAAACACTATGCAATGTATTTCTTTAAAAAAATTATACCTGATGTTTCAAGACATATACTCAGTTGTTACAGTAACTAAACAAATTTTGTATTTAAAAAGAGATTTCAAAGTTATATAAAACAATTGTAACATTCAAACTTTAAAATTGGTATCAATATTAAAATCTAGTATTTCAATAAAAAGCCTCTTTAATGTGATTTAAAAAGTTAGAACATGTTACTAGAAATGACATGATAATCAGTAAATGACAAGTAAAATGAAAGAATTAGTGAAACTAGGCCCTATTGCTTAAATAAATAGAAAGCAAATTAATTAATAAAATGGCTTAACAACAATGTTAGTTGACAAAAACAAAGTTTATCGCAAATGATGAAGGAAGATACCTTATTACTAGCACTTTCATTTTAGGCTTGACTAATTCAGTCATTGTGACACAAATGCTTATTATTATTGGCTAATAAAAATTAACATTTTTACTTAATCTATTTACAGGAATATACAAACATATTTCACACCAATAGAAACATATGAAATATGCAGCCATAGGCAATATCATGCTCAGGCGGAGAAGATGTTTTAATATTACCTTGATCAATAAGGTGGGCATTTATATATATATTATATTTAATAACTTGATACCAAGATAATTCAGCTACTTACATATGATTTTTTCCTTTTATTTCACAACAACAAGTAAAGCATGCACTTCAATAGCAGACACCCACGAGAGAGTCATTTATTTCTTGTTTTAACAAGAATTTGTAACAATTTGTAATGAGTGTTTCAAAGGCGATAGAATTTTATATTTACCACCATCATGGACACAATCATTCACTTGAATAATAGAATATTCTAGACCTCTAATATCACTCAATAATTTACTTATCACTTGTCCATTAAACTAGTAAAAGTTATTTATAAAAGATCCTGGTCGGTTTATCTCCGCAGGCGATTTCGATAAACGGATGTGTGTCTTGGTGTTTGAGCATTCTGGCTTCGGTCTCGAAGCTTTCACCGCAAATATTGCAGGTAGATTCACCGACGCTAGTACCCTCTTCGTTCTCATTATCTTTCACAACTACCCACTCCTCGCCCTCCGGGTAACTTGATGTCGCACTTTCCTCTTCCGGACTGAGCTTCCCTTTCGCTAAAAACTCCTTCATGCTCAGATGTTTTGGCGAGGCCTTGTGCCGTTTCAAACGGTTCTCAGAGCTGCATTGGTACTCGCAGATGAAGCAGACAAACTTCATATCGCCCGTATGGAGTTCCGCGTGCGCGCGTCTCTTTTCGGGCGTTGCGAAGCGAAAGTCGCAGAACTTGCACGGGTACCGACGCTCCGTCGAGTGCAGCCTCATGTGGGAGGACAGCGTGTTGTCGTCTTTGCACATTTTGCGGCATTCGACGCACATCACGCCTCTCTCGACTGCGACAGAGTCGTCCGTTGAATCGAGACTGTGGTGGACCCGCCTGTTAAAGAGAAACGAAATTGGTACATTACATCATCATACATCATTACATCTTTAGCCTGTGATAGTCCACTGCTGGACATAGGCCTCCCCTAATACACCTCTATCCATTAGGGCGTTTTTGGACCGTATCCCACCGGTCCAATGCGGATTGGTGGGTGGACCGTCTTTTTACATGCCTATCCGACGCGTGGATCATCTTACTTTTTAGACAATTGGGTGTTCGGCCCAAATTGCGCTAACCAACTAGCAAACAACAACGACGATACGTTATGGCCCCGCGGGATTCGTACCGACGACTCCGGTTTCTAAAGCACACCCGTACTCCTAGGCTACGGAGGTAGCTTAAAATGGGTACATTAACAGAAAATAAATAGCCTTTTTTCACAATTGCTTTCTCTTTAAATAATAAGTTTGTTTTCAGTCTCAGTTGTAAAATTACTAATAGGCGGCAATGAGTGCGTGAGAAAATATCCTGCGGATATACTATTGCCAGCACAACAACATGGAAGTTACCGAAGCGGTTGACGTTTTTCAATCCTCTCCCTAGCAGCCTATGATAACAAAATTACACAACACCTTTTCTCCCAGAGGCGATGGATTTGACTTTCAAACACCATAAAATTAGAATAGAAATATTGAATTTAAATCGATAGGAATGTCTCGAGTTAGTTACGTTGCGAGTAGGAAAGGAGAGATCTTTTATATTGAGCATATAAATATTTTATGTTATTACACTTAAAAAGAGATGAGTTTTGGTAGAGTTGGGGCCTGTGTTAGGAGGACATCTGTGTCATATGTAATAATGTATATCGTTTTAAGCAGGTTGAAACTATGAATATATTGTAAATGAGCTATAAAGTCTACTGTCTTTGGGTTACGTGGTTGTGTAGTATAGTTATTGCTCGTATCGTTACTTACTCCCATTATAACGAACATAAACGAACGTTGGAAGTCAAGGTTCAATCTCTTATGAATCTAAACAGCTTTTCTATAGATCCACCAATTATCTATACAACAAAATAAGTTACCTGTGCGACGTGAGCCCCTTCTGGCTGATGAACACCCTCCGGCAATCGATGCACTGGTACTGCGGCTCGGCCATCGAGTCAGGGCCATGCCTCTCGATCTGGTGCATCGCCAACTTGTCCGCTTCGTGGAATTGGAGCTCGCACTCTTCGCACTTCCACGCCTTGACCAGCTTCGAGAACGCCTCTAGAACATCCAACACCGACTGGCCTTCCACCTCGGGGTGGTCCGTCTTAGTGTGGTTCCCAAAGTCGATGATCTTCCAGAAGGTACCGTTGCAATGCGGGCAGACGTACGGCTCCTTGTGATCGTCCATTACGTGCGACTTTAATTCGGATAGCTCCGCGCACGTCTTCGAACACATGAAACATTTCAACTTTTGTTTACCCTTGACCACCTCGGATAGCACTTTGTATTCCATTACTTGCACCTTTTGGTGGATCTGCAGATGTTTGAATAGCTCTTTGCGCGTGTTGTAGTCGGTCGGGCAGAATTTGCACGGGAACCGTTTTCTGTGCAATCTCTTTCGGTGTAGTGATAGTTCTTCCTTGTCTTTGAATTGTTTGGAACACGTCACGCAAGGGAAGTACGAAATGAGGTCTGAACACATGCTATGGGACCTTAAACATGTCTCCATCCGACTTCTGCGTCGGAAGACTTTGCCGCAGGTGCACTCATAACCTTCCTTCTTGATATTTTCAACAGGGGGCGGGTCTTTCTCTTCTCTTTCTTGATCTCTTTTTTTACCCTTTTTCTTGGCTTCTTCTGTTCCTGCTTGAGTTTCTTCTTGATGTTCGCCATTCTGGTCTTTTGGCCCTTTATTATTCCCATTGCACGTTTCTCTATGCCGTCGTGGACGTTCTCGTGTTTTCTCAGGCACGATGCGGATTTGTAGGCCTTCGGGCACTTGTTGCAAGTGTACGGCCTGTCCAGGCGTTCGGTTTTTATCTTCGGTTGAAGTAACCCATAGGCCTCCTGCTCCAACGACATCACGTTTCCCGTTATCGAGTTTAACTGAAAATTGTCTTCGTAACCCTCGCTCATACATTCTTCCCTGTACGTAGTCGGAAGAATCTCTTCGGGGTTGCCCATCTTGCTAAGGGATAAACTTCCTGGCATTGGTAATATTTCCATTACTAATGTTTTAGTGGTTTGCGATTTCGTCAGTCCGTCCTGCGGATTGGTCACTGTCGATGTGGTGTTGATGAGCTTATTCGAGATCAGATGCGTCTCGGTGACTGTTGGCAGGAATTCGTGCTTAACCGCCATTTTGTCCAGGTCTTCGTGTGGATCAGCCTGAAATTGTTAATTGTACATGGTCCAGTATTGTTTTATTCATTTATTATGTTCTTACGTTTTATTTCATAAATAATCTGCTTCAAACCAATAAATATCACCTACATTACACGAAAATCTCCTGGCACGTCCATAACCCAAATAGGGTAAGCCAATGATGGATAAATAAGATGATGGTAAAATTTATGGTATTTTAATCGGTTACTAAAATCCTGATAACTTAAAAAAAGATGTTCTTTATTTGCTACTGACAGTAGCTGCAGCCAATTACTAATATATTATGCCAATTACTCATTCTATTTGGTATTCCTACGGCCTAATAAAGGAAGCAAGTAAAATTTACTCAGCCCCAATATCAATGTAACATTCATTACATGTTTTTTATTCTTATATTCATTAATTATTTTATATCTTCATGAAAAATACATTCGATAATGAACACAGTGAACTTCTATCTTTGTTTGAAATAATGTATAATAAACAAATCAGTAAAGAAGAAAAAGAGTAAAACAACAATCTGAGAATGTATTCATGAACAAGTAAAAAAAATCATGATGTGTGTAAACTATGAACTATGAGGGTGGCTCTAAGTAAAACTAAAGACTAAACCTCCACCTTTCCTCTATCTAGAAAATGTTCTATGAAAGACAACAAACAAAGCATAATTGCTGTATACATAACAAACCAATTTGTATGACACACTTCACCACATTGTGCCGAATATGTATTAAACTCAATACAACAAATGTCATAATTTGAGACCATTAAAAAGGCTTAACTTTAACTAATTTATGATTGTATGGTAATATGTCATTAATAATATGGTAATTTAAAAAAAATATTACAATCATTATTGATCTAGATTTTAAACATACATTATATGCTAAATTTATCATATAATTAAGGATCATTTTAATAAGTTATATACTTGCCTACCTGTTAATCTATTAACGAAAACCAATAACACCATAAAATTAATTTAGAGTACAATTATTGTGTATGGGAAACATATCCCTAGCCACAATGGCAGTTTCCTTTTGGCCGCCACAATGATGCAAGGCTTATTATCAGTAATAAATCACAATTCATATAAAGAAACCAAGGTTTTTAGAAGTTATCTTATTAAAATAACACTTAGGTCAAGATAAATGAACTCACTAGCAAGAACAAATATATATAGAATGGACCTTTTGAGATAAAGTCCTTTTGTTTACAAGAACATCTGAGTCACATATTAAAAGTCTCAGAAAATCCATTTACCAATTACAGTAAATTTTACTTAGCTAAGTCATTTGAAGTAGAAATGTTTCAACAATAAAGAGACAAAAATAATCTTGTCTGGATCACCCACCAATAAGAGTCTTGTTAGTGCTACTGTTTGTTCAGTTCAACACAAGTAAATATCAGTGCACAAGTGTACATGTGGGAACAGGTGGACAAGGGATTATTGTCATCAAAATCTAACAGTATGAAGCAGACACGACCAATGAGTAATTATACTCAAGACACACTAGTAACAGTATATAGCATTGCTTAAACCTACTTTTAATATGATTCAAAATTAAAATCCATAGACAGATAGATTAAAACTTTAGGTACACATGTAAACATAAAAAACAAACAACAATTTGGACAAGAACCAAAACCTCTGTAGACCAAAACTAAGCCTCACTATCATAATCCCATGCGACAACTTTTAAAGCCTAAATCATAATTTTTTACTTACATCAAACATTTCATCCTCGTATTTTATCTTAAAATTGTCTTGCAAGCAGGTTTCAACTCTGTTCAACGCTTTTGCGTCATTACTGTCCAAGCTCTGATCATCGAAATTGGCATAGTCATATGACTCTTCCTGTATATCCTCTTCTTGTTTTATCTCTATATTATCATCGTAGAAATTTGTGATTGTATGCTCCAATACTTTCATTTTATTACCATCAACTGTAGAATTATGCATTCTCAAACAACTCTCATCAATTTTACTATTATTTACAAAATTATAACTATCATCATTCATTTCATATTCAACTTCTTTGTCATTGCTTGGGCATGGCACGTATTCCGTTTTCACTTGAAGCTGAACATTCTCGAATGGATTCTCAAGTGATGAAAGGTCCTCATTATATTCTAGCTCTGTTTTAATTTGGACCTCTTCACTATCCTCCGAGTTGCTTAGTTCCTGTTTAACATTTATTTTGGGCAAATCATCTTCTGGAATGCAATGCTGCTGGGTAATATTTTGTAGCTCCATTATGGAACCTGAAATAGTTTATGACAATGAGACTAAACTAAATTTATATAGCTATATAAATTTTGGATAATATCTGCAATTGAGCATAATAGCATTATTTAAAGGCATCTTGAAACATTAAAACTGAAAATCGTTTTCCTTTATTAATTTTTGCTGTGATGAATTTGATTATTCATACTTATTACAAAAATATAGGAGAATATATTTTGATACTATCATCATGAACATTGTATGGCACACTCTGACTATAAATTAATATTAAATATTTTAAGATTACTTTAAGAAAAATTTACGTCAGTTACTAATAAAAAAATAAGAGGCATTTGCCCAGCAGTAAGACATATATACATAAAAAAAAATGGGTGCGTGTACTTATGTACGCGCGTGAGAAGTTATACTTCTTTGGCATCATTAAAATATGCACCTCAGCTTGTACAATTATAGAGTTGCGATTGTCGTGTGTTGAAGTAGATAAAAATGAATCATGTAAATTATCACCATCATGATCAGCAGCACCAGTACTGGACACCGTTGAGACATCTGGACGATTTGTACTAACACTGGTGGTAGCTAACTGAAATGATGGTTCAAAAGTCCTTATTCGTGAATTTGAAGTTGACGGGATAGATGAAATGTCAGCCACGGATGATTCGTTTGCTTTTGAAAGCATTATTTTTCGCAGCCTATAAGCACGAGTACGTTCTGCTCCTGTTTTTCTTTTTGGTTTTTCTACGGAAAAGCCTTGTCGAATTTTTTCAGCTTCTTGGCAGCTTTTTCGATTGTAATAGTTTTACAGTGTTCCGCATTTGTTTTACCCATCTTAAAAACTAGAACAGAAATTGAATAGTACCATTAACAGTCATCAAATTTAAACGAAAATAATCTTAGATTGATCTTAGATATCAATAATTAATATTAAAAATTGAAAATTAATATATTGAAGTTGATACTTCTTTAGGCGCGTTATGAAAAAATGCTCTAATTGTGCTCCAATATAATTGAGGTTTACTATCCGTATGTATTATTTCATCATCATCATCATCAGCCTGTGATAGTCCACTGCTGGACATATTAGTACATCTAAAGGCACTCTTCTAACCTACCCTGTTTTTTTTTAAACTTTTTGTTGTCGCTGATAATTTTCATCATCTTCAGCCTGTGATAGTCCACTGCTGGACATAGCCTCCCCTAATACACCCCTATCCATTAGAGGGTATTAGAGGGTATTTTGGACCGTATCCCACCACGCTGGTCCAATGCGGGTTGGTGGGTGGACCGACTTTTTACATGCCCATCAGACGCATGGATCATCTTAATTTTCAGACAACTGGGTGATAGGCCCAAATTGCCCTAACCACCTAGGAAACAACAATGAAAATTTGTTGAGTCCCCGCAGGATTCGAACCCACGACCTCCGGTTTCTAAGCCACACGCCTATACCACTAGGCTACGGAGGCAGTTTATGTATTATTTATTAATATAAATTAAAATACTTTTATTTAATATAATTAACACTAAATATTATTAAATTATTAATGTTAAATACTTATTATTGGTTATTTAATATTCACAAAATAAAGAAATTAAATTTAAAAAAGTTTGTGATAAAAATTAAAATTGAACATCAAATTATAATATTAATTTTTAATATTTGCTATTAAATTGAATAAATAATAAATATTTATAAAAATAACTAAATAAATTTAATGAAAGCTTTTTGATAAAAATGAAAAGTGAATATTAAATTAAGAAATCAATAAAAATATTTAAAAAATGACCAACCTTAAATTCGATTTTTGAATTTATTATTAAATTTATTTTTAAAATATTAAATAATCAATAATAAACATTTAAAATTAAGAATCTTATAATATTTAGTACAAATTTTGTCTTATATATTTATTATTCTCTAAATTTTGTTTTTAATAATTATATATAATAATATATTATTATATTATTTAAATTTATATTAAATATATTATTATATAAATATATTAATTTTCAATTTTAATATTAATTATTGATATCTAAGATCAATCTAAGATTCTTTTAGTTTAAATTTGATGACTATTAATGGTACTATTCGATTTCTGTTCTAGTTTTCAAGATGGGTAAAACAAATGCGGAATACTGTAAAAACTATTACAATCGAAAAAAAGCTGCCAAAGAAGCTGAAAAAATTCGACAAGGCTTTTCCGTAGAAAAACCAAAAAGAAAAACAGGAGCAGAACGTACTCGTGCTTATAGGCTGCGAAAAATAATGCTTTCACAAGCAAACGAATCATCCGTGGCTGACATTTCATCTATCCCGTCAACTTCAAATTCACGAATAAGGACTTTGAACCATCATTTCAGTTAGCTACCACTAGTGTTAGTAAAATCGTCCAGATGTCTCAACGGTGTCCAGTACTGGTGCTGCTGATCATGATGGTGATAATTTACATGATTCATTTTTATCTACTTCAACACACGACAATCGCAACTCTATAATTGTACAAGCTGAGGTACATATTTTAATGATGCCAAAGAAGTATAACTTCTCACGCGCGTACATAAGTACACGCACCCAATTTTTTTATATAATAATATATTTAATATAAATTTAAATAATATAATAATATATATGTATATCTGCTTGGTAGGTCCCTGTTTACAGGAGACCGTCTAGGAGGTACCAGCACGATGCCTATTTCTGCCGCGAAAAGTGTGAAAACACTGGTGTGTTCTGGTTTCAGGGCACTGTAGCCAGCGTATTTACTGGTAAACGAGACTTAACACCCTATGTCTATTGTATGTACCTATGTATGTTTTGTCAATGTCTATGGTCGCGTGACCACTTCCCATCAGGTGGCCCTGAATGTCTCTGGCTGCGTGTGCATAAAAAAAAAATATATATATATATATTATTATATACAATTATTAAAAACAAAATTTAGAGAATAATAAATATATAAGACAAAATTTGTACTAAATATTATAAGATTCTTAATTTTAAATGTTTATTATTGATTATTTAATATTTTAAAATAAATTTAATAATAAATTCAAAAATCGAATTTAAGGTTGGTCATTTTTAAATATTTTTATTGATTTCTTAATTTAATATTCACTTTTCATTTTTATCAAAAGATTTCATTAAATTTATTTAGTTATTTTATAAATATTTATTATTTTTCAATTTAATAGCAAATATTAAAAATTAATATTATAATTTGATGTTCAATTTTAATTTTTACAAACTTTTTATTAAATTTATTTCTTTATTTTGTGAATATTAAATAACCAATAATAAGTTTTTAACATTAATAATTTAATAATATTTAGTGTTAATTATATTAAATAAAAGTATTTTAATTTATATTAATAAATAATACATACGGATAGTAAACTTCAATTATATTGGAGCACTTGAAAAAGTATATAAGCACAATTTTTTTCACTAATATTCACAAATAGTAAGTAATATCAATCAAAATTTTCAATTTAAATCACTTGTAAATATAATTTATTAGCACATATATAATTCACACTTGTATGAAACTCAAACACGTGTTGTGAATGTATAAACTAGAGATATTATAAATATGAAAACAGTGATCAGAGGTGACGAGCATACCAACATGCGCGACTAATATCGAGGTTCAATTTCTATTTTGTTGGTAGCTTTTTTTTTCTAGACTTAATGAGCGGTTAAGCAGACGGCTTCATACTGTTAATTTTGTGTCACAGGTGCGCGAGCATCTTAAAATTTCACTCTCATAATTTTTTCATTACGCGCCTAAAGAAGTATAACTTCAAAAATGGTAGGTTTAGAAACATTTGAAAAAATTAATCTTGTAAATACAGTTATTAGTTGTTACAAAAACACAGATGTTCTTACTTTTGATTTATTGGCTACCTTCGGGATGTGGGTTTTTCGTGATAGTTTTCCCTAACGCGTGAATAGAAGCATAACTTTGTATGTGTATATTAATTCTATCTATTTTTTTAATATAATGTACAATATAACAAACAATCTTAATATTGAAATTACTTCATAAGCAAATAATTTTATTCAAAGTTACTATACTTACAAAATTATAAACGTATATTTATGAGTAAATTCATATAATTACCTTATGTCGCGCACCTATTTAGGTTCTTAAGTAAAAAATGGGGGTCAGTTTAGTCCTTAGTCCACATTTACACAAAGATGTATACGATATATAAAAACTATGATAAAGCAACATTTTTAATATAATCAGGCATGAAAAGTCTAAACATTGCACATTAATACCATTTGAATTTTTATTGAATGGTAAAAAACATGGAAAATTTTAACTGATACATGTTATTAATTATTCTCAAATGCGATTTTTTTTTAAGTACCATTGGCACGTGTCAAGCTATAATTAATTTTATTTTTCAAACAAAAAGTCACAAAATAGCCAACCCATTGCATTTGCTACTAATATTAATTTTGACAGATACCATTATTTTTCTATTTATATTTTTTTGATACTATAAAAGCAACGAGGCATTGGCGAAGGTAAAAAAAATTAAGCCACTAGACTTCATTGTAATATTTTAAATATATTCTTGAATCAATTGTACTTATGTGTTACACAATGCTAATAAAGGTTATTAAATTTTATTATTCCCCTTTCGATATATTCAAAATTAAAATAAAAAAATTGAGTTACATCAACAAAAAAATGTGAAGATTTTATCTCATATCAATTACATTTCCAAAGATAGTAGGGGTTGGTAAAGTATGAGCGAGAAAAGAGTGAGCGGGGTTCGTACCTGCAGCCTCGGGGAACGTACGTTAAGAGGAGCCTGGCTTGTTTAGCTACGACAGATGTGCGGAGAATTTTCGCACGTAAAATAATATGTTATTATGTTCAAGTTGAAAAATCGCCGGATCTAGCATAACTACTGAGTAAAGCAGATTTAAAGCTTGCTTGTCGCTTGTTCTGTCATGACAAAGGCATCCAGCAGACTTCCTATTGCGTTAATTCTTCTGGGAACGGCGATTTATTTCTTTATAATAAAATGCTACAGTTTTCTATACTATGCTATGCTGCATTTATCTTTCTAATTATTCCGATATTATCAGTACGGATCAGCATAAACTTCATCCAAGCCAGACAAAAAGTTAAACCATACACTTCAGTAGAACAAAAAAATTAGGCCCAACAACGATTAATTTTTAAAGGAATACGTTTCACAGCGCCCCTGCTCTACTATACACCAAAGCTGACTTCGACAATCAAGTTCTCCACTTCTACAGCTTACTCAAAAGTTCACGTTATTGCACTTTTTTGAAGGAAGGAGGTAAGGAAAGGCATGAAACGGTCTCATAAAATGGCCGTCCCCGTCACGATATTTGTAGGTGTCGGTTCATCACGAAATTTGTTCATATGTGTGTCCCTACAAATATCATATTTACTGTTCATGTTATAACAAACATACATGTTAAAGTGGCAGAACATTTATTTTTGTGACGAACACAAAATGATGGTGTATTTTGTTAGCAAACCCCGTGCAAAACGTGACCGTGGTCATCGTGATGTTCTGACCTAAAAAGTTCAAGCTAATTATATTTATGATCAATGTACTTCAAAAATAGTAAAAAGCTAAAACTAATGCACGGATTTCCTAAAGCTTTTTAAGCCATACAATAGGCATAATAACACTAATTAAAAACTATTTAAATACTGTATTTATTGTATAAAACTTAAAGCTAAGAATATAAAATACGCATTTTATTATAAAAATAAATATTAATCACACTTATAGTGTGATTAATATTTATTTTTTCATAAAATAGTCCTACAAAATATGGCAATCCGGCATGATGTCTTAAATACCAATCAGAGCGCTTGACGTCACGTTTGAGTAAACGCAAACGCAACGAGCATGAACATCTTGTGTTTAATTACATTATCATAAAACTTTAAAGGCATAGTATGTTTAAAGTCTTGTACATGATGTTTACAAGATATAAGGTTTGTCCTATTATTGGTTTTATTTATTTTATAATTAGTTATGCATAATTCCTAACGAATGGAACACATTTGTATTAGAAATATATATATATAAATATTTGGTGAAATGGCAATGGGTAGAAATAAGTAACCTTATGACATCTCTTCAAGTTTCATTTGTTTTGTAGTTCTTTCTTCTAAATCTTTCTGTCATCAATCAATCAAAGTCTTTCATTGTTTTTGAGAATATATGGTTTTTCTGTAGCATCTGATGTTCGTTTTCTTCTATCTGATTGACATTGAAATTTAGTGGGCATACACCCCGGTTTCATGCGGATCTGTGACACAGATCCCATCAAATAATATTTCATATAATTATCCATATCATTAAGTAACTGAAATATGAATAAAATACATAATACATATCAAAGCAATGAGAGATGAAACCTATACCTCGAAATTGATTGTTCATATTTTTACATTAAGACCTCGTACAAAATATTATTACCAAGTACTATATACTAGAATCTAGAAAAGTATGTAAAAACTTACGTCAAAGTGATCTTCCCAAAAATAAAGGTGAGTACTGGGCACTATTCCTTTTGAATCTCGCCTTGCTAGTTTAAGCCACTTGTTTCGTATTATTTTATTATGAGGAACGAATACAAATAGCTTATTAGGAATTTATATAGATGTATTCTCACACTGGGGGACCTCACACCACATGTACACTTTCGAATTCATATTTACTAACACAAAATGACTAAATTCTTGCACGAGCGCAGCGCGTTTACGTTTTGATTACTCAAACGTGACGTCACACGCAACGCGGTGACACTAACAAGCGTTTTAGGGGGAAATTTAAATTATTATTTTAAAATTGCATTTGGTTCACACTAAACTTTTAATTTCTGCTGAAATATCTTATTCATTGTAAATAGTTATGTTTTATTAAATAGTTATATTTCTAGATGTTATAGGTCCATTTTTCAATTATTATCATCATGCCTATTGAAATACAATCCTAATTAGATTTCAATATAGAAGGGAGTTTTGAATGTTGCATGTCGTTTTTAGTTACTTAACATTTTCTTTTAAATAACATAATTTTATTAAAAAATTGTGGCGCAGTACTTCGTTTATATATACCATAAACCAATTCAAATATGTATCACGGGTGCGGTTATAATGGTCTAAATCACTAAAATCGTGTTGCACGATATTTAATCTGTGACGGTAGTAGTCAAACGAGACCATCATAATTTCTTTACCCGAGCCAAACTGATCGCTTCCAAAGGGAAATTGTCCGAACGCATCTTTATTCAAAGCGGAGGTAAATTCCAAATTTTGCTATCGTTGTCTTTGCCAAAAAAATTAAAATGACTTTTGCAATGTTTGTTTGTTAATATTCTCAATATGTTTTCGCAGACGAGTTTTTGGTTAAGTTATTATGGCAATGAATGCTGACATGAAGGAGATTGTTAAACATTTAGTTAATGGTTCATTTAACAAAAGTTTGTGCAGAATATGTTTATTGCCGCTGAACGAAATAAACGAAGACATGTTTACAAAAATATGCAAGAATGAAAAAGAATACTGCATTGCGGATGTATTGAATTGTCTCTGTGATATTCAGGTTTGTTGTGCACTTTTTAAGGATAAATCTTTTAATGTATCATTCTCGTGTAATCATTGTTAGTAATCAATTTATTTATAAATTACATTTTATATATGCTTATACTTAGTATTATAAGTTTACTAAGATTGTTTGGATCTGTGAGTACTGTGAGTCTGAAAGTAGCATCATTTCTTATTAGTTGTTTTATTTTTTACTATTTAATTATTAATGAGTGATAATTGATTAATATTTTTTTCAGGTCTCTGTAAGTGACAATTATAAGATTTGCCCTGACTGCTTTATTGCAGGATCTTCAGCTTATAAATTTTACCTCATGTCCAAAAGGAGTCAGGAAATTTTGGAATATTATGTCTCCCTATTAGAAGGTCACCTAAGTTTACTAAATACTTCAGACAATAGCCTAGCAGATTCAATATGTCTAACTTTGCCCTTATTAATTCCTGAAACACAAACATATGACTATGATATCTCAGGATTATTCTTAGATAGCCATATAACTAACTATGATAACTGTGATAACAAAAATAGTATTGAAGTTATTGCAGAAAATAAAATAAAAAATGAATTGAGTCACTTAAACTTTTCCGATGATGATAACAATATACTTATTATTGCTGATGAAAATGGAGCAACATTTTACAAATCACATGAAGATGCTTTTACTGCTGCAAGTGATACGAATAGTGGGGACCTAAACTCTCTCCCATCTGGTACCAAAGCTAAGAGGAAACGCAAAAGGAACCCCATGAGCTATATAATGTGCAGCAAATGTCCGGTACGGTACAGGTTTGTTGCTAAACTGAAAGAGCACATGAAGTCTGAGCATGATATTGATCTGTTTGTTTGTTCGGTAAGTATATATTTTTAAACTGTGAAGAATAATGATTGAAGGATTAGATAGAAATAGACTCTCCTCTGATGATAATATTTTTATAATCAGCAGAAAAGAAATAAAATTTGACAAAATAAGAATTTTATGTTACCCAAAATTTAAAAAACAACATAAAGTTTTGATAAATTGTAACTCTTTACAAAAAAGTTTAATCAGTCTTTACCTTAAAATATACTCCTTTCCATTTTAATGTTATAAGTTTGTATAATAATAATATTTGTACTTTCTTAAAAGAAAAATCATGCGGTTCACTTTGTAGCAGAACATGAAGTGTTATGTCATGGGATAATATTATTCGGCTGCCCATTTGTATAAACATAGATATGATAACAATACAATTTTGTCTATTTGATGTTATTACTTGTTAATAGGGAAACTGTGGCATTTTTAAATGAGATATGTGAGATTTGTAGATTAAAGTGAATAATTCCATCGGATGTAGTGCAGATGTAGGAAATAACCATTTAAATTAAGGAGGATGTGACACTGGTCACTTACCGGGCATGTCTTAGCTAGCTTTGAATGATAATATAGGAGAAAGGTTGCAGTGAAATATGTTGTGTTCATCTGTGATAGTCCACTGCTGGACATTCATCATCATCATCATCAGCCTTTGTTAGTCCACTGCTGGACATAGGTCTCCCATAATACACCCCTATCCATTAGGGGTTTTGGACCCTATCCCACAACCAGTTCAATGTGGGTTGGTGGGTGGACCGACTTCTTTACATGCCCATCCGACTGCTGGACTTTGGCCTCACCTAATACACCCCTATCTTACGAACATCTTTCTTTTTTTTTCATCACCAATGCCCATGGACATTGGCAATACCAGTGGTAACCATCGCGCTGCGTACCGTGAGACATAGGTTGTTAAGTCTCGTTTATCCAATAAATACGCTGGCTACGGCGCCCTTCCAACCGGAACACAGCAGTGTTATCACACTACTGCTTGGCGGCAGAAATAGGCACCACGGTGGTACCCACCCAGACGGTCTTCTATAAAAAGGGGACCTACCACCAGTAAAACAGTCAGAGAGTTGGGTGATCAGACGAAATTTCCCTAACCAACTAGCAAACAACAATCAAAATTTGTTGAATTGAGAAAAAATTTTAAATGATTTAATCTTTATGTGCAACAGTGGCACTGCTATCCATACATTTTAAGATTTCCCCTAAATGTGATCTATAACTGATGACTTGCAATTTCAGGTCTGTAAAATGATAATAGAGAATGAAGACGAGTTCAACAAACATTTAAAGACTCACTCCAACATACACCGCTGCGCCAAATGTAATGTTGTATTCAAGAAACGAGAGAGCATTATAGCACACTTGAAGTGGCACGAGGAAATGGAAAACCTGGAACAGACGGAGGGTGCTCATATATGTGAAGTGTGCGGACTTGTTCTCAAAGATGCGGAACATCTTAAAGATCACATTGAGAAGAAGCATGCTAAGAAGTACACATGCTATTACTGCGGCAGAATGTATAAAGGAGAGATCAGCTTTGATATGCACATACAGAAGCATGAAATGCATATAAAGGGTGACAAAAAGTAATTTGTTTACTTAGTATTTTGATGGTTATGTTTAATGCAGTTATCAATGTTCTTTAAAGTTATGGCTGAAATTATTTTCTTGTCAATCTTGATGTGTTAAACACATAATATATTTTAAGGTTAATACCCTAAAGTAATTGTAACAACTGGACTTTATTTTGGTTAGCACCATTGCTAGCATAATTATTATGCAAGATATAAAATGCGTTAGGGCTGCGGGTGGACTTGGAGGGTTTTACACTGCATTCTTATATACCAGAGTGTAAAATTACCATCATGTGTTCATGTTGACCTATGTATTGTCCAGTACCAATAATTGAGGTCTTTTCAAATTGTTTCTATAAGCAAGTTCACTAGACATGAGATCTTTAATATTATGAGACCATTTTTTGTCTTTAATAAAAGTTAAGTTCACAGTAATTTTACAATATTATGTTAGTGCGGACGCTAAAGGTTTATGAGTTGAGTCGTCGAGATTAATTGTGTTTTAATTTATTATAGTAATATATAAATTTTCATGTGTTAATTTCAGGAAACATTTAGACAAACCTAACGGAAAGGATGCAGGACGCGGTAAGAGAAGCAAGAAGTTCATCTGTGGCACTTGCGGACGGAATTTCGTTGATGACAGATCTCTGATGTGGCACCAACGCCTTCATACCAATGAGAGACCGTACGTTTGCGACGTGAGTAAACGAGCAAACGCATAAAACGTATTAAAGTATATTTAAATTGTTAGTGCCGACGAATGTAGTTTAAAGTTGTTCCGTCCTAATTTTAACCATTTATATCATAATAGGCTAAGTGTCGAGTAGGGTCCGGTCCGTAAACCGGTCGACGATCCTTAGGAGACACCAAAGAATGCCCAACTCACGTACCTTCTGTACGCGTGGCCTTCACTATTAGCAAAAAGTGTTGGTCACCTGGTACGTGGGGACAGTAGCTTCCCGCGAACTCTGTGTTAGATGAAGCTTACCAAATACATTGGTCTGGAAGCATCACATCATTGCCAAAAAAAGGGTAAGTGTATGTATTACTGCGGTTTTTTATAGTAGGTCAATCACCATTCCTTCCTTTCCTGTAAAATAAAATTATCCACACGTCGGATGGGCGTGTAAAAGTCGGTCCAGCGACTGATCTCTCTCGATCGTGTCGGTTATACGTCCCATAGGGCTATGAGAGTAAAAAGCAGGTGGGATTGCACCTGTACTTGCGCGCACATCTCTTGGGAAGTCGGCTGATCTCTAATTTAGATCGGCCGCCGTTGTCGGAATTGATTTGGAGGAAATTATTATTATAATGTGTTATATTTCAATCGTGTGTTTAAAGGTTTGCGGTCGCGGTTTCGTGTCGCTAAACCGGAGGAACCAGCACGCGATCTGCGCGCACACCGCCCCCGCGCGCATGTGCCCGCTGTGCCCCGCGCTCTTCCACCTCCGCTCCATGGTCAACACGCACGTCAGGAAGGTCAGTGGCTGTCATGAGGGATATGAGCCAGAGGGGACGGAAACTATGTAAATCATATAACCCATAGTAACGAAACGTTGACTGCCTCCGTGGCCTAGTGGTATGGGCGTCTGCTTTAGAAACGGAGGTCGTGGGTTCGAATCCTACGGGTATTCAATAAATTTTCATAGTTGCTTCCTAGTTGGTAAGGGCAATTAGAGCCGATCACCCAATTGTCTGAAAAGTAAGATAAGCCATGCGTCGGATGGGCATGTAAAAAATCGGTCCACCCACTAATCCGCATTGGACCAGCGAGGTGGGATACGGTCCAAAACCCCCTAATGGTTAGGGGTGTATTAAGGGAGGCCTATGTCCAGCAGTAAACTACCACAGGCTGAGGTTGATGATGAACGAAATGTGAACAATCGACTAATAACAGAGCCATAGTATGAGGACTTTTCTTTTGTTTGGGTTGGATTGTATACATGAATTCAGTGTGGGCTAGCTAATATTTCGTTCATAAGAGTCTAAAAGTCTGAATCAAGCATTTTTATTTTATTTTAATAAAATGTTACGTCTTGTTGACGCAGTAATTAAGTTAAGTATGTTGCCTACAAACTGGAACGCAAGTGTTTTATCAATAGGGTTTGTTTGCGAAATTAACGTGTTTTCTAGGTCAGGTATACAAACACTGTGGCTGCTCATTCATATAGCTTATACTTAGTGGTAACATGTCATGGTTTAGTAAATTTAGACTCTAAATAAACGATAGCAAATTTTAAATTAGACACTAAATGAACCGATCACTTTAGACTGTAAATGCTAGGCGTAAGCGTTATTTCTCGTCATTAGTTGCAATAACTAGTTGCGCGGTATGAAACTTAATACCCGTTTCGTGTCAAACTAAAAGTAGTTATTTTAGTAAATACGTTACGTTCGGGCGAACTGGATTGTCGTCGTCTTCGTTTGTCAGTTTGTTGAGCGTAAAGCGTATGCAGGAAAATTATTTATTTAACTGTTCGGCATCAAACACTAAACTGAATTCGTTTATTTGGGTAACGTGTAGTTGTGAAATTAATGTATACACAGTAGCTGGATGAAAGTAGCTAGTTATAAAGCGACTTAGTTTTTAAACAAGCGCCGCTGTCCACGTAACTGGTTTCGTTTCGTCTCTTGAAAGTGATGTAACGACCCACGTCTATTAATTGCTAGATGAGAATAGCCGATGATCGGAAGCGGTGGCGTGCATTAGGGGAGGCCTATGTCGAGCATTGGACTATCTCAGGCTGACGATAATACACTTTAAAGTAATTTTTCCTCTAAATTGGCTAAACTAGGAGGATGGAATATAGAACTAGCCGTTTAAAAACTACAACTGAATTTAAACTATTCAGGTCCATTTGAAAGCGCACAAACGGCGAAACCGTGCAACCAAGTACCAGGACGTCTTCTGGCGAACTGAACCGGTGCCAATACAAGAGCTGAGTGTCTCTATACAGAATGACATATTAGAGTTGCAAGCCGCTCAGAAAGAGGCCACCGGTAGTTCGGAGTGGGTGGGTATAATCTAATTTTCTATTTGCCATGTTAATAAATTTAAGTTTCAATATTGAGTATGCTATACGCCAATATTGAGATGAAATTTGTGTAAATTAATACTAATGTCAAATTGAAACGGCTCCTGAATTTAATACTTCAATTAGAGGACTATATATTTCTTTGTGTAAAATTCAGTGATTACACCAGAACATGTTTAGACGCCAAAAAATAACAACTCTCATTAGGTTTGGTTATCATGCCTATAAGATACTATTGAACCGCCTCTGTGGTCTAGCGGTATTGGCCCTTGTTTTATAAACCGGGACTTCGCGGGTTCGAATCCCGCGGGGAAACAACTTTCTGTTATTGTTGTATTTTGGTTGGTTAGGACAATTTGGGCCGATCACCTAATTGTCTGAAAAGAAAGAGCATCCATGTGTCGGATGGGCATGCAAAAAGTTAGTCCACCCCCCAACGTGGGTTAGGTTCAAAATTCCCTAATGGAGTAGGCATACATTAGGGATTGGACTGTACTGAGCTGATGATGATGATGAAGCAACTAGTATTTTATGCAATTTTTAAGTAATGATAAGATCAATTAGAAATATTAAAAATGTTACGTTCTTGAGAAAAACAAGACTCATTGATATATGAATTTGAAGATGGTAGCACTTTTGATTATACTTTTTGTTATTTTACCATGTTTAGTTGGTTTGGACAATAATGTCTGGCTCAATATTAAATTAGATAATTCTTATGTTTGTCAAGAAAATCTTATCTATTTATATTTTCTTTTTATATTATTTTTTTTTTTCAGAATTAGAGGAAATGCTGATAAGAAACTAAGAAATAGATTTAAATTACTTGTCAACAATAATGGACTACAAAGAATGTGTTGCTTATTAGTGATAATTATTCATGATGTAATAGAAAATGTTGTAAATATTTTATTTTTATTACAATGCAATGTTCATAATAATATTTTTTACTAACAATGTGTGCAATTTTATTTACATCAGTTTTTCATTAATATATAATTACATTTGTGGCAATCCAAAGCATATATGTTATTGCTTTAACATACATAACATTTATTGGTAGGTCTTTTATCGGTAACAAAATAAATCATAGTTTCTAGAGACAGATTTTAAAAATCAAATAAAACAAGTTTGTCTTTCTTATATACATTTATTTCCTTTTTTTTTCAGTTTTGAATCAATTTTTACCAGATATATATCTTCATATATAATAATCAATTGTCTAATGTTATATACAACTTAGAAACTAGTTTAGAAGGTCCTTAAATAACTACACTTGAGTCTTATAATCTATTAACTATTATAGGTGGAGTCATTTCATTCGTTTCTATTCAAAGGGTATATTGTATTCTGGAATTCATGATGCAACATGTTCTCTTTGCCTTTGCTCACATCCTTTTTCAGTGAAAATTGAATATTAGAGCGGAAAACTATATTTAGCCAGTTCAAACTTGGAATAAATACAAACAAAGTTACCCAAAACAACAAGCGAGCGTCATATGTATGGTCTTATTATATGTCGTTATCAATAAGTACGCTAAATGAATGACGCACTTTCGTTGCTATGAGTTTTCAAATTATTAACAATCGAAATAGGGTAAACTGTGACTCCATAAAGGTTATTGATTCTTAAATTGAAAAGACTACTTATGGAGCACATAACTATTTAATCATTATCAATAATGCAAATGTTGTTTATAAATGATGAAGAATTCAATAAAATCAAACCACAGACCTGACTGTCCACTTTCATCGCTCTATATTTGATTTTTTGAAAGCTAAGAGCCTTTATTTACATTGGTACAACCCTATTTAACTAAAAAACAAAAAGATACGGTTCGTATTGACATTAGTAAAATTTATGAATTTATTAATATAATGCTACTTTCAAAATAATGTGAGAAGGTATTACTTATACTTTCACTTTAAATCTTAATTTATTATATTACATGGCGTATCTCAAACGATTATAACAGTCAATGTTTTGATCGGTTTCAACGTCCAAATGTCAATTGCTGCACAATTTACAGCCAATGGGAGCATTGGGTTTTTTTCCTTAATTTAAACAAATCCCATATGACAGATCAAGCAAAGAAAACATGTCGACATTGAGAACATCTAAATTTTTATAAAACTTCAAATGGCTTATATACAATGCTCCAAGCTTTGTTCGTCGCTTTGGTAAGTGAGAGGTAATGCAATATGATGCACAATTTGATGTTGCCATATACCAATGAATGTGCTTTATGTGAGTGTAAAATTTATAATATATGGCAAGTCTATCTGGCGTTTGTTATTTAAAATATATTTGTTCAAACACTAAATACTACCAACTGTTTTTAATTTGTATATAATTGAATATTTATACCTAAATCAGAACAATATTATTTACCTTGAAAGGCAAAAACCTTTTAATAAAAAATGCTAAATATATTTAACTTCAAGTCATAACTATTTTTAAATAACCTGGTTTTATGAAAGACAATAAAACGGAAAAGACTTTGAAATTGATAACAACGCAAACCACTCTTTTGGCACTATTCCATTACACCCATGTAATATATCAAAAAAAAAAAACAACTGTTTGAGTGTGCGGCAAACTTATGATTTCTTTGTCATACAAGCGATAATAACAAATATTTATTATTAATGGATTATCTGCGTCTAAAGACCAATTAAAAATAGTAAGAAGTAATGTGTGTATAAACTAAAGCACATTTAACATGAACAATTGTTAAATCATCAAAAAACTATATCTTAAAGTATGAGTACACAAGGCCACAATGATATCTGAAACGATTCATATACTAAACAATTAATGCCGCCATAACACATGAGTAAAACCACCCAATGTTTTACCAGTATTTTAAAGCAATCCGTGTTTGACAATAGATTAACTTGAGTAACTTTCAGATCTTAATTGTCTCTAATATGTAGTTATCCATATCATTCAAAGTATGCAAAATTGGTAACAGTGAAACAAAAACGTGTATTATTAGCGTGAACTAAAATACTTACTCTAGCTGAACGAGGGCAGTGGTATTGTAGCAGACATAATTGATTCCTAACATATCAAATTACCTAAAATCGCAACAAAAAGTACTGGATGCAATGTATATAAGTTGATCCATATAAAAAAGAAACATGACAACAAAAATGCAATACTTTTAAACATATGCAATGCATCAATTATACCCGCTTAACTGAGAGAATAACTTGAAAAACATAATTTTGTACTGTTCGACCTTTGTAGGGAAACATTTTAATGTCAATATTAATACTACAACCACATAAGGTAATATTTTACAACAAACCAAACAACACATTCATTAAATATTCTCAATATTGGTGGATTTACTTCAAATAATTGAAATTGAACCCTAAGATAAGGCTGTCTTATTGCTTATTTAAAAGAATGGTTTATTTGTAAACACAACATTTTACAAAGCTTTAGTACAGAGTAATTGGTGACAACATAGAACAGATGTACATATTATTATAAACATATATTATTATTTAAAAATGGGACCATAACACTTTTTAACATTCAATGAAGTTATAAAAATTTTACATCAAAAGAAAACTAAGTGTTGGGTGTTACATTAAAAAAACAGTATTGCCAACTTCACCTGTATTTTCAATCCTATACAATAGCACATACACTGTAAACATATTAAGAATTCCTTGTGTTTAACCCGAAAACAGTAACATAATAGTAGTCCTGTAAAGTTCTATCAAAGATCGTCCTACATTACTAAACATAACTTACTTGCGACCGCATGTCCGTCCGACGACCTGCAATTAAGATATAAGAAAAAAAAACGCAGGACCCTCCGTCAAAGTCGTTTTATAAAATACACTTATCCTACCAAATTGTTGTTGTTATTTTTAATCAATTTCATTACAACATCAACCAACGGCCCTACCCTACGCCTAGACTTACGTGAAACGTCGCCCCCTGCAGAATATCCAGGTTGCGAACACAGAAATTCCACACATCACCGTTTCGTACATAACGTGCCATAGACCAATTTGAGATGCAAGCTCAATAAAGGGCGCACTCCGCTGCAACACAAGCGAAACGAGATCAATACAAATTAGTTTAAATTATATCTTTAATCCAGTAAGAACTTGTATGTTCAAATAATTATACACTACACTTCCCCTTGCTCAGAGTCAAATAACAAATAGAAGTTTTAACAACATTGTTTTTATCAGTCGATTGTCTCAAAGTATTCCAGAAATAAATGGTATCTAGAATTTGACAACCAAATTTTAATTCCAAACGCATAGCATACCTTTATGCGCCATTAGAGTTTCACAATTACCTTCATTTACATCTCCAATCCAGATCTTATTCATCTCCGGAAGAGTCAATTACAGATGCTAAAAAAATGCATGATCTTGAGCTATATTATTGGATGAACAAAACCCATTCATCATTTGACTCTGTCAACTTCGCAATTGATCCAACAAGTACCGATTTATAAAACCAGCTCTCAAATCCACGAAACAGCACATACTTTACCATACATGAGAACAACCGACTTACCGATACCACATCCAATCCAATGCTGAGCGTCCGTACCACATCACTTACACTAGAATCACATTTCACTAAAGCACTGACACTGAACTGTTCGAGACCTGAGCTCGGTCTAAGACAATTCTTAGTAAAGTCTTAGGGGTAATGGAAGCGTTTGGGGCGGTGCTTCATGACGTGACTGGTTCCGTATATGAACCGGTTGCGCCACTGGCGGTATTGCTACGTGCATACTATACTGTTGCTGGTTGACGGGTCGTTGGAGGGGATTGTCGTCTCGGCGATGTTCCGGCTTGAAGGATCGGCTGCAGTCGACGCGGCGCCGTTCTGCAGGTTCACCTCGTACATGTTGGACGAGTTCGAGTCCTCGTTGTATGAGAGAATGCTCACTTCGTCGGCCTGGAAGCGATACGATTTGTTTAGTCATGGTATTAATTAAAATGAATTACAATGACACAAAAGAAATAAGAACATTAACCATTTCGGGACTGCGGGGACCTATGTGTCCCACAAGATATCAAAAAATTCTGGTGACACCTAATGGGATTGATTTGTCCCGAAGCAAAACCCTATTGGGACGTAGTCGTTCCATGTCTTTTTAAAGGATTTACGATTTTAGAAAAACTTACATTATTTTGTATCACCAAATTGAACCTATTAAAAATTTTCACTTTTTAAAAGATATGGATACAAGCAAAACAGATTCCGTCCCGAAAGGGTTAAGCCAGTGATTGGATAACTATTTCTAATGCTCATCAACACAAGCTAAAATGATAAATTAGTTTCCGTTAATGGTCAAACCATTTTTCGACTGTTTACCATTCTAGCCTAAGACTGTATTTAATTTCCTAAATCTAATTCATCTTTCCACCAGCATTTATTTAACTATCACAGATTCCCTGCCACAACCAGCGGGTGCAAGACATTGTTCCCAACTAACGCTGCTGTCCGACACCTTCCTGAGGCGCTTGGGCGCGGCGGCGGGCGCGGGCGGCGCGGCCTCCGCGGCGCGGCGCTTGGCCCCCGACATGGTGCGCTCCCTCTTCAGCAGCGACGGCGACAGGTACTGGTGCAGCTGCTTGCGGCGCACGTGGCGAGCCTGCGATGCATCATTACATTCATTACTATCTATCGATGAATTCCTACTTATTATTTCCTTATTGAATTATTCTATTCATGTTTTAAAAGTACCTTAAGTCTAAGTCATGCTGAATTTTCAAATCGATTCGAGAAGATGTTCTGCCAGATGAAATTTGCTAAAGGGAGAAAAAATCAGTCAAAATTTTCGCCACTTTTGCCGAGTGGAAGAAAAGTAGATGGCAAAAAATATATTAATCTGATAGGATTTAGTATTATACCTCCAAAATACTTATTGATTTTTGTGGCATTTCACACACTCTTAGAAATAGTATATTTAAATCAAACACTGATAAAATGTCGACTATCAGTTATATTTTTGTCGAAAACCGTTCAACCATATGGAAAAATCACAAGAATACATTTCATGGTGAACTTTGATAGCTATCTCTTTTTAGGAGAGGTAATGCCCCTCACCAATATTGTAATCACAGTTAAAATGATCATTTAAAAATATATTGCAAACAGTTTAATCTATTAAAACAAATTATCTATTAGCAAATAAATCATTACAATTTACTTTTCCTTTTAAAAAAGAAACCGACATACAAGATATTAAAAAAAAAATCACAGAACTAACCTCAATGGACATGCCTTCTCTTAGCATACTGGTGTTCTCCGCTTGATAATGAACCGCTTTGGTGAATGAGGAGATGTCATATGTGAGATCCACATTGACATTGGTCTTCTCGAAAACCAGCCCGATGAACCACATGGAACAGTGGTTCGCTATCACCTCACCCTGCAAGGGAACAGGGTTTGAATACTTGGATTAAGTCAGCAAGTTATGTAAACTTTGTATATATTATTTTTATATACATGCTGACAGGCTCGTGTGTTTCATAGGCACCTGTAAGATATTAGAAGAATATTATCAATGTTTAGTTAATATATGCTGAAAACATGTGAACAAGGTGTGTGTGTGTCACTAAACTAAGGCATCAAAGCGAAGAAGGCAGGACGTTTAACAAGAGGAGGATAAAAATGGGGATATTGCATATTTATATAATACACATATATGGAACTGGATGGATGGAATAAATATATGGAACTGCCTCCGTAGCCTAGTGGTTAGGGCGTGTGCTTTAGAAATCGGAGGTCGTGGGTTCGAATCCTGCGGGGACTCAACAAATTTTCATTGTTGTTTCCTAGTTGGTTAGGGCAATTTGGGCCGATCAACCAATTGTCTGAAAAGTAAGATCGATCATGAGTCGGATGGGCATGTAAAAGTCGGTTCACCCACTAACCCGCATTGGACCAGCGTGGTGGGATACGGTCCAAAACCCCTTAATGGATAGGAGTGTATTAGGGGAGGCCTATGTATGTGTGTGTCCTCAATTTGGTTCAAGAAGAAAGGATCCACTTAAAAGATTTGAAGACAACTTAGTAAGGACAGCTGGAAAGGTAAGACAAGACAGACCATAGATTTTAGAACTTTAAAGACTATATGTGTTCTGATCAAAAAGCCATAAACAGAATAAAAACTTCTAGAAACCATTTTAATTATATTTTGTTTCTTTATAGATATCTGCAATCTGCTATCTAATTAAGCCATAATTAACTTCAAACTAAGCTAAAAATGTCGCCTTAAAATTTAAAAAAGAACTGTTACTTGAACAACTTGAGATAAAGTATAATCAAGAACTAACAATAAAAATTTAATATTTTCATGAGTACACATACAATAGTTAATATTTAATAGAAATAAAATGGTTTCTAGTTATTTAATTTTCTTTCAATGTTTTAAACAGGCATCAGAATTTTTAAAAGTAGGAATGGCAAGGCAAAATTTACGACTTTATGAATAAATTCCACTATTCTCGATTTAGCATAAATAATAGAAAAAAGTTGATACTATTAAAATAAAAGTTTATTTGCTTAATTAAAAGATTAAAAAAATACCGTAAAACTAAATTTTCTGTCACTACTACCTACTTAGAACACTTACCAATTCATTCTTTTTGACTTCCATAGCCTGCTCCTCAGGTAGTACTGCACCTGACATTAAATAATATACATTATAATTATTTCTTTCATTTACGCGATTATTATACATATCAAATCCACTAATTTAATAATTTCAGTCTGCCACGTGATCTTGGATGCGTGAAATAATCCGAAACGTCGGAGAATAAATATATTTAAGTAACAGTGAAAAATCCTAAATTAGTGGATTTGATAAATATACATTATGTTACAAACAGTTAAAAAAATTATGACTGATTGAAATAAAATGTGGTAGATACAACTTATGTAAATATAATAGTCACAAAATATTTAGATCAATGAAATTATTGGATCGTCAGTGTTTAGCAGTCATGTATTATCGCTAATGACATTTCCTTTTTTAAGCGTTATTCAAATTTGCACATACGAATGTTTTTCTTTCTCAGCATCACCTTAGGGTTGACTGGCAGAAAATGCTTTTAGCATTAAATCCGCCTTTGTACAGATTACTTTTGTGTGTTCAGTTTGAATAGATAAAAATAAAACCAGTGATAACTCAGCAGTGGACTAATGTAGGCTGATAATGATTATGATGATGATGATGATGATTACTAAGCTTTACCTTCAAAGCATTACCTGCGATGTTCACTAAGATGCCGGATCTCTTCGGTTTAGTTTAAGTTTGATTACTCACCAGGAGGAAGCGCTAACGGCTGACCATTGTTTGTGTTGAGAGGTACAGAGTTGTAGCACTCTGGATTGACATGCGCAATTGTAATGTGCTGGTTTCTCTCCAATGTGGCTGCAAATAAATAAGATTTTTATTAGAAACAAATTAAACTAGTAAATGATTTATTTAGTTCTTTATAAGATAGATAAAAGGGCAAGTTTGGGTAAAAAGTATACACGCTTTGCTTGCTCTGTTGAATATTTTTTTTCGAACTTAATTGTTGGTCGAATATTGCAATGGAAAATTGCTTGTTAAGTACTATGTAGAAGCAACAGCTGTCGACCTTAATTTTAGAACTTATATTATAGAGTGAGCGCGTTCCACTAAGCGCCCACAACGATCAAAATGCTACTTTAGTTCTTCTGTATCACGACGAGTGTTATTGTGGTTATAGCGAAAATATTATAAAGGAAGAACGTCATAATTTAATCAAAGCTCACGAAAAAAGTGCCACCTAGTGGTCGTTGAGAAAATTAGAGGCACTCTCGAACACTTCGTACGCGAGAATATTAAAAAAAGATCTGTTGCATTATTAAAAAAATCTGTTAATTAAAAAAAGGTAACTTTGACTACTCCTAGTTACTGCGGCTATCTTTTAAATGTTTTATTCGTATGCACCGGTTATTTATTACAATGTAATTATTCAAAACGTTATTAATAATATCTATTAATTTGGGTGGTATTTCGATAGAAGCCTATTTTTTTATCTTTTTTAACTATTATTTCTTCTAATACCACAAACAGATATTCCAATTATTTGTACAGATGCTTTTGCTATTGCAGCCAATGCCTAATCATTCAATCTACAAGGTAACCTTTTAAAATATGCGCTTTATTTTAAAATGATCCAAATACACTTACTTATAAGATGCCTGATCCGACTCTCGATGAGGCCACACCACTGCAGTTGGTCCACTGGACAAGCGGACGAGGCAAGAAGCACAATGAAGTGCTTGTAACGCGAGAAGAAGTTTGGTGCCTCGAAAAGTCGCTCCCATCCGCATTTGCCGAGCATTATTTCATCCGTTATCGCTAAACCTGTGACAATAAACATAAATATAATGTTTAATATATTTATAACCCGCATTGGACTTATTACAGGCTGATGATGATGATCTATTTGAGCCCACATGAAAAGTCCAGCTGCGACTTCCGTGGCCTAGTGGTTTTGGCCCTTGGTTTATATATAGGAGATCGTGGGTTAAAATCTCACGGGGAAACAACTTTGTTATCGTTGTTTACGATAATATGGGCAGGTCACCCAATTACCTGAAAAGTAAGACTACTAAGTCTCGTTTAACTCTTTAAAAAAGCTTACGAAAAAATTTACAGAAATTTGTCAATTTCATTGGGATTTGAAGAGAGAAATAAAACGATGATCTACATTATAAGATGAAATTTTTAAATTTTACTACAGTTATTACCGTTATATTTTTTTTGCCATATATATTGAAATGCTGGCATATCGCATTATAGTCTGCTACGTGATTATATACGCTGGAAAGAGTCCGAACCGTTGCGAATCAAATATATGCAAACGTTAAAAAGAAGTTGATTCAAACCTATAGTAATCGCGTTAATAGAAGACAAAAAAATAAGCTCATAATTTTTTCATTCAAGACTAAGCAAAATGGTACAAGTGCAAACACTGGCTACTATATTAAACTGCTTACCAAGTCGAAACTCCTCCATGATGACGGTCCTGGTCGACGCAGACACGTTGAAAGTGGAATTTTGTTGAGGGTACGCGGGCGTGATGATCGGCATCAGGTGAAAACGATCGGAAACATTCACCTGATAAGTAAAAACATTCATCATTATATCTCAAAACTAAATAATGCTTAGAAGATACGTAACATAAGCCCAATGATAAACAAATATGGCTTCAGAGAATGAGTTTGGACGATCGCAACCTTGTTCAAAGCCAACGCGATGGTTGATAAGATTGGTCGTCATTTTTCCGCCAATTAAGGGTGACTTTAAACTTTTTTAATTTATTTAGGGTACGTTATTCTTTTTTTTATGTAGCTCGACCATTGGAAAAACATATCATCCGCCTGTGTTAATACCTACATCATATCACATCATCAGCCTTTGTAAGTCCACTGCTGGACATAGGCCTCCTAATACACCCTATCCATGGGGTTTGGACTTATCCCACCACGCTGGTCCAATGCGGGTTGGTGGGTGGACCGACTTTATACAGCCCATCCGACGCATGGATCATCTTACTTTTCAGACAATTGGGTGATCGGCCAAATTGCCTAACCAACTAGGAAACAACAATGAAAATTTGTTGCTCCCGCAGATTCGAACCACGACCTCCGTTTTCTAGCACACGCCCATACCACTAGGCTACGGAGGCTGTGTTAATACACTGGTGGACATAGGCCTCCCCTAATGCACCCCTCCTCCATTAGGGGGTTTTTGGACCCAATCACGGTAGTCCAATGCGACTTCGTTGTAGCTTACATTAGCTTGGTGCAAATACGCAACTAATAAGCAATGACTTAATTTATTAACTACTTTTTTTACTTTATATCGTTAATTTCGTCTAAAACATTCCCAGTCCATAGCATGTGTAAATTGCTAAGTATTTACTTACGATATAATAACCACGTGTTAGTTAAATCGTATTTTTAAACGGCAATAATTTAGGAGCACAGAGCGTATCTTAATCATTCCTAAAAAGAAACCTCAATTTTTAAACACACAAAACACTGTGATTGAGGTGAAACACAATACCAAAAAACAAATCCCGCTGAGTTTCTTACGCCGATTCTTCTCACAATCAATAAGAAATTGCAATGCTTCCATATTAAATAAAGATATTTGACTTTCACTTTGACCTACCCTTGGATCCCAAACGGGGAAGTTCAAATTGACAGTGTCCGGCTGCTTCAGCAGCACAGGCTGAGGCCACTTCCACTGGCTGAAGACCAGGAAGAATTTATGCACCAATGTTGCTGGTAAGGCGTTCGGGTAAAGCTGACACGTTCGAGCGACTAGCATCGCCCATGATACACCACCTAAGTAGCCAAGTGTGTTTGAGTAGATACCGTGCCCTGTAATGAGAAAGGTGACATTAAACACTAGCTGTTTCCCGCGACTACGTTCATAATCATCATCAGCCTGTGTCAGTCCACGGCTGGACATAGGCCTCCCCTAACACAGCCACCGCTTCCGATCTTCGGCTATTCTCATCCAGCCCACACCGACCACTTTACGAATGTCGTCACTCCATCTTGCCGCAAGGCGTCCCACACTACGTCTGCCGAGCCTCGGTCTCCACTCTAGAACTTTCCGACTCCAGCGGTCGTAAGTTGTGCGGCTTATGTGACCGGCCCACTGCCACTTCAGCTTACTAATTTGGTGGGCTGTGTCAATGACTCTGGTTCTCTTACAGATCACATCATTTCTGATGCGGTCCTTCAGAGTAACTCCAAGCTTAGCCCTCTCCATGGCCCGTTGAGCGACTACGTTCGTGTGGTAATATTAAAATAACAGTTGTTTTAAATACACCTGCTATATACCACAATTAATACATGTTATTTTAGCATTACAAACAGACAATGCAATTTTATTTATTAAGTATATTTTTGCATCGATGAATTTCAAGATTAACATACCTAATAAAATAATAATAACTTTTTTCATTAGTTAAAGCAATGGGACGGACAGGATGGTCACTTGGTGGTAAGTGATACGACCTGCTTAAAAAAAAACAATATCAGACGCCACAAATCCGTTCACAGCCAGATATGAGATGAGATATAATGTTTTGTCTACACAGTAATTACGACGACAACGGTGCCCTTTAAACCAGAAGAATATTAGTGTCTAGACGTAATGTCTCTCGTAATAAGGGGACAAACCAACAAAATTTTAAGAGGACCTATCGATTAAATATAAAAAGGGACCTACCACCTTAAACGAGATAAAAATTGTGAAAGCGTAACAGTCGACAGATAACACTATACGTACGACGCCGCTTCGTCGCTGTTAGTTATTTCTTTATAAGATACAGAGACTAATTTGGCTATCAAAAAATTTCAGCAAATCACTACTGTTCCGGTTCCAACCGAAGAAAAAATGGAATTGCTATAACAACTTTTCTTACACCGTGCCTATTTCTGCCGTAAATGAGTAGATTGTTTAGCTACTGTCTGTCTGTTTTCCGGTTGGAAGGGCGTTGCGGCTAGCGTAATTACTTGGTAATAGAGAAGACCGGTGGTAGGTCCTCTGTTTACAGGAGACCGTCTGGGTGGGTACCACCTCGGTGCCTATTTCTGCCGCGAAGCAGTAGTAAAAAAAAAGAGAGGCGATATCACATGTTTTAGGGCGTTGAGCGGCTATGCGCCGTCTTACGCTGCCTTTCTTGTAGGCAGGTCGTATCAATTGTCAATAGCTGAACTTGATGCTAGTCTTATCACTTTAACTAACTAAAAATCCAACGTCACCCATGGCAACGCAATTGCGTCACGCATCAAAAAGTCCTATTGGTGAGTTGTTATCAAGATGGGAATCACAGATCGACAATCAGCCATTAACAACGGCTTATGTACGACGTTACTCTGTTGCAATGGTTAAAATTGCGTTAAAGCAATCTTACTTTGGTTCTGACAGCAATAATGACATATAATTCCATGGGCATTAAATCTAAGGTGGACAAGCAGATGCGCCATCCTGTGCATGAATACCGACGAATTACTTATCTATTATTAAGGAACATTGACTATTGTGTTCTACAATCCATAACTATATCCCGGCAAAATAGGCTACGGAAAATATGCAGACTACACTATACTCGATTTGCACCAAAATACATAGTCTTTTGGTGCCAATCGAGTATAGGTTAAGCATCTGTTATTGATTATAACAAAAAGCCATAACTTAAAATGCTTTAGGTAAGAGGCCATCTTTTAGACTTTCAGCTCGTACTTGACTATAAAGACGATGTTTAGTACACCAAACCTTCAATATTAATAGTTACATGGGGTAACAATCTTTTTATCACTCATTAATAAAAATTATATAATTATCTCTTTTACTTACTCTTAGCCCAAAGTTTTATAGCCCGGAGTGTCAATCTGAAATTATTAATATTGGGCACCAGTCGGAGTATTTCATCCGTGACCCTACATCCGTTGAGCGAACGAACGCACTTCTGGTCAAGATTCTTCAACAGCATATCGTCACGTAAATCAAACGAGTCTGGGAAAGATAATAATATACGTCAACACTATTAACCAACATAAAGATATTAAATTAAATTAATTGTGTATTTAGACATAACAATCATCATCATTATCAGCCTTTGATAATCTACTGATTGACGTAGGCCTCCCCTAATTCACCCCTATCCATTAGAGAGATTTGGACGCGCTGGTCCAAGGCGGGTTGGTGGGTGGACTGACATTTTACATGCCCATCCGACGCATGGATCACCTTACTTTTCAGACAATTGGATGATCGGCCCAAATTGCCTTAACCAACTAGGAAACAAAACGAAAATTTGTCGATTCCCCGCAGGATTCGAACCCACGTCCTCCGGTTTTTAAAGCACACGCCTATACCACTTCGCTACGGAGGCAGTTAACAGAAATAATAATAGTAACAAAGAAAGCATCGAACACAAAGGTAAGTAAAAACATCTCATCTCCTTTCTAAATATTTTTCAAGTTATCATAGGTTTTGTCTAGTATTTATAGATCAGCATTAAACCTCTACAATCCAAATTAATTGCAATTAGATTCATAGATTACATATCTTATAACATCTAATCCGCCTTATATTTTAAATGTCCTAACAGACTTAGATCAACTTTCTTTTCTCATCTTTTGGTGTTGCTTGTAACCAACAAGAGATATCTGATTGGTGAAACAAGAAATAATGCCATTTGGATGTCCAATGCATTAATTTCCAAGTGTTTAAAAGGTAAATAGGTATTTTATTGTTGTTTCCTAGTTGGTCAGGGCAATTTGGGCCGATCACCTAATTGTCTCAAAAGTAAGATGATCCATACGTTGGATGGACATGTAAAAAAATTCGGTCCACCCAGACACTCGCATTGTGGACCAGCGTGGTGGGGTACGGTCCAGAAACCCCTAATGTACAAGCCGTGCATTATTGGAGGCCTATGTCCAGCAGTGGACTAACACAAGTCCACGGCTGGTCATAGGTCTCCTGACATAGGGCTGATGATTATGATATCTATATAGAGCTAAAGATGCTACACTCTTAGTCGTAATATTTTTTTTAAATTGTCTGTTTATAGTTGTGTCACTTGTGTATTGCATACTATACTTAGCATGTAGTAAATAGGTGCACAGCAAGAATTAGATAAAATTGACAAAAAATGTGATATTTGTTTAAGACATTTTATAATTAACATTTGCATAAAAAGGTGAAAGAGATGATACATAGGATATTGACAACACTTATTGTCTAAGTAAATAATCGTTTCGCAATAAATAATCACCTGGTATCTCCTTTAGTGCTAGTCTAGCAAACAACAAATCAATCTCTATCCCATCAAAATTCATCTTTATGACTGGTACAAACGCATCCTCCACTGCTCTCAAATCTTTCACCTAGAAGGAACAATACAAATAAATCTAATATGTTTCTTTTAACAAAAAAAAAATAACAAAGAAAGGACTTATTTACAATACTTATTTATACTACACTAGCGACCCCTGCTTGGCATAGGAGCTATGCTGATATAAAATATACCTAAAATATTAAGCATGTGCTATACATATAAACCTTAATCTTTAATCTCTCTATGTATTAAAAAAACCGCATCGATATACATTGTGTAGTTTGAAAGATTTAAGCATATATCATAGAGATGTAGGGACAGAGAAAGCAACTTTGTATTATACTATGTAGTGATAACAAATTAGAATTTTTAAAAAACATACAAATGTTCGATTTAGTTACCACCAGTTATTCCTTAGTAAAAACGGAACTTACTTGCGGTTGAGTTTTCAACAACTCATAAAAAGTCTGAAAATAGTCTGTGCGGTCAATGTGTCTAGGGGCAACACATAAAGCGTCAATGTCGGCCCCTCTATGATGGACCTGAAATAAATAAAAAAACATTTAGATCAAAAAGCACTTAAATATAAAAAATGGTTTTAGAAAATCAGTTTATGCAGAGGAAGTCTACAAAGTTCCTTATTAAATCATCTTACATAAAAATCTTGTCACATTAAAAAAAAATGCAGACAAAACCTTCAAATCAAACAAGATATAACCAGAATACAGATTGAATATAGGCTAGCTAGCTTTAGAGTCAAAATACAATTATTTAGTTGTTTTAATTTATCTATGTGTTTAAAACAATTATGTTATCATTTTTGAATAATTACATTTTGATATATAAAATATGTATAACAAATAATATTTTTTATTTCTGTCCGTCTTTTGGTCTGCCTGTTTATTTAAGCAATGTAATTATTGGAATTGGAGTGAAATAGGCTAGAAAGAAATATAAGAATTTTTTTTTTTAATATATTACTATGTGCTCTTTTCAATAGAATTAACAGTTTAAAATAGATTTCAAAGTGACTTCAAAAATAAGTTAACGAATTATAAGAACTGCAAACAGAAATAACTCATTCCACTTATATGGATCTCTACCTCTTTTACTAGACCCTTATATTTGTACCTTTTTTTAAGGTATTCATTTATTTTTAAACCATTGAAGTATTTATGTATGTCAACCAGTGGATAAACTTACATCATTCATACCTAAAATTGAAAAATTTGCTACTTGCAAACCAACCCTATATTGCCAAATAATATGTAGGCCCGTGGTCATTATATATATTTAACTTACAACTTAACTGGCTCCATGTTTTAGGTGATAACAATACAAATAATAATAAATCCATTTTAATACAAATTAACAATCTTTCTCCTATCTCCATATTTTTACAATTTATTTGTAATAAGTCTCATAATTCTGTGTGCCTTAAAATGATTAAGATTACTATAAAACAATTGAACATTGCAGTTGCTTACCCCAAGTCGGTATGATCCAAATGTGTAAATATTGCCTCCAACGGTCTCCGCTACACTCAATGGCATATTCTTCCTGAGTGACTCATCCCTTATCCATTGTCTCACAAGACGGTGCAGAGAACCGAGGACCTCCATACGGTGGTGCATTTCAGCCTCAGATTCAAACACACCAAACGGCACAAGGGATTCTTTCAACTCATTCGTCTTCTCTATGTCAATCGGTTTGGGACCTAGATAAACAAATATATAGATTAATTATTCATTATTGATAACAAGATTATCTAAAATTTTTCAAATTAAAAGGGATATTTATGGGAAAATGCTAAAAAATACATTTTCGCCATACATTCACAATATAGTTTGAGCTTGGAAAATTCTATACATCATAATTTTAGACAAATGTGAAATGACTATTATGTCAATCATTTTCTATTTTTGGACCTGCCTGCAGTAAGCAAAATAAGAGAGTATTAACACTTCTGTATATTATATGGATTTTAGGAAGTGCACCATGTTAAGTAAATAAAATAATTAAATGTTGTAAAGAGAAATTAATTTTCTTGTCTTTGTTAACAAGCAAACAACTTATTCTTACAAAAAACTTATCAAGTATATTACAAAAAAAATTATTTAAATCATTACATACCTGCCATAGAGATGGCGATGTCATCCCCAAGGTTTTTAAATTCTGTTGGTTCTGGTGTTCATTGGTTTTAGCTGCATTATTCTGGTAATGGGTGTTTGTGTGAGAATATTGAGACTGCGGCCACATCTTGGACATACTATTCTATTACTACAAATATATCCCAAAAAATGCCTTAAATAGGCTTAACCATTGGTGGGTTACTTCTTTTTAAACATTTGTCAGTGTGTGTTACAGCAAACAGCTATGTGAGAACTGAAATATTTAAAAAAAACGAATATTAAATTTGTCAAAATATTGATTTAGTCAATGATAAGGTGGACAAGTCATAATTGAAGAGGATAAAAAAATTGTATAAAAAACATCACGCGACACGGAATGGTGTATTATGAACAAAAAAACATGTACAGTACAGATCATTTAATAATCACTCCATTTACCGGAACTCGTACTAAACAGGTGCATTTAAAATAGTTCTTTTCCCGAGACTATCTACAATAGAAACATACAATATTACAATAATATTAACTCTGACATTGTCGTTTACCGATCCTTTATTGTTCTTTATTAAGAGATGTAAGGTCAAGATACAGGCATGTCTGACCATTTTAAAATATACACGAAAAACGAGGACATTATCACGAATAATGGGGTTTCATTTTTCGAAAGTATGCGATGTACAAGCTGAATGACACGAATATGAATACGCATAAAAAGCTCACGTTGCGCCTAAGTTATTACGTTAGCTATTTCCCAAGTGCGTTTATGCATAAAACAGACGAATACATGTCTCTACATACCAATGAATTAAAACACGTGTTGTATATCACGACTCATAACACTATATTTAGAATAAATCACAACAAAACAAAGAAATAAACATTTATTCTCTAAACAAGCGCACACCAGTAGCCAACAACAAGGCAGCCATTTTTGATTTTTGATAAACCGTATATTAGTGTTGTTATTATAAAAACAAGTAAAGTAGGATGATTTATAATTTATAAAAACAATTAAACAAAAAAAATGATTATAAACAAAATTTTTAATTGGAAAAGGACAAAATGAAAGGTCAAGTAATTTTTAACAGAAGAAATCCCGAAATAGTTACAATTTTACTAAAGAATCATTTATGTGACCTCTAAATATAAATATTTGTTTAAACAACTTTGGAATATTAAAGTTAAATTAATAATTTTCAAAAACCAGATGCTCTGTACTGTGTTCAGTTTAAATTTTCTAACATTCGCGCATGCTCTATTGGCAGGTTTTCTATGACGTATCCACGACGTTTAATAAAACGCCGTTGAAGTTAGTCACATAATACTATCTCATTTTGTACAGTATCAAAAGAAAGGGATTGATAGAGAGCCGGTTGATGTTTTCGTGTCAGCCTTGTGCCCATTTACGAGGAGTAGGTAAAATCCGCCATCTTGAGAGTGAATTTAAGAATATACGGACTTTTAGCGGAAATAAGTGAATGTATTTATTACTTTTGTTATTAAATCGACGAACATTTAACCGATAAACGATTTTTAACGTTTGCACGGGCCGTTTACGTTACAGAAAACGGGTTACGCGTCGGCATTTATCAGAAACGCCGAATTCTTTCGTAGTGTTTATGTGACAGGAGACGACACTGTAAGCTTTCTAATAGTTTTTTGCGTGTCTATTTCCATTTTCCATCTCGACGATCGTTAGCATTTACGTGAAAGTGAAATAGGTATGCGTATAGTATTCCTGCTTTCCCGGTAGGTCTTCGCTATGTATTTTTACGGTCGAAAATGCGGTTAGATGGGCGTTGTTGTTCGGCGATCGGTAAAGTTGATTCAAAGGCAGCGTCACCGTGCTGGTGAAGGCCTGGGCGGACCGGGCTTGCTGAGAGGTCGGCCGCCGCAGAGGATGCGAGCAGTGAGGGTGTTCTAGCGAGGTGTTAAGTGTACGAACTGGTGTTGAGATGTCGACCACTATGCGGCCAACCCTTCAGACTGTGCCGGAGTCTTTGCCGGCGGACCACGTGACGTCGCCATCGCCGGCGCCCGCGGCCTCCGCCACGGCCGCCGCACCGTCCCAGCCGAGGCATCCGAGGCCTATGTTTAAGGTAAGTCACCTTTCATCACTCATGATACCCTGGTACTTGTACAGTAAATCGCTTAAATGATAGCATCATGAAATATGCATATAATTGATTAAATTTTACCCATTTGCAATAAATATATCTTAAATATATGAATAGGTTGTGCCCTGTTTTTGTTATCTTTACGAAAGTAATAATTTGTTATCATATTCTTACACCTCAATTATTAATAGCCCTTAGTCAAAACTTGAACATAAGTCACTTGTGTAAAATTTCAATTCAGTATTCTGAATGTACCTACTTTTCAGAATGTATTTGCAACATGATGTGTTCACTAAATTGCATATTTTTTTGATAATATATGTAATTATCTGTAAACACACATAATTTTTCTTTAAAACGTTTAGTGTATTAATTCTGTGAATATATTTTTTACTCACATCTGTCCCCTTTGCATGTCTTGACTAAAGTTACTTAGTTAAAAGATACATTGAATTAAATAGTTTTCAATTTAATGCATTTTCATTATGTAATCCTTTTTGTGTTTTTTTATTCAACATTATAAAAAATATATACTTCCTCAAATTTGAATACCATAATATAGCATAAAAATAAAAAAAACATTCACTTTCTTATTGGAATATTTTGATTTGCTTTGTTTTTTGACAGCATGATTAAGTTCACTAAATACCAGGGTATCATATATGCTCTATGTTTGCTTCCAGCTGGTTTTTTGGCAACAATTGTGGTGTAAAAATACATGTTGTATGTTTTCCTACGATTTTTTTTTGTGAAGACAGGAATGTTATTGTATTATTGTATATCACAATACTGCAAATATCAGTAAACTAAGAGTTGGCATGTCTCCAACATATAGTAATCTATGAGTAATCATAAATTTTTAACGGAATTATAAAAACGGTCTAAAGAAATATTATATAGTCTATTTTTTACCCAATTACCTCGTTTTCTGCTTGAACGGTGTATACTTCTACATTTATTTCCACATTCAATGAGGGGCATAATTGAGTATACATAACATTAGCATGTCTGATTGACTATTGATAGATAAAACAAAAAAATTGGATGTTTCATGCGTCATTTATCATATACATAATAAGGTGTTATAAAATTTATGACTTTATTTTCATTTTTTGGATGCGGTAACATTATAGATATATATAGATATATATATATATATACGAGATATACATTTTTATTTCTTGCAACAAAATGTGATAGTTTACTGCATATACCCTTAAACCTTGCTGATATGTCAAATTTTGATTTATTCTCTATATAAAGTTTGCCCTTTACATTATATGTTACTGAATAAATAACACAATATATTGATTTAACCCAATCCATGTTAATCTTAAACTAGAGTCCGACGAAACTGTTTTTCCGGCTGAAACCGAAACTGAAACCGAAAGCTTGGTGTGGCTTCAGTTTCGGCCGAAACCGAAACCGAAACCGAAACTCACGTGATCAAGTACAAAAATTCTTAAAATACTAAAATATGGAGCTTTATGCCTATTATTTTGGTTTATTTTAGTCATGGAATGGAGACAGTATATTAAACGTGTGGTAATCGTTTATTTCAGTTGCTAATAATATTTTTATGTAACAAAATTTCTTATAGCAGTATGAGTTATTAACAAATTAATAATTGTGACTGTTGCATTAAAGACTAAGTATTGGTATTTTGAAATCTTACTAAATTATACTTTGGTTTGTATTTGTAGTTCCGAGGGGGGATCAAAAAGTAAAAATGAGATAGAATATAATGACTATGATAGGTTAATTATTTATTTTTCAACATAATCTCCGAGTCCACCTACATACCAAGTCCAGCATTCCAAGTTTCCAATGCTTCAATTCTTGATTGTCTTGGTCCTGCAAAAAGGATTGTCTTGGTCCTGCAAGAAGGTCACCATGGCATCGTTTACTTGTTATATATAGTTTTTACATATGTTTCTCTAGTATAGTTTCAATTTGAGAAAAGATGAAAATAGCTAGGCGCTAGATCTGGTGAATAGGGGGATGCTCAACGAATTGTACGCTAGCATGCTGAACGGTGGCCATCGCTAATGCCAACCTATGCGCCGGTACGTTGTGAAGATAAAACAGCTCGCCTGTTCAAAATTTGCCTCTTTTCTATCATTGACGGCATTTCTCAACCTCGATATTAAAGCTGCATAATCTGTAATGACGGTTCCATGCTCCAGGTAATCAAACAACAATATCACTTCTGAGTCCCAAAATATTGAGGCCATACCGGCAGGCCATATACCACGGCCACGGCATGAAGATCCTTCGGATAAACCCGTGTTTCATCCACTGCCACGAAATTAGATTTAAAGTTTTAGAATCTTCTTAAAACTTGTCTAACGATATTTTCGAAGTCGATTTTGTTTCTGATTCTCGGCACCCATCTTGCGGAGACTTTTCTCATATTCAAAATTTGTGTCGATATGCGTTGAGTACCTTTATATGAAATGCTCGTTTCTTGGATTAGTCTGCAACCATGTTCGTCTTCCGTGTACGTTCTCCCTATTCGAAATTAAGAAGCCCACTTTGCGACAACTGATTATGACAGAGCAGTCTCTTCTCATGTTGCCTTTGAGCCGCAGTAAATCTCTTACGTTGTTAACTTTTTATAACAGTGGTTTTTAATGACAATGTCGCACTTGAGTTTCCTTTTTTTTTCGAGAACATTTCGCCACACGTAGCAAACAAATGACTACATTCAGAAAAATGTAAAGAGACTAGAAGAATTTTTTATTAACACAACAAATATCTGAGCTACACTTTCCAGTATTATTTGTATTTATTTTTTGGTTACCAAGGAGTATATATTTTGTTCTTACTACTATTTGTTCCCTCCTCGTTTTTCTAGAAGAATCATCAATTCTTTTGTCAAACTTGGAATGTTTGTCTGAACTAAAATCGACTGATCTGAGCTCGATTGTAGCAATGATACATTTAAATTTCGCTTCTATGTTGAAATTGAAAACACTTCTGAAACCAGTTTCGGTTTCGGCAAAAGTTTCAGCCAAATTGGCCGAAACCGAAACTGCGTCGAAACTTGATTTTGGCCGAAACTCGGTGAAACCGAAACCGAAACCGAAAGTTCGGTCGGACACTAACTTAAACCCAAGGATTTGCTTTCCTAATGAAGTATTTATTTTTATAATAAATAGTGTACAATATTTTTAGATCAATCACAGGTTCTAACTAGCCGTGCAGTATTAAGGAGACAAAGTGATATACAAATATGGAATTGATGTCCATGATATGTGATCTACAACCATAATGGTTCTAAAAACCTGTGTTACCTTTGCAGTGGTCATTGCATAGTGATTGATGTTTGGTTTCAAAGGACATTAAGAACTTTTCATCTCCATTACAGTTCAACATTATGTTTTGTTTGTATTATATCTACTATATCTATTTGAATATTGGTTTAAATGACACCTTTGTTTCGCTTAAGCTTTGAAACCTTAACCTTTTACTCAAAAGCTGTAGTGATGTACTCAGTTTTAATGTTAAAAAAATTTTAAAAAATATTTTTTTTTTGAGGGTTAATTTTCGTAACACCCGTTCTTAGCTGATCTGTGCTTGGCAAAAGAAACATTCATACCGAATTTCAAGTCATTCGGCCTTATAGCTTCAGAGATATCGACATCAGTGTGTTCAAGAACGGGATCTCCTGAACATTAGTATATTTCGAACGAATTGCCCGAATGACACAAAACGCTTTACGCCCGTCCATTGACGTAAATCGAAACAATTGAGTGTACGTACGCCCCGAACACATTGTCTGACTCAATTAGCTGGACGTCAGTAATCGCCGACGTGGTCTGGGGTTACTGGCACTCGCTTTAAGAGTGGGAGGTAGCTGGTTAGAATCCCGAGGAGGGTTATTATCGTCGTTTCCTGGTTGGATAGCGCAATATGGGCTAATGATCCATGCGTCGGATGGTCACGTTAATAGTTTGTTACTGTACGAAATCATTAATTATAAAATCAATTTTGACATTTAACCTATTAAGCCAATAGTAATGATAAATATAGTAATATGAAATATAAATAATATGGTATGGTATAAATACGGTATGGGCTGGATCAGAATAGCCAAAGATCGGAAGCAGTGGCGTGCATTAGGGGTGGCCTATGTCCAGCAGTGGACTGACGCAGGCTGATGATGATGATGAGGAATAATAAATAAGTATGGTACCGTGGAAATAGTTCAAGAAGTAAGGGAAACCACTTAGAAGGTGGAATGACGATTTAGAAAAGACAGCTGTTACAATTTGGATGACTGAAAAGACGGCCAAGAGATGGAGGAACTAGAAAGAGTTGAAGGAGGCCTTTGCCAGAGGGCAGATAGAAAATTAATGCTAATACTAAAGTAACTTTTATTACACAATGAATATATGTGTTCTGATTACGAGGCTATATATAAATAATGAACATAAACTATTTGTTTTGTAAGCGGTGTGGTTAAGATGATACACATTCCGTTTTAAAACTGCTTGGCTTGTAATGTAAATTAGATGACAATTTAATCCAATGATAACTTCAGTAATGGCGAAGTAAGTTTGTATACAACTATCGCATCCTCATCTTCCCAATAAAAGATCGCAAAGAATATTATTATTATTCGTCTTGCAGTTGTCTGTGGTTAGTTTGCAAACACTTTACTACGAGAACATTACCATATCGACGTTTTGTTAAAAGTATTACTAGCAACGCTATAGCGTCGTATGAAATTCTTATTAAAGCCTCTCCACAACGAATGTTCGACATTTTCGTGGAAATTTATGAATAGAAATGAAACACGTTAAAGGTCACATAACATGGGTTACGTTATTTACAAATAGTGTACATTAAATATGTTCTATAAATATCTGCTCAAGAAATTTCATATTGGATAATGAAAAAAAATTGCATGAGTACAATATGTATGTACTCTGCTCTGTACGGTTTCACAGTTAACGTCCTTTCCGACCATAAATGTACTTTCGCATGATCACGTGCTTTCTTTTTCCGTTTGTGTTATCAAATGATTAGACTACAATTACTTTAACTAATAACTAGAGTACATTTATACCACTCACCAACCAGCATTAGACCAGCGTGGTGGGATACGGTCCAAAACCCTCTAATGGATACGGGTTTTTTAGGGGAGGCCTATGTCCAACAGTAGACTATGATAGGCTGATGATGAGAGTAAATTTACAGAGACACGGAGTTCCGCGGGACGAAGACAGTTTCGATTATTATATGTACATGTTGCATAAGCAATGCGTATGTATAGAAAGTATTATAATATTGAATTTTATTGGAACTACAATATATGTTACTGGAACTCCATTGTGCATGTACGCGTCGCTAGCGGTACTCGACCTGCACCTTTAAGGGACCATCGAGATATGAATCGGTTAATATTTTTGTGAATTATACACATTTGACTCAATACAGTTATCGCTTAAATAGGTTGTTACTGACCTTTTTATATAATTGTAATTTTTTATACATAAAATGACAATTGTAATTTCGTCTTCGCTACGTTAATTTAATTAAAGTATTCACATTGAAAAATTTGTTATTTTTAACATCGCGAAGAAAGGGAAGCTCTCCTTTTACAGCGTGATATTATTATTAGCCTTAAATCTCACTCTATGAACGAACAATCATATATAAAATTAACTGTCATAACTAGTTAGAGTTCCTGAGTTTCGATTAACATTGTATTTTTTTATCACTGATGTTATGGTTCCAGAGTCATGTCTTTGATAAGCTTCATCTAACACAAAGTTTGCGGGAAGCTACCTTCCCCTCAGACTAAGTGAACATAGCACCTTCATCATCATCAGCCTGTCATAGTCCACTGCTGGACATAGGCCTCCCCTAATACACCCCTATCTATTAAGAGGGTTTGGACCGTATCCCACCACGCTGGTCCAATGCGATTTGGTGGGTGGACCGACTTTTTACATGCCCATCCGACGCATGGACCATCTTACTTTTCAGACAATTGGGTCATCGGCCTAAAATAGCACCTTAGCTTAACAGAATAACCTATACCACCAAGGAAGCAACGTCGTACGTATTATTTGTCTGTCGCTCAGTGATTGACACCTCGGTGACATTTCGTTTATGACATTTATTATACTTTCCTGCATTTACGCGATTGCGTGATTTAATAATATACTACGGATTTCGTCGAGTTTAATTTAGTCGGCCCGCGACCATGTATACTGCGAAGTATCCAAAACGTCGGGGATATTGTAAACAAAATTAAACGCGATGAGGTCCTATCAAATCACAAACTTTCACCGCTGGACATAGGCTTCACCTTATTTACGCCACCGATACGAACTTCGGCTATACCATTGATATGCATATAATGGTAAAAATCCCAGTGAAGATACGACGTGACATTTTTTAAAATAATTATGTTAGTGTTACCATATTTTTGCCGGTTAAAATACCGCGTAAGTAGTTGTGCTACACTACTCTTCTCAATATTCGAGTTGGTAATTTGTATTCACTCGTCCTATCCCGTTGCGTCGCGACAACTTTCTATACAATTATACGGAGTGGCTCCAACAAGCCCTCGCTTTCTAAGTATGAGTTAAATGGATTACTCTATCGCTGGAATAAGGCCGGCTGCTGCGAACGAGTTACGATTGTGTAATGAGGTATCGTTTTTTTTTATTGACTCTTTATGTATTTTTTGTTTTCTTCGAAAAAGTGCCGAAGAAACAATGCATTTGTGCGATCATATAGTTGATAATGTTTATGAACGGTATATAGATGTAAGGGAATGGCTTATTTTATCTTAAAGCTTATGACGTTAGGTTCGTTTCTAAAGTATGAATAGCATTTATAGCCTAAATTCCATAATGTATATCATTAATATATACTATCCCATAGTATTAAAAGCTTTGTCATTTATATGTAAAAAAAAGTAATGCGTAACTTTAAAGCTACGCTATTTACTTCTCAACTCATTATTGATCTATCTTTGGTCAAACAAAACAATTGAGAGTGTTCCTTACCTATTAGTTTAACATTATAGTTAGTTTTTATATTCTATGGAAAATAATGGCTCTTATTGAGAACTGGTAAGGAATTCCACATTGATAGTTATTCAAAGGAAAAAAAAAATAGTTAAAGTTAGTATTTATGTTCGATGAACTTTCGAGCTTCTGTCTAAACTGGAAATTGTTAATATCGTCGTCGCAATTAGTCGATATATATCTATATTTGTTTACTATTTCGCGCCATTTTTCTCTTTCACATAATCGTAAACGTCCATCCGAAACTAAGTTGCGTCCTCTGTCTCCAAACTGTTGTATAATTTCTCACGTACGGTAGTTATTAATAGAGGTCGACATACGTTGAGGTGGTGACACACTGCCGTGAAAATAATAGCAGTGGATAATTGTATTAGCATTGTTATGAGTAATTTTATACCAGAGAAGAATTAGCCAGGAAGTAGAGTAGGTTGTGATGTTATTGATAGATTTACGCTTAGTGATTGCCATATTGGTTACTTTATCGCAGTTCCGTTGCTATGGGTTACCATTAGGACATCAGTTCTTGTCTTATTAGGCTCTGGTGTACGTCGCGATCTTTTGGAAACTGTGTAAGCCATAGTTACTTCATAACTATATTTGGTCGTTAACTCACTGTGGACCGTTGCTCTTTAAATGACAACTCCGTTAAGCGAGTCTTTGTTAATATTATTAAAAATGATGGTTCTTGTTAAAAGTTTTTTTTTTACGCTACACCTAAAAGGAGGACCGGGAGACAGACTTTGTTAAAATCTGAAAGACATGTACGCATGCGGAGTACAAGCGTGCTGTATATTGTCAATTAGAACGCCATGCAGTTCATTTATAGAAAATCTAATCAATCTATTTAATAATATTACGTAAACAATCGCGTGTATTAGCAGTTGTAACGTGCATGTGTCACCGTCGCCCGTTCTATTCCCGGATTCGACATGCGACCGACGAAGTTTCCCCCGTACCGGCTCGCAACGCGTTAAAATTAGTCCCTGCATCCCAGTGTTCCGACCGGGATGGACGGACAAGTGCACGGATTGTATTATCTGTTATGAAGACGAGGAATGGATAGATTTTTCGCGAAGATAAGCTTTTTTCGTTTTCTTTGAATGTTCGCAAACTGTATGTTGGAAAATTTTATGTCGGAAAGCTGTATGGAAAACTGTATGTTGGAAAACAATGTCATGTTATGACCTGCGAAGTTATTAGAACTAGGCTGGTGATATATCAGCTGTCTACGCTGGAGTGGTGTGTCCGCAGACCCATAGAACTCAGCCTTCCTTCACTCACGTCCTTCACGCCGTCCGATGGGACAGATAACCGAGGCGCTTGGTAGATCTTTTTAAGGCCACATAAAAATAAAGCCCATACGAATAGAGGCAGTAACTACTTTGGCGTTGGGTGATACTATGATTACTTACTTACTGGGTCAAGAAGTCGTAACGTAATTACATAGGGCGCCTTTCCTTAGGTAAATGTCTTGCCTGGTCGCTTTGCCAATGGAACAAGAAAAAATAAGGTTAAGGGATGGATTTAACTGGTAGGTCCCATCTGTACAGGGGACTTTCTGGGGTTGGTACCACCGCGGTGTCTATTTCTGCCGCAAAGCATTAGTGTGATAACACTAATGTGTTCCGGTTTAAAGGGTACCGTGGCCAGCATATTTACTGCGAGAACAAGACTTAACACTCTATGCTTCACGGTAGACTGCGCGTTGGTGATACCACTAATATTACCGATGTCTATGGCCTTCAGTGACCACTTCCCATCAGGTGGCCCGACTGCTCGTCTGGCTCGTTATGGCTACCAAAGAGCCGTAATAGAACATATATGTTATACTTTGCGATACACCTAGAAAAAGTAACACGACAATAGGCCTCCAACGTTCGTTGCGCACGGACCGGCCTTTTTTTTTATCTCGATAATAATTAAATTAAAACGCCCGCTCGCATCGCGTGATTATAATAAAAATCTAATAAACACCCGCCATATTATCATTGTAAAACTCCAAAAGCGGCCTCATCGTGTGTCGATCCGTATGAAAATGTAACGCGTTATTATTATGCATGATGTGATTAACGTAGAGAGTACCGAATGTACTCTAAATTTCCTTTAATGTCACGCCACTTTCCCGAGTCGTTCTTTTTAGAACGGTGAAGTGTTACAAACTTCGAAGAATACATCATCATCATATTGTAACGTATATATGTACTGCTTAAATAATAAAGTTATTAAATTTTAAGCGAAGATTGAATAGTTTTAATGCGTGTGTTTTTATTTCAAGATGAACTGTGATTAAGATCTGTGTGGGCGTCATTGCTTTGGCTTTTATTTTTTATTTGAGTACGAACTAGCTTAGAATTCTCAATTTTAGCTTTAAGCGATATATTAATGTACATATAGGTTGTGGTGTAATTCCAGAGTACTCCTTAATTTATTATTACGTACATCATTTTGTCTGGTTAAAATTATTATAAAAATTTAAACAGTTATATTATTTAAGGTAATTTGTAACAATTTTTTTAAATATTGGTTCTTGTAGGATTAGATATTTTTTTCTTATCACTTGATAATAAGGAGAAGCTTATATTTTTTAATTCATTTCGATAATATTTTCATGCATTTTTCTCGTTATTTACGATTTTCACCAGTCATAAAGGCTTAAGAAGTTTTGAACATCCCAATTACTAATGTATGTCGCGTCGCCGAAACTAGGAGTCTCCTTTAATTATTCGCATAACATTTGTGTACGATGAGGTAAGCTCCAATTATAGTAGACTCGCATCGTAGTGTGCTTTGAATTGTTTAAGCCTATGCATTATATCAAGGATATATGCAAGCATGCTTATATGTTAAACAATATATAAACTATCACAAAGTTAGCATCAAAATTTCATTAATTTTTCTCATAGTTCATTTATTTAACCGTCTTAAATAGTCGATGTAATGTAATCAATGATTTAATAGACTTTAATGGAATATTTCTACTGTAGCCATTTTTTTACATGGTTCTATTTATAGTATTGGTTTAATTTCAAATAGTTAAACTGGCTAGGTAAATCATTCAAATTGATCATGCTTCAGCCTTGATATCCACTTGACATAGCCTCCTAATACACCTTTCATTGAGGTGACCTACGCACGTGGTCCTGTGGTAATTCAAATTATCAAGTGTCTAATGAGGCCAAATATCAACTAGCTCTGTATTGTGTTAGCCACTAAACGTCAACCTGATGTTTGAACATATAAGAATTTTTGTGCTATAAGAATTTTATTACATATCGCTGTTGCCGTCGAATTCGTCTGCGTGGAAATAAAAAAAAAATATTGATAATTTTTTTCTGAATAAAAGCTGTGTAAGTTTCTCACAGTTAGTTCCATCAGTTATATTCCAGTGAAAATCCCGTCTAAATTTTACCAGCCATTAAATTAGCCAGAACAAACGAACGGACAAAAACTGACAAAATAATAATGGATTATATTAATACGGTTATATTTTCAATATCTTACTAAATACTTAAATGGTTTTTAATGTGACAAACAGATAACCAATTTTATTGTATTCTCTTGCACATCAAAAAGAACTGAATTTTTTGTCAATATATTAGAAGTAAAGTTAATATTATTTAACTTAGTCGTTCACCTTTCAAATAGTACTAGAACTACGTATAAATTGTTCGTATATAAACTTTAATCGGTATGCCATCAATGTCAGCTACTAGGAGTTCATAGCTTGACTGCACATTCGTGTACGCCCCATCAAAATGTCACGTTACCCCAAAGCAATCTGGCAATACGGCAATCTGATGAATTGGCAGAACGCTGTACATATCGCCGACTCGGCTGCCGCCAGCCAATTTCGCATCAAAACTACGAAATGTATTGTCTAGTCTAGACGGATTAATGCGGTTTTCATTCACGTATCGTGTACGTATTTCAGCGAACGTCTGCAATTTGCCAATCGTCTTTGTTGCCGTTATTCTTCGGAGTTTATGTTGTCCTGGTACCTGCGGTCTACGTGTAAATGTACAAACACTAGAATTATAGTGTTAATTGCCTAGTTAGTACCTATGCAATACAATAATAAATATAATAACGTTTTGGCAAATCAATATATCGAAACGAAAACAAGATACCCATATTTTGTTTTCGTATAAAAACAACCAGTTATATTTATTTGTAATTATATTTGATTTATGAATGACTATCTTAACAAATTTAAATAGAAAAACCAAATTATTGCTTTGAACTTTAAAGTGTCACAATATATTTCCAAACAAAACGTGTTGTTGTTTAACAATTGTGTCGATAAGTGACTTGATGAATTCTTAATAATACGAGTTTTCATTTGTTTATAGTTTATACCAAAAATGCATATTAGTACATCTAAAGACACTCTTCTAACCTACCCCTGTTTTTTTTAACCTTTTGTAGTCGCTGATAATTTTCATCATCGTCAGCCTGTCATATTCCACTGCTGGACATAGCCCTCCCCTAATACACCCCTATCCATTAGTGGATTTCGGACCGTATCCAACCACGCTGGTACAATCCGGGTTGGTGGGAGGACCGATTTTTTACATGCCCATCCGACGCATGGATCGTCTTATTTTTGAGACAATCGGGTGATCGGCCCAAATCGCTCTAACCAACTAGGAAACAACAATGCAAAATTTGTTGAGTCCCCGTAGGATTCGAGCCCACGACCTCCGGTTTCTAAAGCACACGCCCATACCACTAGGTCACGGAGGCAGTTCATTATATACATTGAAAAAATTATGATCGACTTCTGTTTAACACATAACATTGCAGTAACGAGTGCTTACCATAATATCATCAACAATGAAACGAGTTTTTCAACGTTATGCTATGAGAAATTGCGCTCCCCGTTCGCATCATGCGTGTTGCAACCAAATAGTTTTCTAACATTAAGAAGCGTTAGCAATAATATATTATATGGTGTAAACTCGCACTTGAGCAACTGACACAAATCTCTGGTATCAAGTGATATAAAACTTTGTTCAAGAATAAGATATACGTCGAAAAAACGATGTTTACGTGATTTAATCTTTGAGAGAGAGACATAGTATGTAATTAAATTTTTTAACTCAAATGTACATATGTTTGTTTCTTGGTAATCATTTATCGATATTTTTGTATCATTATTAACTTAGTAATATCACCATATAATGTGACGATGGATTTAGTGCATATGAAATCTTACGTACCCATTTGATTTAAGTAGTTTCTTAGGATGAAATTTGAATTTTCGATAATAGTTAAATAAAGATAGATAAAGTGACACGGAAAGGACTATTATATTAAAACTGAGATGTACTTTAAAGGGTCCGAAAAATCGCTTTTATTGTTTAATTTTGTTTTTATTACATATTTATAAAACCCTAGAAATTACTATTTTCTACGAAATAAATCCATTAGCTAGCCAAACCGCCTAATGGATAGGGGTGTATTAGCAGAGACCTATGTTCAGCAGTGGATTACCACAGGCTGATGATGATGATGAATAAATAAATAAATCAAAAAATTCACTTGAAAACTTGCAAGGTTTTTTTTTGAACTTACGTTTTTCTAAATATTTTCAACATTTCGTAGGAGACAAATAAAGGCTTTTATATCCCTTCTCGTCATATTGCTAGCGATATAACGAATACCCGCGAAACGGTTTAACACCGCCCGCCGCTGTCACCTATAAGGTGTTGAAACGATCGCGCGGCGGTATGTGTGCCAAGTTTAGCCACCGCCATCTAGGGCTTCCTCAGACCACGCCGTTCTTGTGTTCATCGATAATTCCCATACCTTCGTGGTAGAAAATTATAACCAATATGTCGCAACGTACGATGCAGTTAAACGCGCCGCGTACCTATGTAACTTTGAATCGCGTATAGCAGCAACTAGCACTGCATGATGGGTAGATCTTTTAGGATAATCGTTAAAACAAAACTCTAGTATAGATTTGTAATTTAAATGCGTATGATGATGTAAATTTTAGATTTATAAATAAGACAGAGTCAATTCATTTACCGATAATTTTAAAATGTTGTCAATAAACTTCTGTAAATTTGTTTTAATGATAACACACTTTGGTAATGGAATGCTCGCTCCAGGCTTTTTTCAATAATGTAATAATTATATGTGTGAAATTGTTTGTTTATTGTTTCAATTATATTGTAAAAGATGACAAAAAAATAAGTCCCGCCGAGATTCTTTCGCCGGTTCTTTTCAAGTCAGATGCGTCCTTTGCCGAACCGCTGGTAGATTTTTGACAATCAACAAGTGAATGTATCGCTTCTATGTTGAATAAAGATATTTAAATTTGTTAAAGGTTAAAATAAAATACATGAACTTTAAAATACGAGATTTAATAGTTTGTCATATTTTAACGGTATCCTATTACTGTCCTAATCCTGATATATTGTATTATATTTAGTCGTCTATGCGTATAAGAATAACGTCTGTTTCACTTTTGTATATATTATGTTACTAGCTGTTCCCTAGAACATTACGTGTGGATTCAATAATTTGAGCAAGATATCGTTAGAGCAATTGCTTCATATCATCATAAAATTATGTAATGTTACGTATTCTTGCGTAAAAATGTAAAAACAATCCGTAGAAAAATGTTTTTGTGATGTCATTAGTGTGATAACAGCTATAGTATCACATTCATCATAATGTTATTGTTAACATCACTCTCATATTTTTCACCGCTCTCTCTTTGTTATAGTCGTAATAGGTAAGTAGTTTAATAATTTAATATGTAAAACTTATTTGGGGACGATTATACAACAGTATGTAATCGAAAACTAATCAAAGCTTGTATTTAGGGAAAGATAGTTTTAAAATGACATATCGGACAAAATACACAGGCATGATATTTCAAAATTCTGTCGCTTCTAGTCCGTATTGACAACTGCATCACTGACTCCAGCCGGTAATCTAACCTGTCAAAACGTGAACTCGTCCAACATTTCATTTAGTTTAAGAGCAGTAATAAACTTTTGTAGCTTACGATTTTTTTTAATTACAGGAGTTTTGTGTAATAATATATGTTTTCATAATGTTATCGTATTGTTTACGTTTATGCATCCCATCATAGTATTTGATTATGTCTGCGATCAAATAGTATTTTTCGTAAATAATCAATCATTTGCATTTATGTTAATATTTGTTTTTATAACTTTATGGACAAATGCATATATTTATTAATGGACAAAATACAGTAGGTATATCGTTTTGTCCATAAGAACTCAATGATTCCATTAGGTACCAATACCATTTCTCTGAATTAATCAGCTGTTAAATTTTAAGATGTGAACATATGCCGCGTAATTATAAGCTGCAGACTGATCGTCAATCTGAGAGAGGAATCAATGTCGTAAAGCTATGAAGCAGTCCCAGTAATAAAATGGGCTGAGCTTTTAAGCATGTCGAAGACATTTGAAGTGCCACAAGCAACACTAAGAAGACATGCTTTTGAATACGTAACAAAACTTTGGAGTCCTCTGCAAAGGGACTAGGATGTTGGAAAACTATTTTTACACCTAGATGTGGAAAGAAAATTAGTTGAGCATTTGAAATTACTTGAATCTCGTTTGTTTGGACTGACACGAACGTCTGTTCAAGAATTAGCTTTTGAGTTGGCTGAAAAAAACGGTTTTGCTCACAAATTTAATCCGCAAAAACGAAAAGCTGGACAAGAATGGTTAGAAGATTTTGAGACGAAATAAAGATATTTCTTTACGCAAACCAGAAGCTACTTCAGCTGCTCGTGCTCAGGCTTTTAATCGACCTCAAGTCAATAAGTTTTTTGAGATTTACGGACATCTGCTGGAATCTGAGAACATTAGGCCACACAGAATTTATAATACTGACGAATCAGGCCTGTCTACTGTCAAAACCCCAAAAGATATTGGCTACTACTGGTAGGAAGCAAGTTGGCGTAATAACTAGGCAGAACGTGGAACCAACACCACTGTTGTTTGTTGTGTAAATGCTATTGGTACCTATGTTCCGCGATGATGATATTTTCTAGGAAAATATGAAAAATGAATTAGTCGATGCAGCACCTCCTGGCACTTTAGGTGAGCTCAACCATCAGGATGGATGACAACGGATTTATTTCTGAAATGGCTCAAACATTTTCAAACTTTTGTTAAATCATCTATTGACGAAAAGTTATATTGATTGTTGATGGCATTAGCCACAAAGGCTTGAAATTTTAGAATATCGAAACAAAACGCATTATTATTCTGTGTCTACCTCCACATTGCACTCATCGTCTCCAACCTTTGGATGTCTCATTTTCGCCTTTGAAAACATATTTCACAAGAGACATTCAAATGGCTAAACAACACCCAGGACGTGTTGTTCACAATTTCAAATTGCTGGCTTGTTCAAAGAAGCTTATGGTAAGGCAGCTACAGTGCAAAATGGTGTAACGTTTAAAAGCACAGGATTTGGCCTCTAAACCCTGAAATATTTCCCGATCATATGTACGAACCTGCAGAGACTACAAACATTCCACTGGAAGACACCTCCAAAGCAATATCATCCCAAATATGTCTATTCCAGTTCCCATTGGGACCTCGACACAACAGCCAGACGATTTATGTCACTTCCTGGAACGAACGATTCCAAACTCTAAACTCAGCAACAAATAATCTGCGCCGTAACACCTGACAATAATGACACGACAGTTCCAACAACCGACTCTACGGAACCAGCTGAAAATTCAACAGCAAACACTGGTCAAGGCCTTATTTACCTGTGCAAATCAAAATCTCCCATCTATTGGTAATGAAGAACATCCTCATCCCATATTTTAAGTGCCTATTGAAGTAATATCTCCTGTCCCAAGGACTTTGTAAGTGTAGGCAAACGTAAACCAAAGAAACAACAAACCTCTTTAGTTTTGACTTCTACTCCCAATATGGAAAATTAAGCAAAAAATGAACCTAAAGCTCCTTCAGAAAGAAGAGACGAAAGGTTACCAAAACCATATTCCAAAAGACAGAAGAGAAAATTGTCCAAACTATGCTCAAGATGACGAAGAGGATTGCGTGCATTTATTGCAACGATCTTTATTCGCAATCAAAACCTGGAAGACTGGTTGCGGTGTTTAAAATGTTCAATTGGGCCCAGCTTCTTGCGCGACGTTTCTAAACGAACCAAGCGGTTCATTTGTGAGCTTTGTTGTAATTTTATTGTTTTGCCGTATTCATTTAGTCCTGTATATGGTATGTATTTTGTCCATAGCATATGGACAAATGGATTTCGTTGATCTAGTTAAATTTAAAATATGTAATTTTTTTCTGTTGGTAAAGTACATCCGTTAGAAAATGTATGTAGTGATTCATTATGATAATGCTATATCACATTCTCAAGATTCTTGTAATGCACTCATGTTTACTCGCCTCTTGATTATAGTCATTAATGAGTTAATAATTTAATATCAAAACTTATGGGACGATTATACAACATATGTAATCGAAAACTAATCGCTCTATTATGAATATACATCGAATATTTTTTAAAGATTTACCTAGATATAAACCAGACAATACAACTAGAGAAAGACGCTATGTTATTCACACGATATTTTTCTCATACTGGGCATCGAACCGCACCCTCTGGCGTTAGTCCCACTAACCCTTCGCCAACCGTATCGCCGAAATAATGTTAATATATCATATTAGAAAAGCAATTTTTATTTGTTTTGCCTTCCTGCGTCTGTCAATTCTATTGTTGAATAATTTACCAACGCGTCCGATACGTTAGCATTGATTCCCGTCGCGTCATCCCTTTATCGGGTCACGGTCCCGACAATGGACACGCGCGCGTCACATCGATTGCTCAATGTTGATTTATGCGTTGCGTTAACTGTGAGATATATTCGTTAGCCTAAGAAGTGCAGACTAAGAATCGTCTCAGATGAATTGTAAGTGTGATGTTTGAGGTTAAACAAATTTTAGGAGATTGTTCTGTATTGATTTTTGTAGTTTAAAAAGCGACGAAGCAATCAGCACGGTCACGTGATGGTTAGCAATTTTCTTTCCACACGAAATGCAGCGTAACCAACCGCAAATTCCGCCGACCGACTTTGACGTGGAATTTTAAGTCTCCTCATTCAAATTTTTCTTTAGCCTAAAAATAATAGAGATGTTTGTTGGCAGACCACATGTTTGGGTGGATGTTGTTTTATTATCAGTTGTCTTGTTCAATGTTTGTAAGGTATGCCGTTGGCCAAGTGACGATTCACTGACATTGTTATCCGTTCAACGCTCAACGATTACTTGTATCACTGTTCTAATTATTTAAGATAGCAGAGCTAAAAACGATCTGTAAAATAATGTAAGCAAAGTCTAATGTCAAAACAGTTACGTATAGGGTTCCAATTGGTTTTTAATACCAATAATATCAGCATGCGATGCCTCATCATATCAGTGCTTCTTTGATCCTTTGTTACCTTTGTAATGAATTCATTACCCATCATTCATATCAGTACTATATCTTAAAGAGTTAAACTTCATTCGAAGGAAATTTTCGGAAGATTTATTATAAAGTCGGCCGAAGTCAGTTTACGCCCGAAGGACTTATATAATGCTAATGGTTATTATTACTAAATTAAAACGATAACATTCAACTGTTTTTGTTGATTTTTGTTTTCGGTTTTGCAACAGTTTCTAGAGTTTTATTTCCTTAATCGTTCAGTAAACATTCGCTTAAGCGTACCGCTTGAAGGTATTCATAAATCTGGCCACTCGTAACCCAATATGGAATACCATGAAAAGCACAAAACCTTCTCACGTGTCGCCGTCATACCATAAAAGAAGTATTCGACCGTATCTGAAGAAAAACAACTTGCGTCATATAAAATAACTGTTAACGGTTGCTGTAAAACGTGTTTTCGTTATTAAAATTAAAGTACTCTTCTTACACATGATAATAAACATAGTTTATGGATTTTATCATCATCATCAGGCTTGTGTTAGTCAACTGCTGGACATAGGCCTCCCCTAATATACGCCTTTTCCATTCAGGGTGTTTTTAAACCGTAACCGATACGATTTTATCGCGTTAGAATATTGTAAAGTTTTAATTGAATCTGTAACACCTCCTCCGTGGTCAAGTGGTTAAGCCCCTGCAATCGGGAGATATACGTTCGAATCCTGCGCGAAGACAATTATGGTGTTACATTGTTTTTCTAAACGTTATTTACTGAAAAATAAACAACAGTATATATAGATAACGCGATCAAACAAACAAAGACTTTTTGTATATGTTTTATGCTGGCCTAGACTTAAATAACGACTTTAACCATTATAATAAGCATGCAGTCATCAGGACGTGTCGTCTATGTTATCTATTTTCCATGAAATATTATGTAATAGTAATTTTATATACATCCAAGTCGCAATAACGTTACACTGAATCTATTCTTGGGCTTTCTAGTAGTTTTTGCATTTTTATACTGATTTGAGTTAATATCAAGTGTCCACAATATATATCAGCATATGTGTACATAGTGTAAAGCGAGCACTTGTATTGGTTACGTAAATATGTTTCCTTTTTCCTACTACATTTGTCCTTTTCCGCTATTCTATATACCTAATTAAATTTGACAAATGCTATGAACTATATTTTGTTTTACGAAACGTTTGTGAGTAATAATATTAAATTATAACACATATTATCGCACAGCGCCGATTTATAATAATTTCATGTCGGATTCCACAAAATAAAAATTTATTCGGTATTCTTAGTTCACTTTAAAATAGGATTCCTTGATATATACAAACATACATAAATACATTACAGCAGAGATTCCTAAACCTTAATGTATGTATATTAATATGATATTTCTATTAAAGTGCTCATGGCAAAACTGCGTATTCTATAAAAGTACATTGCTTCAATGGTATATCGTAGTATTATCATTTGAGGTCAATAGGTCCTACTGCCCTTGGTCTGGTTGTAAACATAGCGCTTGGTGGGTATAAAATAGATATGTGAGTTAAAATAAGTTTGTTAGATCTAAAATACCTGGTTTATTCCGAGTTATAATTTAAGTAATGAACTTTTATTACGTTGATAATTAGACGAGTATACTGTACTATTAATATATTACACTAGGTATATTTTTTTAACCTGGAAAATCGCAACTTGATAGCTTCCCAATTAAGGTGTTTTTATTATTGAAGCATCGAGCAAGCAGCTATAAACGTAATAAAACGGTTTCTTTAATGATGGCATTGTGGCCTATTTTAACCAACAGATCAAAACCTGGAGAAGACTGGTTGCGGTGTTTAAAATGTTCACATTGGGCCCACGCTTCTTGCGCGGACGTTTCTAAACGAACCAAGCGGTTCATTTGTGAGCTTTGCTTGTAATTTATATGTTTTGCCGTATGTCATTTAGTCCGTATAGTATGCCATTTTGTCCATAGCATATGGACAAAATGGATTTCGTTGATCTCAGTTAAATTTAAAAATATTATTTTTTCTAGTTGGTTTATCTTTTAAGTATCTATTATAATTCAAAGATATTAAACCTAAGATTACTGGTGTGCAATATGAATGCGCTGTGATTTATCATTAATGAGTTATGACCCAAAACCAAAACTGTATGTCATTTTGTACGTACTTCCCTATATGAATATACACGAATATTTTTTTAAAAGATTTACTTAGATACAAACCAGATAATACAACTAGAGAAACACGCTATGTTTATCACACAATATTTTTCTCATACTGGGCATCGAACCACACACCCTCTGCCGTTAGTCCCATTAACCCCTTCGCCAACCGTATCGCCGAAAAAATGTTAATATATCATATTAGAAAAGCAATTTTTATTTGTTTTGCCTTCCTGCGCCTGTCAATTCTATTGTTGAATAATTTACCAACGCGTCCGATACGTTCGCATTGATTCCCGTCGCGTCATCCCTTTATCGGGTCACGGTCCCGACAATGGACACGCGCGCGTCACATCGATTGCCCAATGTTGATTTATGCGTTGCGTTAACTGTGAGATATATTCGTTAGCCTAAGAAGTGCAGACTAAGAATCGTCTCAGATTAATTGTAAGTGTAATGTTTGAGGTTAAACAAATTTTAGGAGATTGTTCTGTATTGATTTTTGTAGTTTAAAAAGCGACGAAGCATTTTCTTTCCACACCAAATGCAGCGTAACTAACCGCAAATTCCGCCGACCGACTTTGACGTGGAATTTTAAGTCTCCTCATTCAAATTTTTCTTTAGCCTAAAAATAATAAATATGTTTGTTGGCAGACCACTTGTTTGGGTGGATGTTGTTTTATTATCAGTTGTCTTGTTCAATGTTTGTAAGGTATGTCGTTGGCCAAGTGACGATTCACTGACATTGTTATCCGTTCAACGCTCAACGAGTACGTGTATCACTGTTCTAATTATTTAAGATAACAACATAGAATAAAATCTGTAAAATAATGTAAGCAAAGTCTAATTTTCAAAATGTAATGGCTCACAGAAACGTATAGGGTTCCAATTGGTTTCTAATACCAAGAATATCAGCATCACATCATCAGCCTTTGTTAGTCCACTGCTGGACATAGGCCTCCCCTAATACACGCCTTTCCATTAGGGGGGTTTGGACCGTATCCCACCACGCTGGTCCAATGCGGGTTGGTGGGTAGACCGACTTTTTATATGCCCATCCGACGCATGGATCATCTTACTTTTCAGACAATTGGGTGATCGGCCCAAATCGCCCTAACCAACTATGAAACAACAATGAAAATTTGTTGCGTCCCCGCAGGATTAGAACGCACGACCTCCAGTTTCTAAAGCACACGCCCATACCACTAGGCTACGGAGGCAGTTATCAGCATGCGATGCCTCATCATATCACGGCTTCTTTGATCCTTTGTTACCTTTGTAATGAATTCATTACCCATCATTCATATCAGTACTATATCTTAAAGAGTTAAACTTCATTCGAAGGAAATTCTCCGGAAGATTTATTATAAAGTCGGCCGAAGTCAGTTTACGCCTGAAGGACTTATAGAATGCTAATGGTTATTATTATTAAATTAAAATGATAACATTCAACTATTTTCGTTGATTTTTGTTTTAGGTTTACCAACAGTTTCTAGAGTAATTTTTTCCTTAATCGTTCAGTAAACATTCGCTTAAGCGTACCGCTTGAAGGTATTCATAAATCTGGCCACTCGTAACCCAATATGGAATACCATGAAAAGCACAAAACCTTCTCACGTGTCGCCGTCATACCATAAAATAAGTATTCGACCGTATCTGAAGAAAAACAACTTGCGTCATATAAAATAACTGTAAACGTTTGCTGTAAAACGTGTTTTCGTTATCAAAATTAAAGTACTCTTCTTACACATGATAATAAACATTGTTTATGGATTTTATCATCATCATCATCATCATCAGGCTTGTGTTAGTCCACGGCTGGACATAGGTCTCCCTTAATGTACGCCTTTTCAGGGGGTTTTTAAACCGTAACCGATCCGATTTTATCGCGTTAGAATATTTTAAAGTTTTTATTGAATCTGTAACACCTCCTCCGTGGTCAAGTGGTTAAGCCCCTGCAATCGGGAGATATACGTTCGAATCCTGCGCGAAGACAATTATGGTGTTACATTGTTTTTCTAAACGTTATTTACTGAAAAATCCACTGATTAATTACTTTACATTTTACCTTTTAGCCAACAGTATATATAGATTACGCGATCAAACAAACAAAGACTTTTTGTATATGTTTTATGCTGGCCTAGACTTAAATAACGACTTTAACCATTATAATAAGCATGCAGTCATCAGCACGTGTCGTCTATGTTATCTATTTTCCATGAAATATTATGTAATAGTAATTATACATCCAAGTCGCAATAACTGAATCTATTCTTGGGTTTTCTAGTAGTTTTTGCATTTTATATGATTTGAGTTAATGTCAAAGCGTGGACAATATGTATCAGCATTGTGTACATAGTGTAAAGCGAGCACTTGTATTGTTATGTAAATATGTTTCCTTTTTCCTACAACATTTGTCGTTTCCTGCTATTCTATATACCTAATTAAATCTGACAAATGCTATGAACTATATTTCGTTTTACGAAACGTTTGTGAGTTATAATATTAAATTAAGCGTATAAGTTCATAACGATGTAGTTGGACGCTATAATACAATACATTAAGGTTTAGGAATCTCTGCTGTAATGTTTTTATGTATAGTTATATATATTCAAGGAATGCTATTTTAAAGTAAACTAAGACTAAACTAGTACTAACCACTTATATATATATAATATATATATATATATGTTTATATAATATATATATATATAATATATATATAGTATATATAATATATATATAATATATATATATGTTTCTATTAAAGTGCTCATGGCAAAACTGCGTATTCTATAAAAGTACAGTGCTTCAATGGTATATCGTAGTATTATCATTTGAGGTCAATAGGTCCTACTGCCCTTGGTCTGGTTGTAAACATAGCGCTTGGTGTGTATAAAATAGATATGTGAGTTAAAATAAGTTTGTAGATCTAAAATACCTGGTTTATTCCGAGTTATAATTTAAGTAATGAACTTTTTATTACGTTGATAATTAGACGAGTATACTATACTATTAATACAGTAGATATATTTTTTAACAACTTGATAGCTTCCCAATTAAGGTGTTTTTATTATTGAAGCATCGAGCTATAATCGTAATAAAAACGGTTTCTTTATTGATGCCATTATGGCCTATTTTAACCAACAAAATCTATAATTTTGGCTCTGTTTTTACTGTGCGCTTTCCGTATAAAAAGGGTAAAGGCGTTACCTAGATGTTCGTTTTCTCTTTGTTGTTGAAAACATTATCTTCTCCACCTGTACTAAAGCTAGACACGTCATAGAATTGTAGAATTTTAAAATAATCGCTATAAATCCGTAAAAGTTTGGATTATTTATTAACAGTTAATAGCAATGCCAGATAAGACTACAATTAACGTTGGCAGTATTAGAAGAAGCTTCTGACGCACTGCTTTAACGTTTGTCAATAAAACGCTAGATTTCGGTTACCTTCTCCGCTATAGGTGGATACACCATTGATTAACGCAATTCTATATCCTATTTAGGCTCTGATTAAGATGTCTAAACCTAAACCACTACCCAGGGGTAGTTCTAGAAATGGAGCGATGCATTGTTTTAAATATTGCACTTTTCGTCGAGTCTATACGTACTTTACGATTTGCGAAAGCTCCGCAAAAAGCCGCACTCGAAGTCTCAGCCGACGCCACTCGTGTTTCGACCCGCTTCGCCTTTTAGGGACCACGGGAGAGAGTGGACGTGCGAGTGTGACGTGTTGCTGTAGCGTTTTTCTTTTTTGTTTCCTTTCGAGAGTTTACGCTGAAAATTGCATATAAATGATGATTTTTATTTAAAAAATCCTCCACAGGTTAAGACCCTTTTTAGCGAACGTGGTCACGGGGTATACATCATCAGCCATTGATAGTCCACTGCTTTCTAAAGCACACGCCTATACCACTAGGCTACGGAGGCATGGGCTGTAAGGACTGTCAAATTGTTATTTGACTGACTCGAAAACAACATAGTATTAAGATGAGCCACCATTAACCCGGATTAGACCATCGTGGTGGGATACAATCCAAAAACCTCAAAACGGAGAAATTGTGTATGGGGGAGGCCTATGTCTGTAGTGGACAAGGCTGATAATAATGATGATGATGATGATGACAATTAAAATTATGACATATAACAAAGTCAAAAATAATTCAGTCTATACATGCTCTTAAGAGGTTTTATTATTGAAGATTTGACAAAAAAATTGTATGGCTTAAAGTCAAATTTCGTTTGTATATTCGTCTTTATAACGATTTTAGTTTCTAATCTATTGTGAGATGTATATGCAAGAAACTAGCTCTGCGTATTTCTTTTAATGATCACCACGCAAAGAATCGTTATATAGGATTCGAGCAGTTGCCTAAATAAATCTGAGGTACTGTTTTAAATTGCATTTCTATATAAAAGAACGTTGCTAATCTATTTGACAAATACTCCAGTTGATGTGTACGACTGGTCGTTAAGTAGAGCAATTTTTATATCAGTTGCCAAATCCGTCGAAAGCCAACGCTGATGATATCCCATTTGGCAGCTGCTTTTATACGGTGTTGTAAATGTAACGCGTGAAAATTTGTATATAGTGTATGTACATTTTTGTCTTGATAAAATAAATGAGAATGTTATGAAGTATCGATGATTTTGACCTTTCGTTTTCCTCATTGATTAGTTAGTGAGTTTATAAATTGCTATTGCTATGTTTGACACGAGCAAGCTGATTTTGACCTTAAAACATAAGAAATTATTTAGTAGCGTTTGACGAAACTATTCATACGTTTACATCGTTTGAGATATGGTTTATTCTTTCATCATTGTCATTAGCTAGAAATCAAGGAGTGAAACTCGACTCGATGTCCTGAAGATTTTGTCCCATTTCCATGTATATTTTGTGTTTATCAAGCGGATAGAAACCGTTCACATAATATATACAAAACAAACACGTAAAGCTCTACAGAACGACCAAAGTAAATCGATGTATACATTAAAAACGAATAACGCTTGCTCTCGAAACGGCGCAAAGCGAGTGCACTTATCCGAGCGACACTTATCTTCTATGTTGTGACATTGACGATTCTACTACGTAAGCTTTGAAAGGTTCTGATCTGTATTAAAGTCGTTTTACTGAAAAAGACGTACTGCTCAATAGTGCTGGAAAGGTGTGTACCACTTTACCGTGTTCCGCATTGACAACAGAACCAGTATTAAACATATAAATATATAGTACAGGGGCGAATCCGATGAAACAATGAGAAAATAGAAAAATTATATTAAAATAGCAATATAAAATAAAGCAAAAAATCAAAAGAGATTTTTTTTCTTTCCACGAGACAGTAATTAATTATCTACTTTAAGAGTAGTTCAAGTAACAAAAAAACTTATTAAAGGTAGTATATACAAAGAACGCTATCAAAAACCTGTGTTTCATTTGTTCATTGTTCATTGAAATTTGTAAATACCGTAATTAGGCTTAACATGCTAGGAGTCAAAGGGATCCGTTTTACGCTGCATGAGTTATGGGAAGAGAGAATGATTCTCCAATAGAGGAAATATTACGTCATGTTACAAACGCCTAGCTCGCTGCTAAATATGTACGAATTTTATAGCATTAAATGTAGTTTTTATGTACTAGAATTCAGTAAAGTTGATTACTCGAGGTGAACGTAGCTACGTTCACCTCGAGTAATACAGAAACTTTACTTAATTGTTAAGATTTTTTATATAAGTATAATAGTTATTGAGTTCAGTTATTACAAAGATACACAGGAAAATGGAAGTTATTCCTCATCATAAAATTAGTTTAGAGATTACGTAATACTCTTTGTGTTTTTAACATTCGTACTTATTCACGGTGCCATTTGGCGATTGTTTTATGTACGCACTCATACTTGGGTATAAGCGTGTTCGTTAATTGTAGAGCATGTGCTTAGATTTTTTTTCGCTGAGACGATTACGCCATTGACTTGTTGTAACTATGAGTTCGAGCAAAGTCATTATTCCGTATATCTCGATAGTATTATAACCGTATTAATGATTAAAAATATGTGTCGACATGATGTTTGCATGCACGAGCTCTATAACGCGAATACACCTTCGCATCAATCTAATTATACACTGTTGTATAATTCGCGAAGTTAATTAATAATAAACACATTGTTATGAAGCGTATTAGGAGGTCGTGCGGAAATTGTTTTTAATTAATCAACATTCACGTTTAGTCACAACTGCGAGAATGGGTGTGGTGCGATGATGGTATAGTTTGGGCTTGCTAATATTATCTATTTAGATCCGTGTACTTCAATACTACCGGTGGTAGGTCCCCTTTTTACTGGAGACTGGGTGGGTACCACCATGGTGTCTATTTTGCCGCGAAGCAGTAGTGTGAAAACACAGCTGTGTTCCGGTTCGAAGGGCACCGTAGCCAGCGTATGTACTGGGTAAACGAGACTTAACACACTATGTCTCACGGTAGGCGCTGGCGATAACGGCAGCTCTTTTCCATCAGGTGACCCGACTGCTCGTCTGCCTGCGTATGCCAGAAAAAAATTAGACCTGGCTTTTAGCATGCGTGTTAGGCTTGTAAAAGATAATGAAAGATCTATATGTTATTTTGATTAATGAAGGTATGTTACAGATGTTAGTAAATATTTTTTTAGTAAGGAACCAACTTAGTGAGGTTCATTAAATGAAAAATGGTTTTCTTTGGTATACATTAGCGAATAGTGTATTTTATTTATTCACTTATTGAACTCTTGTGTGTTACGTTTTGTGCATTCAGTTGTTTTAATCGGTTCCTAGACCAACAAAATATTTCGAAACATCGGAAGTTGAAATGAAAATGAACGCGTTAAAATCTGTAAAATTGTGTATAACTTTTATTTAAGAAATAATAATGTATTAGTATTTCCTATCTTTTAACCAAATTCATCGCCCCTTTTTGGTTTTATATTGCTTTATATGCATTCATTTATGTAATTGGGTGCGTATAATGTTTCAACGTAAGGTGTATTTTTGATGGAGACTTTTGCATTAAAGTGTAGAAATGAGATGTTTTCCCTGTTAAGTCGTGCCAAATGCCCATTGGTGGCTTTATCTTTTATCACCGATTGAAAATCGATCTGTACTTCTTTGTGTAATACAATCTTATTTCTGATAGTTGTTTTGATTTTCTTTGGGATACTAAATTTTAGATGTCCTTGTAAATTTTTTTTTTTAATTTTTACGCTCGCTTATTTGACATTCTTCTTCCCATTGCTTAGCTATGTTTCATTTTATATAAAAGTTGATTGTGATTTTAAAAAAATATACAAAAAAATTACGGTGTAAATTGTACTACAAATGTGCTGCGGCAATATAGAAATGCATCAATTTTGTCTAAAAATATAGTCACTGTCTTGATTCATATACTTTATTATCTTTTGATTACGCAGTTACTTGCAACATATCTATCGTGAACACACACAGACATAATTTTATCAACACTGTATGTCTGTGTGTGCGCGTGTGCACGCATTTTGTGCATATGCTGCACGTGATACGTTGAACCGTCCGTGTGTACACAATCGGAGGACGTTTCGGCACGCAACGCTGACTCATCCGGTCAAGTTCAAGTCGCCGAGGCGAGAGCCGCGCGGGCGTGCGGGCGGGGACGCTCGCGCGGTACGGGCGCACGCCGACGCGGCGCAACCCGATATGGCGCTTCCTCGTTCCGCCCTTTCTTTCTCCTGTTTGAATTTGGAACGTTCGTTTTTATTTTAAAGATGGCCAGTTACGCTTTCTATATGCAGTTTTTAAATCTTGTCTGTGATAGGTTTATGTTGGACGTTTCGTTTGGTATGGCTTGTTATATTCTGTGGTGGTCACTAGGCTGAATTAAAAAAAATCGGTAAAATATTTAATTTCGAAAGTAACTAAGCGTTTCAAATGTTTAGAAGTTGCTTTAGTAACTATTTTTAACGTATCAATCGCATAATATTTTTTAGTTTTAAAAGAGTGTTAGTGTTTTAATACATTATATTTTTAACACGTTCATAACATATTTTTACGTGTTTCCATTTAGGTCTATGCAAATTTCGCCTGCACTATGCAAGTAGGTAATAGATAAACGAGTTTTTTTTTCTAAGAAAAGATAAAAATAACTTCTTTTAAATATATTATTTACTTAGGTATGCAACGCTGCTGAAGTATAGTGTTTAAAAGTTACATATTATTAGTACCATCGTTAAATACATATATAATTTGGTTACGCTTTCCATGAGGTCCAATCACATTTTGACATGTTTTATTCCGTTACGAGTAATTTATAAATATTAATTCACTCGTTTTGTGTTAGAACATTAATTTTCGCAATATTTCCTAAAGTTATATTTATTTTGGCATGTACCATGAATTTATTTCAATGAATCAACTGACAAATGCGCATCATAAATAACGTTGTGTTCCGAATACTGCCAAAGATTTTTATTGCTTTGGTATTTTAGCTGACCTGCAATGGCTGTGTTAGTCATTACGTTCAACTTATTCTTTTAAGTATTTTAATATACATTTTAAATGATTTTGTACCTATTTCTGTCACTCGAGTATTTTCTATATAATTGTTGTTGTTCGGTGTAACACTGACATACGGCGCCCTTAAAACCGGAACACATCAGTGTTTGAACGCAACTACTTTTCGGCTTATATTTTAAAATGTTACTCGCGTAGGCCGTTTCTCTAAGCGGGTGTTAATATTATTAATAAATTATTATTTTAGGAAGAAAACACTTTGTGTTCTTTTGTCAATGAATACATATAATATAATATGAATAAATATAATGCGTGGATTCGAATCTCGCAAGGAAACAACTCTGTGTTAACGCCTCCCAATTTTGTGAAAAGTAAGATGACCCATGCATCGGATGGGCATGTAAAAGTCGGTCCACCCACCAGCCCGCATTGGACCAGCGTGGTGTGATATTGTCCAAATCCTAATAATGGAGAAAGCGGGCATTAGGGAGGCTTTTGTCCAGCAATGGTCTAACACCGGCTGTTGATGAAACAACACAAATTAATTTATTAGGTGACTACTTTGCTGAATTACCCTCTTAGATAATTATTATCCCTAAAAGTAATTAGATTTCGTATTCCGTACAGAATGGAACCGCCTTCGACTGTAATCCGAAATAAGCCAAACCCGGCGTCAAAAGGATGACTCCAACTTGGCGTCACTCCGCGACTGAATATGAAATTGGCTTCCGATTATGAAAGAGACGACGCCTTCTAGATAAAGTCTGAAGCAATCGGAAGGGAAGTTTTCCTCATTAAACTTTTGTCGCTTTTCGTATAAGTCTAGTTTCCTCTTTGATTAGACGAACTTGCTTTAGTTTCTGTCTTGGTTTTTATTATATCTTTTAATTATAGTTTTAATGTTTGATTTAAGGTTATTACATTGCTTAACCACTATTAATGAACCTTAAGGGATACAATTCAACGTTATACAGTCTCAATTTGGGCTTTGAGTGCGGCAGATATATATTGAGTAAATATGACATTTGTCGCGATTAAACCTCGTTGTTAATTAATACTAGTTTTCTGTTTGGATATGGTAATAAAGCCCGATTCACTCAATTGCCTGAGAAGTCAGATGTTCATATGTCGAATGGGCATTTTAAAAGTATGACCTGTTTAAATGATCTTTGATATTGGTTTACTGATATTTGATGTATTCATCGATTGCAGTTATTTTGTGTAGATCGAATGATCATCTGGTAAACATATTAATTAGGCGATATTTGGTGAATTAGGGGCAGACGATACGATACCTTGGGAATTCTCACGGAAATCATCCTTTCTAGCAGGATATGATAGTTGAACTAATCAATCAGTGAGTTTTTAGTGGATGCAGCTAGGCTCTTCTTCGTAAATCTTGGCTTATTAGAAGCGGCCTCCATGACAACATAGGAATATGATCAGCAGCAAAGTAAACCGCCCTTTCCAGTGGAAAATTAACGTCGCACTCACTACGTGGCGATATACAGCTTCGTACACGTACGTAAGCCCCGTTAATAAGCCGCCGTAATGCCGCGTATGTGTGTTATGAACTCGCTTCACCCCTCTATCGCGTTACGTTGTTGCATAACGTGATACGCGCTACGGGCGTCTGAGGGAGGCATGGCGGCGTCGTCTTACGCAATCGCGTCCACGCGGCTGATAGGGTGGACATGTTTATTGGGCTGGTGTGAAGACGGTCCTGGTTGGGTTGGATTGGGGACGCCTGTGTCTAAGATAAAGGAAACGGTCTATATGTCCCTAGAGTTAAGCCAATTTAGGCTTGGAATAAAGGTAAACAAAGTAACTTTTGGAAGTTGTGATAGTTGTTATTCGGCCGGAACTCAGCGGTTGACATCTCTGTGACGGTTGTTCAATGAAAACGCTATATGTATGACGCCATTTTGGTGTTTTGAGTTACTTTGTTTACACCTTTGTTTAACGGTTTCAATACTAGGGAATCGTTTATCATCAGCCTGTATCAGTTCACTGCTGGAATTAGGTCTCCCCTAATGCACGCCCCCATCTCCATTACAATAGTTTTTGGTATCCCAGCGCTGGTCCCATGCGGGTTGGTGGGTGGACCGACTTTTTACATGCCTTTGGAATTTATTGGGGTATATTTCTAAAACGTGTACTACAAACGGCTAAATTCGTGAGTGATTCGTCGTAAATGCGAGACGGGAAGCGATCGTGACGTTAACCCACTCGTCCTGATGAAGATCCGAAACTAGTCCGCTTCAATACCGACTTCACGTGAGTTTAGCAGTTTGTATACATATTTTAGACGCAATATCTCACGAATGCTATGATTTAGCTCAGCTAAGCGAAACGAAAGCTAATAAAGATAAATAACGGCTGAGTATTCTGAGAAGAATCGAGAACGACATGATCCATAGCAAAGTTATAAAGTTGTACGTGGAGCCTTTTCATTGGTAGATTGCCAACAAGTTCGCAGCGGAGTAACGATGCGCTAATTAAGAAGTTATGCTATATAAATTATTTTATTTATTTTTCTCTTTTTTGGCTTAGGAATGATTGTATTCTATAGATATTGTCTGAGGCGTTCAGAAAGGACGGTCGTAGGTTCACTTCTAAATAGAGCGTATGCATGACATGGATGACACTACAATACGAATTCTTTAAATGGATTTAGTAAATTTCCGCACATAATATGTTTATGAACAAGATAAATCAAAGAAATATTAGCTACATAAAAAAAACCATAATACACTGTACATTATAAAAAAATAATGATGCATAAAATATAAAGATCAACAAGCCTCTATAAAAATTACATTTATTCATATCACATGTTACACAATCACATGTTACACAATAAGACATTGTAAATAAACATAATTAAAGACATAAGTTAATAATAGAAAAATTTGTTTATATTTTTATAAACAATTACTTTCCATCTTTCCAATATAGAAGACACTGCCTCGGTATGCTTTCTCGCTCAATAGCTTCAGTGCCTACACATGCAATGACATTATTCTTCTTAATATTTGACACTGAACAATAAAGTTTCGTATTAGTGGACATCCTGCGGGGACTCAACAAATTTTACATTGTTGTTTCCTAGTTGGTTAGGGCAATTTGGTCCGATCACCCAATTGTCTGAAAATTAAGATGATACATGCGTCGGATGGGCATGTAAAAAGTCGGTCCACCCACCGACCCGCATTGGACCAGCGTGGTGGGATACGGTCCAAAACCCCTAATGGATATAGGGTGTATTAGTGGTGGCACATGTCCAGCAGTGGACTATCATAGGCTGATGATGATTGGTGGATATGAAAATGTCATTGATTCAAGACGATCATTAATCGACAGTTCGGGTGTCATCGTATAAAGAATAAAGACCCGAGTTTTCCCGAAGGAAATCAATTTTACACTACGTCTATAGCAATATTTGTGATTGACATTAACAATGTTATGTCCAATTTGAGCGTTTCATGCTAAACGAGCCGAAAAATCGCCGTGAATACTCGACTCTGCCCATCGACAGCTATTGTCGATTAATCGGCTTAAAGGTTTGTTCTCTTTGAATGGTTCACCATTGAAATATCACGCTGCGTTACATTAATTAATTTTGTGATAGGATATTTCATCGTTGTATGTTAATTTATTTTAAAACGAGTAATATTGTTTATACGTATTTATATGTAAATAACATTAAATATTTTGCATTTTAACGCACATGAATCACTGTTAATAGTGAATTAGTCGCAAACTATCGCTATTGTTGTGATTTGTCTCTTAAGTTATGTGCGGGATCACTGAGCTTTAAAGTGAAAGAGTGTTTTTTTATTTTAGAGATGGAATTTAAGTAATTTCTTTTACGCAATTATTGTATATTTGTGTCACAACTGGATGATGTCCGCGACTTTGTTCACGTGGTAAAAAAATATTTATTTTACCTTACCCTAAGTACTCCAGTTACATTAGCCGGTAAAAATTAGACTACCTGTTCCAGAGGTTAACCAGAACAAACAGAAAATCAAACACGAAATTTAAAAATGTTTGGTCTCACACACACACACATACACACGTGTAAAAACATGATATTGATATATATATATATATCATAATGTTTTTTAATGTTCAACTGACATTCTAATTTAGTTTATCTGTAAACATTTATATATGTTTTTAATTAAAGATGACATCGACATGTGTCCTTTACACAATATCTGTGTCCTATACATATGTCAATCGCTTCACAGATTATAATTGTTGGCGGGAAACGTTTTGGGACGTCAACGGGTTCATTGACCCCGCTGGTTGTGGACGCCTTTTTTAGTGTTGCCCGTTTTAGACCCTCCGTGTCTTATTTTAATTAGTTTATAATCTGTTTCGTATAATTTAAAAAGTTCTGTTGCTTTTGTGTTTTATCTGTGAAGGTTTATAAAAAATGATGTTAAATTATGTGTATCGGTTATTTATTGCAATGTATTCAAATCAAATATTTTATTGTTACAAACAGACACTCCAATATTATTTATTTCTATATAAGATTAATCCGTGTTTGATTAACAAATATAAAATACAAAGGTTTCATTTAATTTATTATTCTACAAGTCAAATGCTCGTCTTTGTAATTATTACGTTAGTTTGTGACGTTACGTAAAACCTTGTGTTTACGCTTGGGACACATTAAATGGACGCACGCTTTGAACGTAGTGTAATGATAGGATGGACACACAACAAGCGTAGATTGGTTATTTCGTTAGTTTTATTAATGGAGAGAGTATGGAGCAGGATCAGAGATACATATTACAGAGTTACGGATTTTATAGCGTTATTTACGGAAAAGAATACATTAAATCGTCTTAAAGTTATGGAACATTCGGACCGAGAACGTCTGGTCCGAATGTTCCATTCGTTATAGAAAGCGATTAAATCCGCATAACTGGACAATCCATCATGTATTATTTAAATTCATAGCCACTTCATGCAGTAGATGATATATTCTTAACACATGTTTCTATTATTTTTTATCATCATCATCATCAGCCTGTGTTAGTCCACTGCTGGATGTAGGCCTCTACTACTGCACGCCATCTCCGTTAGGTGGTTTTTTTGGCCTTATCCCACCTCACTGGTCCAATGCGGGTTGGTGGGTGGTATTATTTCTACAGTACTTTTATTTTTATAGTAGATTGATCAACCGCTCCGCTTATCATTTAAGTATGACACCTGGCAATTTGCCAACATGTATGGTCCGCGAAGTTGTTTTAAATAAATATAGCATTGATCCGAGGGGTGTATCACCGGCCTTATTGGTGATGCGTCATCGCAGGATATAAGACGAAGCGGTACGTACTTTTGGTGCCGTATAAGTATCGATATTGTATAAAACATCCTTTATGAGGCTTTTGTTTTAATAATATTTGATATATTATTGCCTCCGTAGCCTAGTGATAGGGGCGTGTGCGTGGCGTGTTGGAAAACGGAGGTCGTGGGTTCGAATCGTGCGAGGACTCAACTTATTTTCATTGTTGTTTCCTAGTTGGTTAGGCATTTGAGCGATCACCCATCATCATCATCATCATCAGCCGTGATAGTTCACTGCTGGACATAGGCCTCCGTAATACACCTATCCATTAGGGCTTGGACCATATCCCACTGCGCTGGTCCAATGCGGATTGATGGTGGACGACTTTTTACATGCCCATCCAAAGCATGGATCATCTTACTTTCAGACAATTGTGATCAGCCAGCGTCTCTGACCAACTAAGAAACAACAATGAAAATAGTTGAGTCCCAGATTCGAACCACGGCCTCGGTTTCAAAGCACACGCCTATATTACTCCCATATTAATTTACCATATAGTTAATTAATTATATTAACTTATAGTAAGGGCAGTAAAACACCAGGAGCGCATAACACACTCGGTAATTTCGCCTCAGTTGAGGCCATATTATATGTGACATTTTAAGAATATTAAAAAGTTCGTTTTCATTATGTATCTCCCGTATTAATTTAATTACCATAAATTTATTTGACTGAGTTAGAGTGGTATACACACCAGCAGCGTATAACACGCTCGGACAATTAGCCTCCGTCGAAACCACACCTTTTAAGAATAAAAAATGTCTATAAACATGTTATAATAAAAATAGTCCGTATTTCTTTACGTATCTTCCATTTTAATGTATCCTAAGTTTATTGATTATATTTATCTGTAGTACGGTTACGGTATACACATAAGGAGCGCATAACACTTTCGGAGTATTAGTCTCCGTTGAAACCACACCTTAATATGTAACCTTTTAAGAATTAAAAATTGTCTACTATAATATGTAAACATATTATAATACAAAAAAAGGTCATCTTTTATATTAATTTACCCTAAGTTTATTGATTTTATTAATATGTAGTTAGACTAACACCAGGAGCGCATAACACACTCGTACAATTCGCCTCCGATGAAACTACTCCTTTTAAGAATAAATAAATGTCTATTTACATATCACATAATAAATATTTATACGTTTTTTATTATATATCTCCCATATTTATTTATCCTAAATGATTATATTAAATCTGTAGTTAGAGCGTTATACACACCAGGAGCGCATAACACGCTCGGACAATTCGCCTCCGATGGAACCACACCTTAGACGGTGTCTCGTTTAGCTTCCAACCCACGACCGGCGCGGGTTAGTAACCCTACTTCCGCGCTGTCGTCATCCTAACGTGCGCATTCCGATTATAGGTCCTGTACGCGAATTTCGTCCTTTGTGACGTTACATTAAGTGGTCAAATTGTTTGCTGGGTGTCAGTTGCGGATTTTTGGGAAATGAAGGTAAGACTTCGCACTCGAAGGGATAATGAATTGGTACCGTTTTTGAGAAGTCTACAAAGTTGATTGTTTTTCAAGCTGTTGTGATTGGTAAATGTTTAGATTGGACTGGAACATGGTTATAGTATTTATGATTGCTACCTTCAAATTATTTATTTTAATTTCTTGACTTCAAATTAGTAGTGTCACACATACTTATTGATTGTCAACATCGCCGGTCAACCAGTTCGGAATAGGAGAGTCTGAACTTGAAAGAACCGGCAGAAGAATTTGGCGCGAGCTATTTTGTTATGTCACTGAAATTCATAGTTGATACGGTTCAATTGATAATGTCAGTCCGCTGCTGGGCATGGGCCTCCCCTAATGCACGCAACCGATTCCGATCGATTTCTATTCTTTTGGACTATTCTATTTTTTCTCTTTGGACTGTTAATATTTAATCTATATATAAAAATATATCTTTCCCTAAAGCATGTTAATTTATACAAAAAAAACAAACCACTGCCTCGCTAGCGCCACACGTAGTCGCTGTAGGTAACACGATACGGGGCCGTCTGTCCTATCCTGTGACATCATCGACACTATATTTCGAATTACAAATAGATGATTGTTCATTTTTATTGTCATATATGGCCAGTCAAGTTGTTTGACAATGGCAGACAGTCTGTTTGCTTATAAAATAGGGTGATTAAATATTTGCGGGAAAATAAAATAACGACGCTGATTGTTATTGATCTTTAATGGCGGTCCACCAATAAGAACGCTTTGTATTTTGACATTATTAATTGTTGTTTTCGTAGAACAAGTTAGTACTAGCTTCTCTTCACTATTTGTTCTCTATAATGAAAGCGAATGTAAAAGAGAAACGTTAGTGTTATGGATTTGCAAGTGATCATTTGAAATAAACATTTTTTAAAATAAAAGCTTGATTTCAATTCTTTTGGCGATTTAGATAAAAAATTTATCGTAATAACATTTTCATTCACAGCGTGTGACGAGTATATTTTTTATTTATCGATATACATGTAAAGTTTAGCTAAACTTGGATTACGGCCTTTATCCAATCAATATCGATTGAGTTGGCTGCTACTAGTTTCGGGCAAAAGCTCGCCAAGTAACTTGGTCTCCTTTGTCGATAACTAGTTTCTGCGCGCCGGCTCTATACAGCGCTATTTTTAGAGATTCCATTGAAGTACTAAATTGCCTAGATTCCTTTTCGCATTGAATTTTAATTTACATCTCACGTTTGACCCATGAACTATTGGAAGGTGTTAAGTAGAGCCTATGTCCAGCAGTATTGAACCAGCTGTAATGATGAATACGATACAGAATATCAATCGAAGTTATCATGAGCTATCAAGTCGACTAGCTGAACATGACTGCATAAATACATACAGAGACACATCCAAGTCAGTTCAATATCAAAGTCACTACTGAACATAACTCAATAATAAGAAAATTATTCGAATCAAAATCAGTATTAGTTAGTTAACTAAATATTCATTAATTAATTGTTGTTAGGAAAAGTTATACACTTAATCATTCACTAGTTAGTTAATAAGCTTTTGTCGGTATCACTATTTAATTTAAATTCAATCTCGCGCCGAGATTTGTCGAGATGCGTCGTCTGAAATAAAATGTCGGGATTTCATTTAATACAGCACCCGACGCTCGGTTTTTCATCGTCCAGGGGAAAATTGAATATTTCCACGGGCTACCGAAGCTCTGAGCGCTCTGTGAGCGAATAGAATTATCTCACCCTGACCAAGTTTAAGTTATTATGGATAGTATTCAAATTACTTATACTTGTAGGTTAGGATTTGTTATCCCCACTGGTCGGATTGAAATGATCATTTTGTGAGTTACAGTCGCTAGATCAATTGTCTTTTTGTTTTTACAAAATTCACAAAATGTGAACAATCGAGATTGCAATTGGTTTTTAATTTTTATCGCGTACCACTACGTACATAATTGTATTTTAGCTTTTAAGTATGTATGAGTTTACCAAGACAAAGAAAACTTGAGGAGCTAGGTGGCCCCCTAACAATAGGGAGACTATTGTTAGGGGGCCGACCAGCTTAGATCTATCATCAATATGCTGATAGTTGTTGGAAAGGGTAGTGTGCAAACATTACTGTGCTTTAGATATATGGAGTCAATGTGTCAAGTAATAAATAGCTATTGTAATTACTAGGTAAACTAGTTATCAGGGTAGAAACGGCTCTTTTTCTTCCCGTCTTCATATAAAAAAAGCACAATGTATCCTAGCGATACCAAGATAACGGCTTAAGCTTCTAATTGATTTTGTATTGATAGCAGACACAAAGAGTAAAGTAAAAAGGTAGCTATGGTGATATCAGAAAACGGAAAGCGATAATGAAAATTGCCGGAATCCTTTTAACCTTGGCATAAGGATTTTTATACTGAATTATAAACGGTACAAAAGGAAGAGAAAACTGTTATAATGTTACTAATTCGGTATGAATAAATTGGATCATAAGAAGTGATGTTTAATTAAAACATAAATGCTATAATTGATGGAAAAGCTGAATTAATAATTCACCATTTTAATAGTTATAATATAGTTTGTAACATTAGTTGGGTACTACTTACTTATGCTACTACTGCTTACTAGGTCAAGTCTTCACCTTCCTAGGCATATCCGCGTTGCGTATCATCTGAGTGCAAGTTTTCCCTAATCGACTGACCTAATCCGAAAGGTCAAATTGAGTCGTAAATTTTTTCTCATATTTAAAGTTCGTGCGTTTAGTTAAATTTGATTGTTTCATGCCTACGAATCAATGTACTGTTCACAGTGATATTGGCATCAGATTCAATTCAGAACGCGCTATCAGATTAGCTTTGTGTGCCCGAAAACTGATCGCGTTTGCCGACAAATCGGTCAGCAGTAACGCCCCTGCACGATTACGTGAACTGTTTTAAAGCGACAATCAGCGCCGCACAGTGTCGAGTTGCTAAACTTATTACTTAGAGTTTTATTAAACTGTAAGACCGACGGAGTTTTGCCATTCGTCGACAGATGGCGTTAGTTGGCGTATTTCGTAAAGTTTACAGATTTCGTAGTTGGAACTCAAATGAAACATTTGCTTTGGCTGATTGTTCAGCGATACAGGTGTTTGCAGTGGAATCCTTTTTATCGCGTCTATTTGATTTTCGGTCGAGTGTGTTTGTCGTATCGGCAACGTTGTCTATTTTTAGATACATCTGTTTGTATTGTTTCTGCAATAATATTATATTAGAGACGAGTAAAACATGGAATTTGTGTGCACATTGTAACTTACAGTTATTGGGTAATGTCCTGGTTCACTTCTATTAATGAATTAGCCGAGATTGCAATAGCGGAGCTGCAATAAATTCATAGCTTGTTTGAAAATAGTATAGTACTCTTATTTGAAAGATCATTTGCAAAGTATTTAATTGCAACCAATGTATACTTCGAACCATTTGGCGCAGTGGTTAGTAACCCTGACTGTTGCGCCAAAGGGTGTGAGTTCGATTCCCACCTGGAAAAAAATATTATGTGATGAACATAGTGTTTTCTCGTGTCTGGGTGTTTGTATCTATGTCATATTATTTATTTAAAAAAAAAATAAGTTTATTTATTCATCGGTTATCTAGTTTCCATAGTACTAGCTTTACTTAGTTTGGGACTAGATGATGTTGTGTTATTCGTCCAGAAATGTTATTATTTTATAATATATTACTTCAAGGAATATAAAAGTAAATAATAGATATTAATTTTTCAGATGGTGAAATTTTCTCGATTCTGAAAGTCGGAAATTACTGCGCGGATGAATTATTCAAATGAATTCTATTGTGTCGGTTTGTCTGTTCGTATGTGTATGTATTTTTCATGTTTAATGCATCATAGCTCTGTAATAATTTTTATTTTGAACTCATAACCGTATGGGAGAAAATTTTTCATTAGAAATCTAAAAGAAATACATAACCAACCCCCCAACCCGCATTGAATACGGTGAAAAACCTTCGAATGCAGAAGGCTTGCATCAGGGGAGGCCTATGTCCAGCTGTGGACTATCACAGGCTGATGATGTATGTATTTAATATTATGGTACTGTATATTATTAAATGTTTGTTATTTGTTGTAATTATCGCTTCCTTGTTCTCTAAAATGGTATGTAAGGAGGTAGAAGTTCAATAAACAATTTGATAAATACGACAAAACGTTATTCAAAGTTTCCCTTGACAGCCGCAGTTGACGTCACGTCGGCCATCTTGTCATTTTTCCCGCCAATTGGTTGATTGGGCGCGAATCGTCCGATGATCGTGTCAAGGTGATGTCGCTCATGTTTATGCTTTCCTTGTACAAATGAAGCTATATAATATTCTATACTAATGAAATTTATAAGTTAATAAATTTATTATTTGCGACGATCTTTACGTAATCAAATAATACTTAGAATTTTTTTGTAACAGCACATTATGTATTTATTTACAAATGAGAATTAAAGTGGCGGTATAAGACTTTGACCTTAGGTAGTGTTAAATCAATTTCCGGATTTCTTTTGGCTTGTTCAAGTTCGTCCGCGTTGTACAAATATTTACTAGTCGTAAAATACATATGTGTTACAATATATTTGTTATATATCTTCTGTTAATCGTCATAGTACTAGTATAATTATGTAGCTTAATCTGTTTATCGTCGAAAGCGTTGTCAAACTCTTTAAACATTTTAGATTATAACATTATAGCTTAACGAAACAAAATCGCCATATATTTCCTTTAAACATTCCATAAATATTTTTGACGCCTCCACCTTACTTATACGATACGCTCGAAAGCCTCAAATTGGATTGGATTTGAACAGGCGAAAGTGGTGTTGGATTTGGATGACCGTAAAAGTTCCTTTGACGCATATATCAAGGATATCGAACATTCTCGATTGGATTGTGCGTGATAAATTGTTGGTTTGAGTATTTTGACGTGTACGTTTGAGAACTCGCGTCTTGGTGTGGGTTACGTTAATGGCTTTCGAATGGCGGTGTTAAGAGTTTACGCAATGAAATTGGGCTACTAAATGGCGTTCGTAGGGTCGGCTTGTGGACTCGCAGTTTTGTTTTTAGCTAAAAGTATTAATTACATTTTAACCTTGTAATTTTTTTATATAATAATAATACCTAGTACGTACACTCTTGATAATTTTGCATTACATAGCTTTCGACTCTATTGTATTAAACGCGATCTGAAATGTATAATTTTGAGCCCCAACTTTATTCGGGATAACTTTCCCGGAAGCGGGACGAGTTTGCGAGAGGAGAAGGGCGGGAACGGAGAGTCTGGTCGGGATATCGATTCGGCAGACATTTCGGCAGCGAATTCGGGTTCGACGACCGGTTCGGGGAATTCGGGTTCGACGACCGGCTGGATGGTTTTGAACGAATCGGTCCGTGATGATTTCTGATCTGTTCTTGATGGGGGTTGAGATTGGGGTGTTATTGAATCGTAGCTAGTAGTAAAGCTCATTGAATAAGTAATCGGTCTTCGATAGATTGACTGTACTGAAGTTAAAAATCACTTGGAATCTATGATAAGTGATACAATTCATACGGATTCTATTGCGTTTATTTACTTCAAAATTATTTAAAACTAGCGACCGCCCCTGCTTCGCACGGGAGCTATGCTGATAAAAAATATAACGACAATATTATGCATGTGTTATACATATAAACCTTCGTATTCAATCACTCTATGTATTAAAAAAGCTGCATCGAAATCCGTTGCGTAGTTTGAAAGATTTAAGCATACATAGGGATATATGGACAGAGAAAGCGACTTTGTTTTATACAATGTAATGATGATAACGATAATGCCGACGTTTCAAACCCTTCCCAGGGTACATGGTCATGGGAAGTCAATGTTTTTTTACCACCTGGATTGTGGAGTTCAGATGCCTGTGGCTCTGGGTGAAAACTGGTATTTACTTAAATCTGGATGGATGAAAAGCGTACCATATAATAACTAAGGAAAATGGCTAGGTCAAAGAATCCATGTTTAATAGTGCGATTACAAATGTATGGCGATCCTTTTCCTTATTTATTCGATTGATTCTCTATTGCGGTCCACTCTTAAACTTTTGTCGTCATCAGAGTCGGACGATAGTCAAAAGTATGAAGTCAAAGTCAAATATCTATTATTCAATATGAAGCATTACACTTTCTTATTGATTGTCAAATTCTACCACAGGTTCGGAAATAGCCTCTGACCTGGAAGAACGGCAGAAACTCAGCGGACTTTTTCTTTTCCTTTTCTTCAATAAATTTTACAAAACTTTTACATAAAACCTACATTTTACTACTTGATACTGGTCAAACAGTTCATTACAGGGTGTGTTATCTATCAAGATGTCATTCAACATAATATCCTTTAATACATGACAACGTTCCTTTAATACTTTTTAAATTTTTTACAGATAAAAGCTGAACGTTTTCTGGTATTATATTTGTAGAAGAGATACATGTAATTCCCATGAAAGGAGTTTCATCGTTCTTCGACTAGTTTTTGAAGAACATAATTATTGCTATTCTAAGTATTTATATTAGTGTGACACAATGTTTTACAAAATCATTATTATTTTTATGAACATACATAATATTTTCAAATATGTATTGGAAAACAGTTCATTAATTAATTTCTGTAAGCATTTTCTAGGACTGTTCAGGGACCAGGTTATAGACTGCTCAGAATCAGCTTCTTTTTGAATTATAAAATAGTATTAATATCACGTGTTTCACTCGAGAGATGCCATAAGTATAGTTATACTGTGAAAATATCTAAAATATATAAACGCGTCCAACATCGTTAATTGTCTAATTTTTGACTGCATAAGCGCTTGAGCTGGAAGTTTACTGCCAGGTCATGAATATTGAGGCCCTCTGCAGTTTAGAATCTATTGTGATGCGAGAAATACAGTGCAATGTACGTGGTCTAGGCTTTCCATCTACGACCACATCACACCAGCTTGAGGAACATTAGGAGTTGTAAACCTTATACATTTAGTTTTATTTTGATACACCCTGTATCCATATTTACAAATGAATGCAAATGGTGAACTCTTATAAAATTTGCATATGCAATGTGTACGTTTCACCTTATCTTATTTACCTAGAGTTGGGCTTAGTCCACAAGAGCGAGCGGTTTGTTCTTATGCGGTTTTCGGGGCCATAAGCGGTAGCGGAGCGGTAAAATTCCACTTGACGAGCAACAAGCACGTACGCGATAACGCTTCTGTTATATAAGACATCCGACGTGATTTGTTCCGCCTTTAGTCTGTCGTTCGATCGGGTCTGTTATGTCAGATGTGGATCGTTCGTCATCGTTTGTACGAGGACCGATGTTATCGTTCGATGTTTAAGGTACGATCGATGTTTTCGATTGGCAATTTTTAAATGCATTTTATAAGAGTTTGTTAAAATATAATGTAAATTAGTACTACAAAGAATTTGATTCAATGAAACGATCAGTGTAAAATTATCAAGAAAACTGGTGAGAAAAATGTTTTCTTTATTCTTTCGCATCTAACTAATCATAATTTGTCACGGAATTGAACGAGGGATTAAAGGTTACGGATTAATACACATTATTGGTATTGGTTTTGTTATTTGTTTATGAATAAAAAAAAAGGATAGGCAGCCCTAACCGAAGTCCGTCACGGTGACAAGGTCGTGTTAGGGTCTGCTAAGAATAGAATATGCGAGTGCTTGCCTCGTTAAAAGGCGTCGTATGCAATCGTGTCGTAACGACTTGCAAGCTGCAGGATAATTGATTACAGTATATAAGGCTCGGGTGGAAAAAAATACAATTGGTGAAGTACCAGCCAACTGTATTTGTTTAGCTGCTGTCGCTGTTGGCCCGCTTAAGTGAAGAGAGACAGAGAGATGTCCAATTTATGTGCTCCTGGTATTATTATAAGGCGCAAATTTAGTAGTTGAAAAAATACAGTTGGTTGGTACTTCACCAACTGTATTTCTTTATTTATTAATCAATAAAAATTGACACAACATCACCGTCAGTGGCAACAGTTAATACCAGGAGCACATAAATTGGACGTGGTTATTACGGACTTCTAGATTAAAAATTTGTTGCCTGTAAAATATACGGGCGAAAGTTAGGCGTGACAACGTCTTTTAGTGGTAGAATGATTGTAATGTGAATATTCATTCGTATAAAAGGAAGAAGTCTTTCACTTTAGCAGGCAAACTGCGCACAAGTAAGAGTGATGGGTGCCTCTCTCTTTCTCTCGGTTGCTTATGGAGAGCGTTACGTGAGCGGCGCTGTGACACAGTTTTTGAGAGTGCCTCCCTGTCTTGAACCAATTTATAAGACGTTATCACGTCAAAATAAACGTCAATAGGATTAATGCTATGTTGATCTTTAAAATAGTATGAGGTCAAGGATTTTGTCTGTAAGTCTTTACTGTTTTTATATTGGATAACCTTTGTATTGGAGGGAACAGAACATTATTATAATTTTTTTATCTATAAAAAATTTATAAAGAGTAATTATGTATATGCAGGTACCAGGAGTCAAAGGCAAAGTCGAAGTCAAATATTTTTTTTCAATATGGAAGCATTACACTTTCTTATTGATTGTCAAGTAATCAACCAGTCCAGCTGGAATGGTAAAACATAAAAGTATGTCGAAAGTTAAGAGCCGAAAACGTTTTAATTCTCTTAAAAATCAATTGCCGTTAACAATATAAGTAAAAACGCTTGATCCTTCTTTGCCGTGTGATATCATGTAACAATAAAAAAAAGTACCAGGAGCGCATAACAGTCGCGGTAAAGGCAACCGGGCGACGTCACTGGTGTATGGACAAGGCCGTTCGCACCGGACAGGGGCGATTATCCCAAGTCACGGTGCCGGCTCGTGTACCGTCTTGATTGAGGATGTGTTCGTTGGCCATTGGCGGCGAACTTTGATCGGTGCGAGATGCGCAAGTTCTCCGTGTTCTGTGTGCCTTTGACGCGAAGCACAATAGTGTGCCGTTTATAGACGGATCAACCGCGCATCCTGTTATGGTGCCCTGGTAGTTCAAATATAGAAACGCTATGACGGAGCTTATATTTGCTTACAAACTTTAAACAAATATTGGTTTATTTTGTAATATTATATAGATAAACTAATATAATATACCCAAATAAAATATGAAATTTATGTTAACAAAGTGTCTTGTCAGACGCTCTTATTTGTTTAATTTCGATCCATAAAGAAGAAGAATCCGTTGTCTTTTTGTGCCAAAAAAGTGAGAATCGACACTTGGTTTGCGTAAAATCCATGTCTTATTTAGCTTAGATATGTTAAAAATAATCTATTAAAAGTAAAACTCAATATAACTTTTTAAAATCTATGAAAAGCTGTTTTTCGAGTCGATATAAGAAGCTTATAAATAATAGACGTCTAGTCGATGACAATTATCCATTTCTCGCCCAATTATATCTACGGAAGTCTTAATCAAGAGAGAATTGCTAGTTAAGCTGCTAATAATAGAATGACTGTGTATTGAAATGCCAATTTGGTCAATTCAGGAGCAATACTGCGCGTACAACTGCGTATGTTCTCTAGATGGTACATTTCCTGTTTCACAGAAGGTTATAATGTACATCTACGCAATGCTAATAACTCGACAAATCAGACATATTGAAAAAATTGTGATATCGTTTGAAGCTATTATTGGTGACGTAATCAATCAAATGTCTTAAGGTGTCTAGTAAAATTGTAACATCAACATACACATCATCAGCCTTGTTGTCATCTGTTGATGAAGACTCCTAATTACACAATTATCACAATTGGTTTGGACACGTATCCACCACGTGGTCCAATGCGGGTTGATGGTGGACCGACTTTACATTCCATCCGACGCATGGATCATCTTACTTTTCAGACAATTGGGTGATCGCTCAATTCTAACTCAACTACAGAACAACAATGAAAATTTAGTTGCGTCCTGCAGAAATCTGAACCGTACCTCCGGTTTAAGACACGCCACATACCACTAATCGTCGAGGTTAAAATTGTCAAAAAAGCTTAAAGCTTTAATTTACCCGTATTAAATATTTTTTGATTTGAACGGACAAAAAATACATTTGTACATAAAAAAGTGCAGCCCTGATTTATTTTTTATGAAGAAGTTAATTAATTAGACACATAATTTACGTCAACAAAGTTTAGTTTACAACACCGATAGCGTGTAGCTAGATGCGTAGAGTTCTTATTGTTGAACTGGAGCTAATTTCATTCTCTATGCGATGTTTAACCAATAAAAATGGCCATAATTAAGACATTATACTTAGTTAACGTAAATATCATCTGCAAATTGGATAAAATGTAGGAGGTAATTGTAAAATCTAGTTTGTACCATACCCTGTGATAGTACTTAGTACACAACATGTCACTAAAATCGTCGATGATCTTAAGAAGACGCAAAAGAATGCCTAACTCACGTACCTTCTGTACGTGTGGCCTCACTTATAGTAAAAGTTTTGGTCACCTAGTTTGTGGGGACGGTAGCTTCCCGCGATCTCTGTGTTAGATGAAGCTTAACATAGACAAGAATCTGGAAGCATTAATTCATAGTAAACGAAAAGTAACTGCCTCCGTGGCCTAGTGGTATGAGTGCTGAAACGAGGTCAGTGAGTTCGAATCATGCGGACTCTAACAAATTTTCATATGTTGTTTCTTGTGTTGTTAGGGCAATTGGACCGATCACCCAATTGTCCGAAAAGAAGATGATCCATGCAGTCGGATGGGCATGTAAAAGTCGGTCCACCCACCAACCCAGCATTGGCCACAGCGTGGTGGGATACGGTCCAAACCCCCTAAAGAATAGGGGTGTCTTAGGAGAGGCCTATGTCCAGCAGTGGAGTATCACAGGCTGATGATGTATATGGTATAACGACGTACTAAGTACAAATGCGGTACATTATATTATTTGTCTTTTAACAAGTATAGCTTCTCGTATATTAAATAAAGAAGAGTTCATCAAAACGATCAAGACGGAGACGAACCCATTACCCTTTTAACGACAGTGTCGACATTTGTTGTTTGAACGTATCGTGATTGTGCATAAAAGACCAAAATTTAAAAGGGCGTTGAACCCGCTTTGGGCATATAGGTATATTGCCCTTTTAATGCTATATTTGAAGATTAATAAGGGACAGACATGGGGTCGTCATGGTTGTCGTTAATTTTTAAACGATTGTCCGAAAGCTCTTTGTTATGAATTCGATCGATATGGATGATATGGTATATAGATGGTGATGCACGGTGGATATTTTTTATTATGAAGCTTTTAAACTGTTGATTATTACTGCCTTTGTTGTCATGTATGAGGATATCGTCGCGGGACAGGCAACATGGACGCCACAAAGTGTAATGTAACTTGAATATAATTAACAAGATAAGGCGTAAGATAGTTAACTTTTTATTCAAGCCAAAATAAGGTATGAATTTTGGGTATATTGTCAAACTTCCATTTAGAAAAGTGCCATCGGTGAGCTACTTTGGTACGAACTATGGAACCCTTTGTGCTAATATATATTCAACTAATATTATCACAAATAACAATCACCACGGGTGAAACCGCGGTAAAAAGCTAGTTCTGTTACAAGAAAGTGTTAATTACGCAGTCGAGGCCATGAAGACCACTAGCTTTGTTAATAACCCGGTATCACTTGAAAGTATCATGTCAGAAAGTAATTAAATAGTACTGTACCGCATTATCTCGTAGCTGGTTCGTCCTTTATCACGTGAGGGACGCCGTACAAGGATGTTTCAAATGACCCACTGGTCGGCCGTGGACGGGATTAATTCAAACGCTCGCCGCTTGTTATCTCCTTTTGGAGGTCGTCTCTCGTTCCAGTGACGGAGGATTGTGCGTATCGTTCGTTGTGCAAGGACGATAATCTAGTTGTATAATGGGGAGGTATTTGTTGTACGGTCTGCAACTTTATGTATGATAAGTAGAGGGTGCAACAAAAAAATCGATTCGAGTTTTGTTCTTTTTTTATGGCATACGCACGCAGACGAGCAGCCGGGCCACCTGATGGGAAGTGGCCACCGACGCCCATAGACATTGGCAATACCAGTGGTATCGCCAACGCGCTGCCTACCGTGAGACATAGGGTGTTAAGTCTCGTTTACCCAGTACATACGCTGGCTACGGTGCCCTTCAAACCGGAACGCAGCATCGTTTTCACACTACTGCTTCGCGGCAGAAATAGGCACCGCGGCGGTACCCACCCAGACGGTCTCCTGTAAAAAGGGGACCTACCACCGGTGATTTCTTCATTGGTTTCTTGTGATGTGTTCTTCTTGAAACGATTTCGTTTTTAAGAATTGAAGATTTTATACACTGCAACAGTTTTATTAGTCGTCTAAATTAGAGTTCCCACAAATAGTTATTTGGCCGAATACCGAATATTCGGCAGCGCTGTCTGCCGAAGCTCCGAAAATTCGGCACAAAATGAATGGTTATCGAACACGGTAATAATAAATTATGACATTACCACTGCTAATTGTTATTTATCTTATCTTGTCGTGTCTATAATAGTTTTCATGTTTATATTATGTGCAATTTTTCTTATATTTTGTGCTGTATTAATTTTTCACGAAGAATTATTAACGAAATTGATTTTTAATTAAGTTATAAGACCTTATTAAATCATAAAAAATTATATAATAGCTAAAATGTTATGGATTCTTAATCTACAATAAATGTTATATTAATAATAAATAATACTTCTCGCAATCGCCGTAACAACCAGTAGCTGAGGATTTTCTTTCAACTTCAAGAGTAGCGTGTGCAGTGAGGTAGTTCTCGAAAGTCGTTACCGTAATCTTTTTCGACGAAAACGTAATCTTTTGCCACCATCAAATGCTGAAAAGCTAGTTTTTATCCATCACAACTTAGTACTGATCAATTATACATACTAAAAGAATTATGCAACTAAAATATTGTAATTTAGTTATGAATACATATATATTGAGTAATATGAAGTGTCCAATAGGGCCTAAAAGGCCGATAAGCGTATAGTACCCGAAATAATTAAAAAAATCTTTAGTTTAAACGAGATTCAAAAGTTTAAATACCACAGGAATGAAATGGAGTGACCACAACACAGGTCATTCCAGCCAGTTAGACTGGATTTGTTTTGTTAATTAACCGCTCCTAATCGAAGCCACTACTGCGGCCGCTCTATATTAGAGATCAGCAGATCGTGTAGGGGATATTATAGTGCACAAATGTACGCGCAAACAAAGGTGCACTCCCTATACCTTTGTACTCTAAAAGCCCGATGGGACGGGTAACCGACACGATTGGAGAGAGATCAGGCGCAGGACCGACTTTCTTACATGTCCATCCGACGCGTGGTATGTCCTTTGACTCAATGTATCACTAAGACTGCTTCTAATCTACTGAATACTATTCGACCTTCTCGACCCAAAAGCTAAACAGCATTTGACGGATGAATTAGGCGTCCGTGAATTTTTACCCTCTGACATCCTATACCGACAGCCAAACCAACAGTTATCATAATCAGCACCAACTTCAGGCCACATCAATCGCGTTTCATAGTATTATTCAGGCGAATAGGAGATAGCTCTGCGTCCGTAGCCTAGTGGTATAGGCGTTTGCTTTAGAAACCGGAGGTCGTGGGCTCGAATCCTGCGGGGACTCAACAAATTTTCATTGTTGTTTCCTAGTTGGTTAGGACAATTTGGGTCGATCACCCAATTGTCTGAAAAGTAAGATGATCCATGCGTCGGACGGGCATGTAAAAAGGCGGTCCACCCACCAACCCGCATTGGACCAGCGTGGTGGGATACGGTCCAAAACCCCTAATGGATAGGGGTGTATTAGGGGAGGCCTATGTCCAGCAGTGGACTATTAAAGGCTGATGATGATGATGAATAGGAGATATAACCATATAGCTGTAACTAAACATCGTAACGTTAAGATGTTATCTGGCAAGTTTTTAAACCGGAACGATTTGTATAGCAAGCGCTAACACCAGGCCACGGGGGATAGGTTTGTGCCGTTAATAAACCATGTTAAATATTCAGCGTTCTACTTCCGTTCAGCTTTGTGTGCCTATGAGTCGATACACTTAGCACATTTCAGCGCAACCTCATTATTTCGCCGGGCGAATAATTAGCGATGGTGCCGGGCTAATGGGCTCACAATACATAGGGGGTTGTCGGACGATGGCGATTTTGCGTTTGAACTGGTTAAGATGAACATATAAATAACTGCTTTAGATCGGAATAAGCTAGGTGTGTTAATAATTATGGGTTTTACTAGTGGTATAGTAGCACGGGCTGGATAAATGTCCTTTCTTCTGATGATGACAGTTTATACCGCTACTTAATAAGTCATTTTTGTCATTAACACGAGATAATTGAATTTTATGAATTCATACGTACATTAAGTTCGATCGATAACCTGACCGAATGGATGACCAATTTTAACGGTATCCAACGATGATTTAGATACTGACGAGGCGAGAGAAATGCCCCCAGGCTCAGTGTGAACCCGTTTGCGGTTCAATTATTACGCTCGACGACGTGGAGTGGGCGTTCGATGTTCGATCCTGTTTTTTTTGTATGCTGCTTTTTGTATGTTCTTTAATATGGTCCTTTGGTAATCCATACCAAGGACCACACTATAACCATACCTATATGTATAACCTATAACCAATATTATAAGGGAATAAAGTGAAACTATTCTTCAAATAATTAAAGTAATTCGTTCATAGTGTTTAAATTATCACTGAAAATAGACTGTAATTGGTTAAGAAGAATTTTACACCCTGTTTCATGATGCCCGTGCTGTAACACAAGACGTTGCTTAATTTAATAGGATCACTGTAGTACTTCTTCTTTAGTACTTTAGGGTTATTTTACTATTGGCGTTTCAAATAAATTTTGAGGGTAAAGATCATATTACTATTATATATCCTGTAACCGTCTACAATATTATTCCGTTGTATAACTGGAGATTGACTTGAAGTGTATATGTTCACAGTTTATTTAAAAAACTGTTATTCTCTTACCGACGGTAACTTAACTGTTTGCTGTGATTGGTCGACCGACGTCATACGTCACTTCGGCGCGACATTCGGCCAATAGGAGAGATGTAATTTAGCGCATCAGTGTTTAAAGTTTGCCACGGATTCTAGATCTTATTTAGCTTAGGACTACTACTCTTACTATTTAGTATATGTAGGATTAAGACATAATAGGTGCCTTGACTATCCTGAAATATTGGATACTATGCCTCGTTTATTCAGTAAGTTCACTAATGCTACGGTGCCTCTTAAATTGATCGATATTGTGTGTAATCTGAATAGAATTAATAAGGATAATTGTACAAATTCCATTTAAAAGCTACTGCTAAAACTAAAAGCTGCTACTTTTTACCATTTTTATTTTTGTTAATTTTTACGCTGCTTTATTTTTAACTGTGATAGTTCCAAAAAATATTTTAATTTATTAATTGTATAATCTCGGTACAAATTACTAAAATTTGTGTATAAAAAATTTTAATTCTTTTTTAACAAGGTAGTCAAACAATTTTTTTCTTTTCATTCTTATAGACGGCTATTAAATACGTAATAATATGATATAACAGGATACTGTGTATATTACAGTGTAATTATAATTTATTGTAAAGAACGTTACTTGTAGGTATAGAAAAGTAATTAATATGTTTCCTCGTAGCCTCGGATTGTGAAAATCGATTTCAAATTTAGCATCGCCTCGTTGTTATTGTTTAGTTTTCTATAGGTTTCTGTGTGTAAATAAATAATGATTCAGATTTATATTAAAAACAATAAGAAAGATCTGGTAATTGCGCTTTAGCAATGACAACAATAGGCTGGATGAGAATAACCAAAGATCGGAAGCGGTGGCGTCCGTCAGGGGAGGCCTATGTCCAGCAGTGGACTGACACAGGCGGATAATGATGATGCTGAATGACAACAAAAGCTTGTCGCACCTCTCTGTTTCGTGAACACCATAAATTTTCAATAATCGCTAAGGATATATTCTCAGAATTTCCTATGTGCAGTTAGTACAATATTCGGTTAGGTGTCATATAAGTCACTTTGCAACATCTGATCACTGAGCGTAAATTTTTGCGGCGGCCATTTTGTTTCGGCTTGAGGCGACTGCCAGACTTTTAAAGCCACGGTTCAAATCCACCGGTCGCATTACTGCAACGTTAACCTTTCGCTTTCAATTATAACTTTTGCTGTGGTGAATATGAGGTGGTGTGAGTTGTTTTGTTTTTAATTTTGTTTTTTTGTCATTTTATGAAAAAGGAAAATTGGAGTGGCTTTTTTATGCATATGTGAATCATGGACCCGATCAATTGTGGTTAGTAGATTTTTGAACTGTTCAATTTGATCATTCAAATCGATTATTCGATTTTAACCTGTGGAAATATAATTTTTTTTGCTTTAGGAACGAAACCCATAACGATAATAGGTACCGGTAGTCCTTCATCGGTAGACATATTTCATTTGTTGAATTGACGAGTTTTCTCGAAATCTCGTTAAACCAGAGGTTTGGTTCTAAATAAAATAAACAAAAACGCAACGTTGTCGTATTTTCATTTTCTTTTGCTACATTGAACGTCTCCAAAGTTAACGCAACAGCAGAATCTTTATCAGATCATTACCTAGTTCAAATATACCATATTCTATTCAGATCAGCCACGAAACAAATTATGTTTATTCGCGAACGAAACCGACGGTACGTCTCTTTAATTGACTACGAATTATCCCTCCACCCCGTCTGCATTTAAACGCGTCGCACGGTTCGGGGCAACAGTTCCCGCCGCCCCGACCGACGTTGCGACCGCGCTCGGCCCGCGCCAGTCGCGCACTACCACGCTGTCGTTTCGCACGTCCGCTCGCCGATTTGAATTTCGAACGACACGTGTATTCCGGATTCGGTTTTCGAGTGATTTGTTTTTTTTTTGTTTCTGTACTGCCAGTGTCACTGTTTACTGTTTTTATTGTACTGCCAGTTGAAACCTCGAACGGTCTCGTACCGAGATTGTCAATACCGAGGTGGTGTTAACACTGGCTGGTTGGATCGTGGTACGCGGTGGTGATTTTGAATTTAGAACATCATCACGTGGTTGGTATATTTGTATGTTAATTCAGTGTTGTTTTCGAGTCGGACCGGTTGTTTCGCGCGCGTACCAAGTTGTGAATGGTTCGGTATCATGATCGTTTAGTTAAATTAACGACCGCCCTGATATTTAATTCTTTTTTTTTCTCGAACACTACACGTTGTTGAATAACGGGATTTTTACTATTTGTATTGCGTTTATTTTACATTTTTTAATTACAATGGTCGTTGGAAAGTGTTTTGAACGCCGGGTATAATAAATTTGTAGTCCTTTTATTTAATGCGACCGATCCTAATGTTGAAGATTATCGTCGAGTATCACATTAAGAAATAGGAGATATCAGAATAAGTCTTGGCTGAACAAGGTCTTATTTTTAGGCTTTAAAATATGAATAAAAAAAACATTGCGTACGAAACTATGCAGAATTATCGATAAACATGTAATTATTATTATTTTGTTATCGATGTAAATGCATAGCAAGTTTGTTTGTTTAAACGTTTCCTCTCCGTATTCCGTTTGCCTTGCATTACGATCACATAGCAGCTATTAAGATATAATGTTATTTGATTAATGTGTAGTCGCCGCCGATAGTATTTGTCCGCTATATAACCTTTAATTGGTGATTGTTAGTTGAATATACTTGTAGTATATGGGAATTAACATTTTGACTGGTAAACACATAGGTAAAGTTTAATGGTACAAGTAGTAAAAAGGCTATGTGTATTGATTCAATACTTAATCAAGTTAACGCTTGGAATGTACAAATCCTTATAGTTACTGTGGATAAATTTAAATTAAAGACTTTGATTTCTGTTTGTACGGCAAGTCAGTGGAATTGGTATTTTGTTTAAACAAATAGTACGTTATTAATTTTAGTAAAAAAAAAAAAACGATTAGACATGATTTATATATCGTTGTTCAACATCATCCAGCCTTTGTTAGTCCACTGCTGGACATAGACCTCCTTAATACACGCCTTTCCGATTAGGGCGTTTCTGGACTGTATCCGACCACGCTGGTCCAATATGGATCAGTGGGTGGACCGACTTTTTACATGCCAAATGTCTGGTATTATTTCAAAATAATATTTGGTCTATACAATTAGTAAAACTATATTCTTATTTGTATCATCTCTTACTCTTTTGACGGCTAAAACCATTACCATTTAAACAACGTTTAGGCTTCAATAGGGTAGATTTTCTTACAGCCGGTTTTCCTTAACGTCATCTTTTTATATTACCGGTTATTACAACCGGTTACAACCATACAATCACCTCGTGACTATCACGAAGTCATTGTTGTGGATGTTTCCGACGCATTGATATTGACATTGACATTGGGATTCACTTGTTTTATAATATGTTCATACCGGAGTAACTACGCGAACGTGAGAAAATCCACTTTATCACTACATTGTTGCTTGTAATGAAATAGATTATAGACGAGTTGCTGCCTTTTGCAGCTGCATTTATGCCCTAGTGGTATGGACGTGTGCTTTGAAAACCGGAGGTCGTGGGTTCGAATCCTGCGGGAACTCAACAAATTTTCATTGTTGTTTCCTAGTTGGTTAGGGTAATTGCCGATCACCCAATTGTCTGAAAAGTAAGATGATCCATGCGTCGGATGGGCATGTAAAAAGTCGGTACACCCAATAACCCGCATTGGACCAGCGTGGCGGGATACGGTCCAGAAACCCCCGGTGGAGAAGACGTTCAACAGGGAAGGCCTATGTCCAGCAGTCGACTAACACAGGCAGATGATGACGACCCAACATTTTAGAGCTTTCCCAGGATCTAATCGTGTACCCTGAATTGTAAAGTAATTAAACGGGATTACGTTATATTGTGTTATTTATTATGTATTAGTATGTACCTAGGTTATGTTTTTCCGTGTATGATTTGATTTTATGCGAGATGAGCATTGTGATTTCTAAATTTCTTTTGGTATTGAACTGGTAGATTAAAGGTTTTGATTATATTTCCAAATTATTATTTCTTTTGTTTACGCGATTACCATACATTATTAAATAAAATTAAAGTCTACCCCGTGACCACGGCCGCTGGAAAGTGTTCGAAACGTCGGGAATTTAAATATGTAAAATGAACGCGATAAAATCCGTGAAAAGTAATTTTATCAAATAATATATTTCCATGTATATATTTATTTCGTGTTTTGTATCATCTCATCATCAGGGATGTAAACGTTTTAAACTAAATGCTTATATATCTGGATAAATTTAATGTCAACTTTCTTTGACAACGTTGGTTTTTGTTTTAGTTTGTTACAAAGTACTTGTAGAGGATGATGTTATTTTACGTATCACCTATAAATATATACAATTTTGTTTTATTTTATCGATGATTTTTATTAAATTTAAAGAAGTTAAGTATTTTATCAGACACGTTAGAAAAATATGGTTTAAAAAAATTGTATTTGGTTTTTATTTCAATGTTTTTGCCTTGTATATAAAGAAGTTTTGTAATAATTGTAACACACTTAATACTATCTATTTAAATGATTACAACTTACGCCTCGCTCTTAACAACGTTACTTTTAAATATACCGTTTTGTTCGTGAGCTATCTTTTCGTTTAGCCTTTAATGAGGTTATCATCGCTCGTCTTTATAGTCTCCAATAATAATTTTCATTTTCGTGACGAGTCATTAGAGGGGCGTCTTATGTCATTAATCATTCATATTTAATCCTTTTCCGTTGCAGATGTTGTTCGGAATATAGATAGGTCTTAGTACGGATCCGAAAATGTTGCATATGCTATTAGATTTGATATCAATGTTACTGAGAAATAAAATAGAACTATAACGTCATATATATCTTTAAAGGGAGAAGTAAATAAACATTGTTCAATATATAACAAGTGACAAGTAAAGTAGATACAGAGGAATTATGGAATTTGAATTTTTTAAAGTTTTAAATATGATTAAAGAATCACTGAAAAGAAAGATGACTTAGCGCATAATAAGCGGCTACTAGCGATTAAATATATCCAAAGGCGTTCTCTTTTCAAGTAGGAGTTGTCTTTCGTGTAGATAATACGTCTGTTAATACATATTGTTTGTTGTTTTTATTCTATGATAAACAAATCAGAAGCCAATTGTCAGCGTCGAAAGACAATCGATAGAAATAAATGGTTTCCTATTATAAGTACTGCATTAATTAATAACTACGATCTGTATTTATGTTTATATTTGATGCTGACGAGAATAGATGGAGGGATATTTCGTTTAATTAGCTAAAACTACACAAACTATTGTTATGTTTCGTGTCCACTATAATAAGCTACTATTTTATACGCACTAGCTTTAAACGCATAATTTTTTGTAAGGGTAAAAGTCTTAATTGTAAACCGTTTTGTTGTAAACTTTAATAATCAGTGAGTCAGTAATTATCAGCGATATAAAGTGTAATTAAAATCCTTTAAATAATGCAGACTAACTTATATAATATTAGTTACGTACGTGCGATATTGCGTTAATTGGTCATCTTACCATTGTAATTAACTTAACTTAGGATATATCTTGTTTAAGGATGGGAATTGAAAAGAATAATTAAATAATCAAATATTAGATTAATTTTTTTTTTATGGCATACGCAGCAGACGAGCAGTCAGGCCACCTGATGGAAGTGGTCGCGACACCCATAGACGTTGACAATACCAGTGGTATCGCCGACGCGCTGCCTACCGTGAGGCATAGGTGTTAAGTCTTGTTTACCCAGTAAATAGCTGGCTACGGTGCCTTCAACCGGAACGCAGCAGTGTTTCACACACTGCTTCGCGGCAGAAATAGGCACCGCGGTGGTCCACCAGACGGTCTCCTGTAAACAGGGACCTACCACCGGTAAAATTTTGTTATACACTCAGACGAAGTCGTACTGGTCAGTTAGTTAATTAAAATATTATACGTTATTTGGACTCGTGGATGCCTGGTAGCCATTGCCTTAGATTGATGGCGCCCTGTATGGAATTCATAATGGACGATTGTCCGGTCATAGTGGCCATCATTGGCCGGCGCGTACGTGTCTCGATTTAATTGACCATAAACCGGCTCGCTCTATTGTCTATGGATATGGTTTGGAAACTTTGTCGATGGTTTAGTATTTAGTTTTGAATGTCGAGTGAATAAAGGACGATAAGAGTGTAATTATCCAAGTGTCGGATTGGCACATGGAGTCGCGCACAGTTGCCTAAACCATCACTGACGGTCGATATAGGACGATGCTGATCAAATTTACTGACAACTTTGACAATGATTAATCGAATAAGGTTTATATTTTTAGATGGAGATGTCAGTCTGCGCATGATCAGTTTTCGGGTAAAACTTAGTGGCTGAGAAGCAACCCCGTAATAGCGTAATTTAATACTTGTTTTGCTAATTAATAATATTGGGCAAGAAACATCGAGTAACAAAGTTAGTATAATGGCAATAGTCCCGCTGAGTTTTCTTACGCCGGTTCTTCTCAGGTGAGAAGGCTTACATTTCCGAACCGGTGGTATTTTATTAAACCATCAGTAAGTAAGTGTAATGCTACTTCATCTTCAGCAGTTACTATCTTCTGTCAACTTTATTATATATTATATATAATAAAGTTAACAGAGGATACAACATCTGTATCTTTTTTATAAGTTCCTTTACAAATAAAACTATTCAATAGACTGTACTACGTTTCCTGTTGATAGTTCCAAACGTCTTTGACTCTGGAAGTTTCAATGGTCATTACCAGTGGATTATTAAGATAAAACTGCTTCACAGTGTAGTAATATTTTTGCATTGTTCACAAACATTCAAGATCTTGTTTGGGCCATGAACAAGATTTTTAAATGTACAAATTTGCACTTAACGTACCAAACGGTTTGCGTCAAATTGAATGTAAACAAAAGCGTCGCCGTATTGTTCCCGTCCCCTCGAATGTCTAGGAGTACTTGCCTGTAGTGGGTATTATTTAAAGCCGATGGTATTGTATGCTCGGTTCGGCCGATTTCTTATCGGTATTGGAGTGTATGAAGTTGCGACGTGGCCACTGTCTTTAGCGGATTGTGATGGATGATAACTGCCTCCGTAGCTTAGTGGTGTGGGCGTGTGCTTTAGAAACCGGAGGTCGTGGGTTCGAATCCTGCGGGGATGCAACAAATTTTCATTGTTGTTTCCTAGTTGGTTAAGGCAATTTGGGACGATCACCCAATTGTCTGAAAAGTAAAATGATCCATGCGTCGGATGGACATGCAAAAGTCGGTCCACCCACCAACACGCATTGGACCAGCGTGGTGGAATACGGTCCAAACCCCCTAAATGGATATGAGGGTATTAGGGGAGGCCTATGTCCAGCTGTGGACTAACAAAGGCTGATGATGTGATGTGTGATGGATGAGTTTTGGATGATGATTGTTAATGAGTATGATTTAATGGTGGATTGTTTGATGGTTAAACGATTTGTGGTTGTGAATGGTTCTGATGTTGTCCTGCTTTGTTTTGGTGGGTTTTTTTGTGTTTGCAATGTTGTTAGACTATCCGTAAACAACGTCACTTATGGCTCGGCCTGAGTGTTGTTATGCGTGTGACGTATTTTATTGGTGTATCAGTAGTTAACTGCTTGATAGCAAACTTGAATTTAAATAATTGTAAACAATGCAATTTATTGTGGCGTTGACTCGTTATTATTTTCATATTAACGTGTATTTGACTTACTTGAACGTCTGTTGTGCTGATTTTTGTATTTATTACAATCATTAATCGTGTTATTTGAATAGAAAAAGATTATGACACTTTGTATATACAGTTATTGTGCGTAGATGTGACAAGTTTACAAAAAAGGACTCGTCTTTCGTCGAGGGCCCCTTTTGTCTGAAGGAGATGAGTTTCTTTCAATGCGACCCCGCCAGATGAAAATGTGAGAAGGAATAAATGAGCCTTCTTGTGGTTGCCTCGTTGCTTTTACGCGACAATTGTTTGAAGCTTATTGTAGGTGGGGGATTATCTTTGGTATTATCATCCTTTTGTACTTATCAACGTTGGCAAATGATAGGTTTTTGTTTTGCGTGTTTATGATATAACCAAACAAGTAATCTATAGCAACAAAGTCGTTCGTAGGTATTGTTTGATTTTAGTCGACTGTCGCTCAGTGATCGTCATCTGAGTGACTATTACGCGTTAGAACGTTATAGCATGTAGTTTATGTCACCTACCACGCTCGCCGTAGCCTAGCGGTATAGGCGTGTGCGTAGGGTAAACCGGAGGTCATGGGCTCGAATCCTGCGGCGACTCAACAAATTTTCATTGTTGTTTCTAGTTGGTTAGAGCAATGTGGGCCGATTGAGTGCAATTGTTTGAAAAGCAAAATGATCCAAGTAAAGTCTTTCCACCCACCAGACCGCATTGGTCCAGCGTGGTGTGGGATACGGTCCAAAAACCCGCTAAATGAAGAAGGGTGTATTAGGGAGGCCTATGTCCGGCAGTGGACTATCAAAGGCTGATGATGATGACCACGTTCGCGCTCATAAATATTTGTCGCACAATCATTAAAAGTAATTCGAGCATGTATCATTTGTTGTATTACTGTTTTCGTCGTACGGAAAAGAACAATCATAAGAAAACTTTACAACACATAATTTTAGTAGAGTATTTAATCATCAGGAAGTGGTATCAAGTATCTATCATTGAAACCATCACAGAGTCACATAAGAAGACAAAAGTTTTGGTAAATTTCACGTTTTGTTCGGCTCCGGTATTTTGAATTTTGTCCCAACTTTAAAATCCTTGGTCCTTACGTTTTCAAAGTGCTGTCATCATAACAGAAGAGAAATGTTATTGCTTCCTTAAATTGCCCATTTATAAATTAGGCTACTCGAGTAATAAGGTGCTTGGGTCCAATAAAGAACGGCTGGCGCCCCTAGCCCACCTTCTGGGATAAATCAGGAGCTACGATCGAGGGCGAGTTGTAAAATTACTTTTCGGTTAGCTCCTTTAATATGTGGGAACTGGCGTTAATTAAGTTGTTTTATTTATTGTTCCTTTTGATTATAGGAAAATGTATTTTTTATGAAGTGATTTTGTGTGTAATTTATTGAGTTGTTATATTAAACTAGGTTTTACCTTCTGTATACGAACGCGTATATTTATCGACGTCGGAACGGTTCGATTCTGCCTTTAATTTTTATTAAATTCTATAATTATTGGTTGCGTCTATAAGGAAAACGTCCAAACTGTTCTACTAGTACGAACTGTTTTATTAGTATAATATTATGAAGTCCTTTAAGTTTCAATTACTGTACAAACTTGTACACGAATAGCCTTTAATTTTAATTAAATTATAATTTGGTCTGACTTTTCCATTGTTTTATCTGTAAAAAATAAAAATGTAGGTTGCATATTAAAATAATCCACCATTGTTTTGTAATCTGCCCAGTCCGTTCTAACGCGTAGGCGTACCGGTATTGATCGACGTCGATATTGTATAAGCATTTAATACCCTCGATTTAGTCAGCTTCAATCTACTTCCCTTTATTGTCTATTCTAAATCTAGGTTTCTTATTTTTATTCACGCGATTATTATACATATCAAATGAACTATTCCAAAAACATTGGAATACCGACATATACCAGCTTAGTGTGCCCGTAAGCGTGGATGCTGGAAAAGGTACGAAACATCGGGTATGCATCATGCATCATCAGCCTTGATAGTCCACTGCTGGACATAGGCCTCCCTAATACACCCCTTTCCATTGGGGGTTTGGACCGTATCCCACCACGCTGGTCCAATGCGGGTTGGTGGGTGGACCGACTTTTACATGCCCATTCGACGCATGGATCATCTTACTTTTCGACAACTGGGTGATCGGCCCAATCGCCTAACCAACTAGAAACAACAATGAAAATTTGTTGTGTCCCCGCAGGATTCGAACCACGACCTCCGGTTTTTAAAGCACCGCCCATACCACTAGGATACGGAGGCAGGCAGACATCGGGAATTAATATATAAAACTAAAGGAAAAAATACGTAAAATTCGATATCTAAGTTTTTTCTTAGTAACATTTTATTTTGATTGTGTACCGTGTAGGTTAATGTGTTAATATGTTAGTGACTACTTGATATGAAAATATTGTCTTGTTGTACCAGGGTTGCATAAAATATAGAGGCATAGAGTACGAACGTAGGGTAAACATACTTGAAAGTTTGTATTCTGTGCTCAGAATAATACATAATACGCGTTAAATACTGAACAGAGACGTATCAAATCCTTACTATGTGAACAAAACACTAGATTTGACGTAATACTTTATATGACGTTCGAAACGAGTAAATTTTGGCACGATTAGACTGACAGGCTGAAATGTAGGTTAAGCTATGGAAAAAAACATTTTTATGTTATCCTGTTATAAGCTTTCCGTTTGCAGGAAATTCAATTGTCGAGTTAAACGTACGCGGGTCTCATAGCGATCCGGGATAAGGCTTTTTCATTATCGAGATTTATTTCCACACGTCTTTTGCATGTTTCTGCTACCCTGGTGTTGTTATAGATTGAATTAACATACGTTGACAAATGTTTATTGTATGTTGTTTCGTCACTTGTATAATGTTGGTTATGTCATTTAATCGTTCTAGTTTTTAAAGGATCCGAATGTTAATTTAATTGGTCTTTAACCTTTTTCGATCTTTGGATTAGTTTGTCAGATTAATTGTGCAATATTAGGCTACCTTCTATGATTTTGTTCTGTATGGAAACTCGTTTTAGATTATGCAGTCGGTCTAAATGTAATCTAACTTATCCAACTAATCGTATTTTAATGTATTATTACCATTACCTATACAGTAAAAACTCTTGAACGAAAGAAAAAATAAAATAATTTTACGTAATATAGTTTTGCATCATAGCATAATTAAAGATACGCACATTTACTTCAATTCTTATTTATAGTGGTCATGGGACATACAAAACGTATGTAGTTGAATTCCACGCCTTGTGATTTTTAGATTTTTGGAATTGACTTTTTAGGGGTCAAAAGTAGCGAGCGTTACTCAAGGATAATGTACCTTTTTAACAAGGGAAATGATGTTTTAACTTGACAAACAAGCAGACATACAGATTATTCCTCTTTATAATATTAGTATAAATGTTTAATGATATAGCATTTAATGGAATGTATACATTATCGTTTTAATTACATTTAACCATATTACGCAACCCGTTCTCCTCGCATATTCATTCGATTTGTTCAAATGTAGTGCGTATGGGAAGTTTCCATATTTATGATTGCCTGGTGTGCATTGAAACAACATTGTGGTGACGCAACGCCTCGCCTTTAGAGTTGACAGTGCCGCAGGAAACGAGACAAAGTTTGTTTGTCAGTTTTATTGTTTTTTTTTTCTGTTTTTTCTAAAGATATTTAATTTTAGAATCGTTACGTTTTTTTACGTAGATTTAAAAATGTTATGATGATGTGATGCGATCATGTTTTCTGATAGTTTTTATGGTATGATGGTTTTGTGATATTTTTCATGTTTTGAATGGCATAGTTGAGTAAAATTTATTAATACCATAAGTTGATGATGGCCTGGTATTAAACTTAGAAATCGAGACCGATGTAACCTCCTATAACATGAGGCAATCGAGTATTACCCGTGATGAGATACGTAACTCATTTTTTTAAATTATATACAAGAATCACAGAAGCGTTTGTGCATTAAATCAAAATGTACCGAAGTATTCTTCGGCTTTCTTGTACCTTTGACCTTATTTAGAATTGTATCTGCAATTCCTAATTGGCAAGGAAACTTAGCTAACTATATCGTGCAGAATTGTAGTGAATTCTTTTCTTAGATTTTTATTTTCATGTCATCGTTCAGCATAGCTTTGTTTGACTAATACACGAAGCGCTCAACCTTTGGCTAGACTACGTAAGATTGGTTGCTTTCCTCTTGTTCTTGTTCTTATTCTTGTTTTGTTTTGTTTGCATTCTTAGCGTTTGTCTCTCGAATCGAGATTTTGTCTTGTTTTTGTTTTGGTCGTTGTTCTTCTGATGGTGAATCGAGTGGATGAAGATGCGTCGAGGCTGGGATATTGTTTGTGTTATTGACTTTTTTAAAGTTTATCTTTAAATGCATTTGTTCTATGCATTTATATTTAGTTTATATACTTTATTGGTTTTTTGTTAGGGTCTATTGTAAAGGAATTCAACGCGATAGCTTCCGTAAAATAGTAGCATTTTTCATGTGCAAATGGTAATAGCACAAACGTTAACAGATCTCATATAAAATTACATAATTTAAACCACTTTTCTTTTTAAATTTGCTAAATAATTATTATTGATATCTTTTTATCATTGGCTGCTATTGATAATTTTAAAACTAATGGTACAAATAGAAATTGGCCAGGACCAAATAAACTGATTTCTATTTTGAGTAGCCCAACTTGAACTGCTTTTGTTTTTGCTTTTTGTTAAATTAACGCACTCGAAGAATTAACCGGAACGAGAATAATTTTTGTTCCTTTCGAAATGTCTCGAGTGGGCCAACGTTCGTCATTTGTAGATGGGAAAAATTGTTACGTTGTTATTTTTAACAAGATGAGATCTGAAAAAAATTATAAAATATTTTTGACGAGAAAGCTTTTATTTTTAATTGATGTCACTGATGCTTGTTAAGATTAAACATTATTGGTGCAACAAGGCCGTTGCTAATATTCAGAAAATTCTATCTTGATATTAATTTAAAAGGTAAGGTAAAACTGCCTCCGTAGCCTAGTGATAAGGGAGTTTGTTTATAAATCTGAGGTCGTGGGTTCGAATCCTGCGGGGACTCAACAAATTTTCATTGTTGTTTCCTAGTTGGTAAGGGCAGTTTGGGCCGATTACCCAATTGTCTGAAAAGTCAGATGATTCATGCATCGGAGGGCACGTAAAAATCGGTCTACCCATCATTTGGACCAGCGTGGTGGAATAATGTCCTAATTGAAGAAGGCATGTAGTAGGGGTATGGTTCAGCTGTGGACTAAAACAGGCCGATATGATGAGAATAAAGATACTAACAATAAGAAGTTTGCCGTGGGGCCCTCATATTAATAGACTGTCGAATAAACTCAGCTCTGCAGTATATGCTGTCAAGAAAATCAGACAATTAACTGACGTGGAGACGGCCCGGTTAGTATACTTTAGCTATTTCCACAGTGTTATGTCTTATGGCATTCTACTGTGGGGAAGTGCGGCGGAAACTAATACGATCTTTGTTCTCCAAAAACGAGCTATTCGAGCGGTTTATAACCTGGGCCCCAAAGAATCCCTGAGAAAATTGTTCCCAGAGATTAAAATACTAACCGTTACTTCTCAATGCATATTCGAAAACCTAATGTATGTGCATAAAAATAGAAATGATTTTTGCAGACATTGTGATGAACATAACATAAATACTAGAAACAAACATAATTTAATCTTTCCAGCAACTAGACTGCGAAGAATGAGTTAATCTTTTATGGGACAATGTATACGCTTTCACAAAAAAATCCAAGTAAACGTTCAGACTTTAACTGTTAATAAATTTAAAAAGTAGTAAAGGAACGTTTATGTGTTAAAGGTTATTATAACATATATGAATTTGTAAATGATAACACAGCCTGGTAATGGAATGCTCGCTCCAGGCTTTTTCAAGTATAATATACGTATGATAGTACTGTATGTAGCTCATAAGAAAATTTATATGTGTATATTTGATTATTTTAAAAGATGACAAAATAGGCCCTCTGAGTTTCTTTCGCCGGTTCTTCTCAGGTCGGAGGCGTCCTATTCCGAACCGGTGATAGCGTCCTTGACAATCAATAAGCGAGTGTTACACTTCTATATTGAATAAAGATATTTGAATTTGAATTTGAAGAAGTATTGTATACATTGAAGGTTTTATTATAAAGTGTTATCTAGTTATGTAAATTTTATTTTAAAAACACGAAAAAATGTCGGATTTTCGTGATGCGCATCGTAAAAATCTACTCTCATAATTTTTCCCTAACGCGGCAAAAGGAGTATAACTTCAAAAATTTACTTGGAATGTTTTACGAATTTCCACGTCAATTTCGACGTAATCCATTAGTCTCCGTTTTCTATTTATATCGCTTCTTTAAGCCCTAACAAATGATCTTTGAGTGTTCGCAAATTGAATGTAATCACTTTGCAAGATGATGGAGAGTAAATAGCTTCGGGTAATTGCTTAGGCCGATATGCAAATGCAACGCGGGGGAGTGGGTTCGAATTTCATTAATCTTTAGGGGCGTTAAATTCTTTATGTTAAGTTAAAGTTTTTTATAGTAAAGATTATTTAATAATCCTATTATCTTCATCATCAGCCTGTGATAGTCCTCTGCTGGATATAGGCCTTCCCTAATACACCCCTATTTATTAAGGGGTTTTTGGACCGTATCCCAGTACGCTGATCCAATGCGGGTTGGTGGGTGGACCGACTTTTTACATGCCCATTCGACGCATGGATCATCTAACTTTTCAGACAATTGGGTGATCAGCCCAAATTGCCCTAACCAACTAGAAAACAACAATGAAAATTTGTTGAGTCCCCGCAGGATTCGAACCCACGACCTCCGGTTTCTAAAGCACACGCCCATACCACTAGGCTACGGAGGCAGTTATGTTACCTATTATCTTTAATATTATAATTAATACCTGAGGGATTAGCGAATATGATGTCTCAGTTCGTAGACGATGGATGGATCGATGGATTGAAAAGTTGTTAATTCGCCAAAGGATTTGAGACTTGTGGGTACAAATTCGCCAGATTCACGCCACTAGGCTATACAGGCAATTGTGCTAAGTCTGCTAACGTGTCTCTATAGAAGTTCATGCCAACACTGATATCCATTCAGGCAAAGGGCAGTCACAGCACTTCCCGTTCCTTCACCCCCCGTCCGATGTACAGAAATAGTCGCAGGCTTTTGTTCCTATCCTTCCATCCGCTGTATTATTCAGCGTCGTAGACGCGCACCGTAGTTACGTTGTTCACGCGCGCTTGAAAACGTATCTACGTTGACTACGTTGGGGCGGACGTGTATCGATTTTGCAGACGCGCCGATGCACAGCGGTTCGGACGATGTCTGGAATGCTGGGGATTGTGTTTTGTGTTGTCTACGTTTTGTTTACGTTTACGGTGTACAGTTTTGTTACGTTATTTTTTTTGATAATTGGACAGTTTATGGTGGTTGTGTTTCGATCGATTGTTTATTGCGATGCTTGTTTGGAATACGGCTGTTTGGAATAATGTTTTCTGTTTGCTTTGACTTTGACTTTGAATAATGTTTGAATAATGTTTTCATTGTAGGTACCTTACCGTTTACGATTTATTGCGGTTTTTATTATTGTTTTATAGGAAATTATTGTGAAATTTATTAATTATTTCGTAGCGAATAAATAAAAACTAATTATCTTGTGCCGTTTCGTTTAGTTTTAGTACAAATAATTGTCTTAATAACGTCGCACACTCCACGAAGTTTCAATGGATTCGATTAGAACTGGTTATAGTATTAACGCTACAATTTACTCAGGACTTTGTTGGTGGATACAATTTGCTAACGCAATTTCTGTCCAAATTTATGTTTGACCCCTTCTCTTGTAGATAAACCCGTATCTCCTAAACTAACAGAATTCAAATACTCTGCGGGAAATTAGTTAATATTCAGCATTATAATTACTTCTTTTGTTTTTAAACATTTTTATCGTTTTTTTTGCTTTTGGTAATGGCTTCTCTCGGGTATATATATAAACAATGCGAGGTAGTACAAAGTTAAAAGCGTATATTTTGTGGTGTTTAAGCTATCAAAACGAAAAGTTTCATTAATATACATTAATTACTTTTTCACTTATAGGCTAACAAACATTCGTACTTACGAACATTCTAATTTATAATATAAGTAGGTTTCCTGCACGTTAAATATAAAGACGTTGCTTTTCTAAGCTCGCAGCTTACGTTTAGCTGGAGCGGTAAATCGTGAAAATAAAACTGCCAAGCAGCCGGGCGTTTGCTAACGCCAATAAATAAACGCCAAAAGGTGCCCGTCCCCGCTGCGAGTAATTGGCGTCTTGGACGGACGAGAAACGTCCAATTAACTCTGTGACCCGGGATTCGAAGCAGTTTTTCCTACGCTTAGCGTAAACATTCACAGCCATTAGGTTCTAGTCAGTTACTAGCCTTAGTTTGTTAATTTTGTATTAGAAAGGCTAGCTAATTGTATCTATTATTGTAAGGAATTGTTTGGAATAAATACAAAAGCAACAAATGCGTCATTGTCTTTGTATGATTGTGTCTTTTTATATATCTATTTTTCGTAGAGTATTTTGTGTATGTTGTTAAAGCTGGTTCAACGTATTAAGCGCTTGATATTAATCCTTTTTTAACGTGACAAACTGTGATGTATATTGTGTAGTGCAAACAAAATAATATATGGAATATCTTGAATATATTTCCTAGAAGTAAATTACTTTATCTCCATCTTATTTCACTACTTTTTTAATTATTTAATTTCACTTTATTTATTCATTTTCAGTTCATCTTATTAATATAGTGAAAGACAGAAGCGTCACGTTGTTTTATATATTGGTGAGATGTAAGTAGCTTGACTGACAGTCACCGGTCAGTAATCGACTAATGCCATAGTAACACGTAAATCGTAATTACATTACGTTCAAAACAAAGCACGTCTTTGTTATAATCTAAAGTACGTTTGTACCTCTCAGTTTCATTTTGCAAAAGACCCAAGGCGAGTGGTCGTTTGTTCCCGTTATTTGGGTCAGGGAACGTTTTATCCGTGTAGGTCGATAACCGGAAGGGTCCCGAGGGAAACACAGAGTCGGGATGACGTAGCTAAGTGTTGTTGCCTCTGAATGACCGTTGGGGTTTTGTGTACGAAGCGATTGATGACCTACGTGTCGGAATTGGGGGCTTTTTTTTCTGGATGGAATCTGGTCTGTTGGGATTTGTATCGGTTGCGATTGTTTCTGACGTTGTTTTATTGATGTATTTGTATGTTCTTTTGTTTTTGTACGTGAGATTAGGAATGATATAGGTCTAGCGTTGGGAACGATCTATATGAAATTGATTCTAGCCAGCCAGTCGTAGTTTGAATTGAAATTATATCTATATTTAGTCGGGTGAGTGTTTATATGATGGTAAAAACGTATGCTCAAGCGAGCTGTGATGTTATGTAAAGATCTTTTAATGCTAAGATTAATTTTAAAGGACGTAAAAAAAAATTAACAAACCATTAAAACTTACTAGACAGCTGGTCGTTTGCTGCGTTAATTTTTTGCTATGTCTTGTCTATAAAGCCCTGAATTGTGTATACTTAAGGCAACAAGTAACACCGAAACAGGCAAAATTAAAGGAAATAACTAAATTAGGAACCCTTACGGTTCGGTTCATAATTTTATTCATTCCGAGGATGACAAAAGTGTAGGCTTTAAAATTTTTACTGTTTAAATATAATCTAAGTATTACTCAGCTAATCCGAGAATTTAGAATGTTAAACAATACAATTTGGGCTAGTCTACTATATCGGCACTTTTGTATTGTAAAACGTACGGTATTGATACAGCTTTTAGGTTGTACCGTGAAATTGGGAAACTATAGGAGTGTTGTATCGGGAATTGGGTTTCCGTTGGCCACTGTACGCGTCTGGAGTTTGAAATGTTTGAACCTGATTGTGCTATCGAAATGTGCCTTTAGAATAGTTTTGTGTCATGTTTGTGTTTAGGTTTATTGTTGCAATATTACAAAACAACAACATACACTGTATAAACTGTGGCGTATAATATGAAATTGGCAAATTATTAATACTGATGTTAAAAATTAGAAATCGCGTGGTGATTGTTTACGACGGCGTTCTACCAATTACAATTCTGCATTAGTATTTTTAGATCTCGTATAGTTGAAGTAATTAAGATTTTTTCTTCGCTAGAAAATACTTTTGACTGTAAGTATAATATTTATAATTTTTATTTTTAACTGAAGCATTCTAAGAAGTATAACATACTATTTTACATAAGAATATCCGCGAAAGGAATACGTGGAATTATTGTATTAGAGTTACCTTTTGTCGTAGCAACGTTTTTAAATATTAATTTGAATCCGGTTTTGCTCTGCTCCATTTCATCGTCGATAACACTACATAAATTAACTTTCGCTCAATAGAAATGGGTCACTCTATAAACTTATTAAAGTCGGTCATGCGATTTATGTAATGGTCCTCCGCAAGGCGAAATTTATTGCGCACTTTGAGCTTTAATTTATGCACTAACACCCGACAAGTTATCGTTAAGGAAGGCTAAGTTCGGTGCCCGGTTCAGTTTCTGGAAAGTTCATTTATTTCATCGAAGCGAATATTGGCTTGGGACTTTTGAAAAGTTGACTGTACACGTTTTGAACCTTTTTTGCTGTCGTGTATTTATGGAATTTGCGATTAGTATATGGGTGGCGAAACAACGTCGGCTACAATGTCTAATTACCTTAAGTTCTATATTTATGTTTAAGTATAAAAATGTTGCCCACAGTTTCTATTTTTGTTTCAGCTAAAATACAGCGTCACGCTCTTTAGAACCGTGATACCGTTTGTTTTTTGATTAATTTCAATTCTAATAGTTCATCATCAGCCTGAGTTAGTCCACTGCTGGACATAGGCCTCCCAATACACGCTTTCCCCATTAGGGGGTTGCACCACCACGCTGGTGACCAATTTTGATAGTTATGTAATAATAATAGGTGGCACGTTCATATTTTTAGAGCCCGAACTAGGAAAGTATGTGCTATTTCTAATGTAGGTAGAAGAAAGTGGTCTGTAAACATTAATCTTTTCCGAATGAAAGGGGAACCGTTGCCCGTCTAATTACTTGGTAAATAAAACATTACATTACGCGCACTATACGATGGCTAGTGAATATTTATTGTTAGATGACATGGGTGTGACAGTTACGGATACCCGTAAGAAATGTAGTGTATCCGTCTACCATTAACTAGTCAACAGATGTTATTTAACAGAAATAGCCAAAATTTTAACTCGGATGATTAATTTTTGAAGTTGACTCACGATAATCCAAGAAAGAAATATTTGTCTGAAATCGATTTAGTTCTCCAAACCATTAAAGATAGATGTTTCTGTTCTGTCTTTCAGTCTGCCTGTGTATTTTCTACTATTTTTTAAAGCCATGTCGCTCTTATGGAAAATATTTTACCACACATATATGTTGACGAATGTCAAGCTGGTTTTTATAAAAATGATATTGTCAACAAACTTATATACATAACATACAGATGTTTGTTTTTTTTGCCATCCGCCTAGTTCAGAAACTGGGTCAAGAGCGTACTCCAAAGTGGGACTGGGTCTCGACGCGTGTAATGAGCCGACTGTATCATTTCTAAAACTTTGCTAATATTTTTGCATGAGAACCGACCGAGCCGCTGCGCCGCGCAGTAAAGCTGTGCACATGCATACGTCTTTATATATATATTAACTTGATATATGGGAATGTAAATGTTTTACAGGTTCTTTTAAAAAAAAACAGTTATTTCGTGGTTAAGGTTTAGGTTCATTTTTAACAATAGCGAGTAAATGCGGCAATTACATCGTGTTATTCTGAAGTGTAAGAAAGCACTTTTTGTATTACTCAGTTTATCTTATACTCTAAATCGTTGGGTGGATTTAATCTGGTAATAACTTAAAAAAAACAACAGCTTTTACGTTATGTACAAGGAAATTTCAATGAAAAGAAAACGTTTTCTTTTTAGGAACGCTAAATGCATTATAGCTATATAGTTGTTTTGTTTAAAAATATTTAGTATTTTAGACGTCTAAGCTACCTATAAATATCGGAAGGAGATGAAATAGCTCTACCAGTTAGTACTTGAAACGGGCTGGCCTTCGATACGCTATCGATAGTTGTAAGTTTTGAGTTGAACTCAATTTAGGGAGCTTAGTATTAGTCGATGTCCAAATAGGATGTTGTATGCAAATATCGGATCTCTTTGAAGTAAACTTGAAACGATTTTCGTCTCTGTTGAATAAGGTTCAACCGTTCAGTTTAAGTGCCTTTGTGGGGATGTGGCTACTGAATATGTTATCTGGAATATGTTTTGGATGTTCGAGAGATCGAGTTAAATATATGTTTGGAGTGAATGTTCTCGTCCTTTATGGTGGTTAAAGCACATTATTTTGTTTCATGTATTCGAAATTATTGTGAGAGGTATTAGGTCCTGTTTTTTATAGGGGCGCCGTCTGGGGTGGTACCACTGCGGTGCCTGTTCATGCCGCAAGCAGTAGTGTGAAAACACTACTGTGTTATGGTTTGAAGGGTACCGTAGCCAGCGTATTTACTAAATAAACGAGACGTAACATCCCATGTCTCACGGAATGCAGCGCACTGGTGTTACCCTTGTCTATGGACGTCAGTGATCACTAAACATCAGGTTGGGTCGACTGTTCGTCTGCCTTCGAATCCGATAAAAAAAATTGTACCTGTAGAAATTTCCGTGGCGTGTATTTACGAACGATGTTGTCGTGCTGCGGGTACTTTGTGATGAAAGATGTAATTTTAATAGTAATGTTTTGTTGTAATTGAACGCGCTTGTAAATTGATATGTCGACGTACTTCAATACAACGCGGCATTAATCTTGTTTCATAAACAATCGTAATATCAGCCGATGGCTGTGATCAATCATATTGACTTGTTCTTATGAGATTTGACAGGATCAATCGGGTGAAGGGCTTGCTTGGTACTGCCTAGATTGTAATTACAGAAACCTTTGCGTAAACAAAGCGTAAGTTTTGTGTAAATTAAGTAATGTATGATAATAAATATATTTGACTTTTATATCATTTTCGTTGATTTTGTTTGTGTGTGCGTTGCGTTGTGTGCGCGACTCGATGTATACTATCGCCTAGTGCATTTAACTTTTATGTAAATACTTTTATATTTATTGCCTTACCCTAAGTAACCAGGTATAGTAATTATTTGTATAAAGAAAAGATACTTTTTGCGTAAATCCGTTTAGTAACACCGTATCTTTAAAACTGGACGTAAATGATAACATGATGACTGCCTTCGTAGTCTAGTGTAGGGCGTATGCTTTAGAAACCGGAGGTTGTGGGTCCGAATCCTGCGGGGACTCAACAAATTTCCATTGTTGTTTCCTAGTTGGTTAGGGCAACTTGGGCCGATCACCCAATGGTCTGAAAGGTAAGATAATCCATGCGCCAGATGGGCATAAAAAGTTGGACCAGCGTGGTGGGATACGGCCCAAAAACCCTCTATTGGTGAGGCCCATGTCCAGCAATGGGCTGGCACAGGCTGATGATGATGGTGATGATGAACATCATGTAGATTAACTTTATAAAAATTGTGTGAAACAAAACTTTAATTTCTACATTATTTTATTATTTGTTATTTTTTATTATATCTTAGTATTATGTTGTCATTGCCGTGTATTTAATTGAATTGCTCGTAGTTGCTGCCCTTGAAATTTTTAGTAGCAATGTTTAATGTTAATGGTCTTGCAAGGTGATATTTATAGATTATGTTTATTAATTGCTATTTGAATACAATGTATTAATGAAATCAACAATGTGTGTCGTATAATAAATGAAAAGTGTTATGTACTGTAATGATAAGTTTTGCCTAATTGCCTAATTTGTATAACTAGCGATCCGCACCGGCTCCGCGAGGGCGCAACACCTAGTGATATCCGTAAAATCTATAAAAATACCAGCGAGTCTCTACAATATTATGCATGACTTAAACATATAAACCTTTCTCTTCAATCAACTGATCTATTAAGAAATACCGTATCGAAATCAGTTGCGCAGTTTGAAAGATTTAAGCATACATAGGGATGTAGGGACAGAGAAAGCGACTTTGTTTTATACTATGTAGTGATTATACTGCTAATGATACTAATTTAAAGTGCAAAAAGTCTCCTTGAAATAGAGTAATTATTTATTAGTAATGTTTGTATTGATTTTTCTCTTAGAGTATTTAGATAGGAAACAATTAACGTTTATTTTATATTTGTGTATAAGTTTTTTTAAGGCGATTCAAATTATATTTTTACTTTGAAACCTTAGGTTGAAATAGATTCTCTTTATGCTTAGGAGCGTAGTTTAATATTATGACGGTTTCGGAATGAATGATATTCACATGACTATATCAACGAAGCGTGACATATTTGTCATCAGATGATTCATGTCGCTCACGTTGAGTAATTCTTGTTAATTCAGTCAGTCGTTCATATCACAGAACAGACAATTGGGCGTGTTGATCGGCAGTTTAGTCGAAAGGATTTTTATTGTTATCCTACTAATATTAGAAAACTAATAATAGATTTTTATTTATGGCATACGCAGGCAGACGAGCAGTCGGGCCACCTGATGGAAGTGGTCACCGACACCCATAGACGTTGACAATACCAGTGGTATCGCCGACGCGCGCCTACTGTGAGCATAGGTGTTAAGTCTTGTTTACCCAGTAAATACGCTGGCTACGGTGCCCTTCAAACCGGAACGCGGCGGTGTTTTACACTACTGCTTCGCGGCAGAAATGAGGCCTGCGGTGGTACTCCACCAGACGGTCTCCTGTAAACAGGGACCTACCACCGGTGATGATAGATGTTTCTTTTGTTTATTTATTTGTATGCGAAGGCAGACGACCATTCGGGCCACCTGATGGAAAGTGGTCAACGTCGCCCATGGACATCGGCGATACCAATAGGATGTTACGTCTACTTTACCCTCTCAATACCTACTCTGGGTTCGACGGATTAGTCGACTGTGACTGATTGATTGACATCTCGGTGATAGTTTATCGATTATATCTGTAGATATTCGATGCCATTTAACTATTTGATAAGATTGACCAACTGAATGAATTCAAGTCTTTACAAGCTAATGGATATTTATTTTTTTGATATTTGTTTGCACAATCGAAGTACGAATGACGGACGACATTTTCTTCACAGCCAGCCTTAGGGTTCAGTTATATGAATTTAGTTAGAAGTTGTCACGGTTTATGTACATGCATAAGTTAAAAGCAAACGCAACATTTATTTATAACAGAGAACAGTTAGAGAATGGAAACTAATCGAAACAACAAAAATAATATCTAGTATATAAAGTCATTCGAAGAAAAAATTAAAAAAGTGAATAAAACGTAGAAGTGTTTTTTTTTAAATAGGTTCATGGGTCTCAATGCTAAAAGTAATTCCAAGTTTTCATGTGACATAACATTTAGATACTAATGTGGTCAATACACTGCCGTTAATCGAGTAAATGTTTGATACTGATTATTGATTAAAAAGATTACTGTTTACGGTTAATCGTAAGGAGTTTAATGTCATCACGACAAACACTGACAAATGTTTTAAATGCAATGTTTGACATACATACATAATAATAAACGTCCGTTGCATTTTGCGATACGATTGTTGTTTGAAAATCTCAGACATCACCTTATCGTTTATTGGACTGATACAAAAATCTTCGATGTTATGCGAACTGGGAATTGATTAGTGGACAAACAAAACCAAGCGCCTTATCGGTCGTTGGAATCTTTGGTGAATGAAATATTCCAGTAGAAACATATGTTTCTATGATTGATTGCATTAGACGTATGGTCCCAATAAATGTTTTTTTATGCTTATGTCGATATTTAAATTAGCCATGTTGTCTCCTGCGTCCAGTATTCGTTTATTTTCTTTAAATGATCAGTCATTATCACGTGTATTTGCAATGTTTGCGAGTCATAAAAAATAAGATCTTATTCATTAAAAGTCTATCAGATTTTAAATTATAAATGTATATGTTTTATGTATATCAAAGTAAACTATTATCAATTTTTTTAACAAATTTGAGATATGAAATAGAGTTTTTTATATTATTTATTTTTTTCTAATACCGTTAACACCTTATTGCGACATTAAATTTGCAATTAATAGATATCCGTTGACAAATGTCGTGACACGAGACCAGCCTTGGTACAGTTTGAAAGAATAAAATTAATTAAGTTTTAGTACTAATCCGTAGCATGTAGAGTTAGTTGACGTGATGTGACACGTTAAATTTAGATATGTCCCGTGACGTGCGACACGGAATTTGTGTACTAAATGTCATGACATTACGTGTTGTTCTAATTTGAGAAAGATGAAAAAGAAAGAAGGTGCGATGAGCCTGTGTTTTTTGTTTACGTTCAATTTGTGTCTACTTCATGTTAGCTTGTTGTAATTGCGTGTTTATGATCTTCGTGGATGATTTAAATATCGGTGGTCGTGCGTTTGAATCCTGCGGGTATTTATGTTGTTTTCGTCTCTGTTTGGTAGTTATTTAGGGCAACAATGATCACCCGTTGTCTATAAAGTAAGATTACTGTAGCAACATTTAAAAAGCCGGTCCTGCGTCTAATCTCCTAAGAGTGGGAGGAAAAGTGCACATGTATCTTATAGATTCTGTTATAAATGATGATGTGAAAAATGGTTGATATAAATTTACTTTTAGGATTAGGTATAAGCGTATCATATAAAAGAAATCTTGTGGATTTTTTCTCGTCTCGATGTAGCAACTTTTTCTAAGTATATTCAGTTATAAAAATCATTTGATTCCGCTTACAATACACAAGTTGATTTCTATTAATAGCATTTTTTTCTAAACGTCTAGTATCTTCTGGGCGACTGTAATTGGTCATGTGGCTCATTTGTGGGGAATCCTGCGGACGTTAATTGGATAATACCTGTAACAAGGTTTGCCGGTCCATTGCGCTAAGCAACTTCGCGTTATTTAATTATTGATTGAATAATATTTATTAATAATATTTATTCTTTAAGCAATTTTTTTTTGTTTTAATCGATCTTTGTCAAACGATGTATCGATTAATAGTTTTGATTATACTATATTAAACCGAACATGTTTTCTTCCTTCCTAGCGATTTGAAACAATTGTGCAACTGTTGTAAAGACAATATTGTATTATTTTGCAATTATCGCAAAATATAACTCTTTCTCTTTCATTCTGATTTAACACACGTATCGTTCATGTAAATTTGGGATATTTACTCGAGAGTTTTAATCGTTTCATCCAACGGGAGGTCTAGGGTCTATGCCCACTGAGATAGTACTTGATAATTTCAATTAATTCACTCACTAACCCCACACACACATACTCATACTTCGGCTTAATTAATATCGCCTTTGTCTAGTGAAACTATTCTGCGGTCGGTCCGTACCGTGGCCGCCGGTTGGTTAGTTTTCCGAAATGTTGCTAGTTTTGAAGTATATTGTAGTCTACTATATATTTTAATTGCTTTTGTTAAGTTATGAGTCTACATTGTAATATTATTTCAATGTTAATGAGGTAAATAAAAAAGATCATAAAAAGTCTTGTTTCTGAGCATTTTTTCTTTTTAATAATTTGTTTAATACGTTAGTGTAATGGCAACTTTAATGTTTATCGATACTTATCTATGTTTCTTGCAAATGTATTGATCGGTCTTGGCAAATTGAAATTTTCAGGAGAAATTATAGTTCGCGCTCGAAGTGACTTTTGGTCAATGCATCGTTTTTTAATGACTTTATAGTAGTAATAAGAGGTTTGGTTTTATTTGCTTTATGACACGCTAATTAACTCACATCTCTTCTGCCAGGTTTAGGATATAAAGGGCTCTATGTAAATCAACGTACATCGTTACCACAGGTAATCATATCTCGTATTGTACGTTAAAGGTTTATTAATCACATGATAATTTTTTCTCGTCTCGTTTCGCCAACATAGTATACGTTCATCGCAAGGTCACTCGACCGGTCGTAGGTATTTATGAATGCTCAGGCGTACACACTATACCAGAGACGAAGAAAAGACGGAATTGATGTTAACAATGTTACCCATGGCAACAGGTTGACGTCAATCGCCCGAAACGGAATCTCTAGGTGATGATTTTTGTTGGATCTGATAAAAACGGCATTTTATGCTTAAACTTAACTTTAAAGACTTCCCCATCATCATCAACATCATCATCAGCCTGTGTTAGTCCACTGCCGGACATAGGCTTTACCTAATGCACGCCTGGTCCAATCCGAGTTTTTATGCCATCCGAACAGACTGATCATTACTTATATAATGGGTGATCGCCTAATTGTCCTAATGTAACCATAGTATAAATTGTTTCCGTCGATTGCCCGGGATGGTGCTGAACTTCCTACGTTATGCTGCGCTGAGGATAGGTCTCTCTGAGTCTAGGACTCTGGGACAAGTATGCGAATCGGTGGTAGTTTTTTAGAGTCCACAAGTGTTCCATGGTGTCTTGAGTGAAATAATATATTCTTTGATATGGAACAAGACTTATTTTACTCTAGTATAGTGTATACGCACCTTAACAGCTGTCCAGTGTGTTGCCATTTTTTTCTCGTTCGTATTTGCGTGTGTATGTGTTGTTTTCTTTATGTTGCTTTTCGATTTATCGTATCGCCCTTGAACTGGTATTCGTTGGGGAATACGTGAGCGTTTAAATTACGCTTGACTTGTTTGAATGTGGTATTAAAATCACTAAAAACTCTAGTAATTTAAAGTATTAGTATTAACACAATTTTTATTATAAAACGACGGTTTTTCTGCGAATCTTGTTCAGGAAAAGTTATGTTTTTGTGTTGATTTGAAAATAAATTATGAAGTTGCTGCTAACGTTATGTTACACTGTTTTAAATATTTTTGACGTACGTGCTTTGATAAATAAATTCTTGGAAATTGGGAAGCATACGTAGAAGGAGTTCTGTAGTATTTAATGAGCTTACAAGCTATTGTGAGCTGTTTTTTATGAAAAATTCAAAAGTCTTAAAACGCACAAGCTATGTTTATGTTTAAAAAAAAATATTGATTAGTTAGATAACTTAGTAAAGCCTGTACAGATATATATGCCTGTCATTAGTTTGTTATAGATATCATATCTATGTTCGGATTGGGTATTCTCCATTGAAACGTACGGCACCGACGGGCGTCTTATCTAAGTTTCCAGCTCGGTCAACAGACTCGAATCACTCGATGCGACGACATTATTGTTGTCTCAGTGAGAACATTGTACATTTAGAAGGTTGCGTTACATTCGCTCTTCACGCCGCCATCGTGAAATAATTTTCGTTTGATACGAACTGTACGTTTGAGTAAATAGCAATGTTTTATTGGAGATTGTGTTTTTGTTTAGCAGATTCATTAGGTGTATCTATAAAAGTCTATATTACTTCTACGCTTAGCTGCCTTTCACCGGTGGTAGGTCCCCTTTTTATAGGAGACCGTCTCGGTGGGTACCACCGCGGTGCCTATTTCTGCCGTGAAACAGTAGTGTGAATACACTGCTGTGGTCCGGTTTGAAGGGCACCGTAGCCAGCGTATTCACTGGGTAAACGAGACTTAACACCCTATGTCTCACGGTAGGCAGCGCGTTGGTGGTACCACTGGTATTGCCAATGTCTATGGGCGTCGGTGACCACTTTCCATCAGGTGGCCCGCCTGCTCGTCTGCGTATGCCATAAATAAAAAAACAGGATGTTTTCGCCATTTGTGCAAGACATGAAAGTAAAAACTAAGTCCGATAAATAAAAATAAAAACGTAAACTATGAATAATGATACAACAATGTAAAATACTTTAAATAAAACACATGGGTTTCTGTCCAATTATTGAAACTGCCCACTTATCATATCTCATACATAACCCACGCATCGCGCACTCCAATAATAAAACGAAAAGATGTGCGCTTACATCTATTTATACTGCTGCCTGTCCGTCTGTTGCGAAACGTTATAAAGGCATCCGCCCGAAATAACCACGGGGGGAACGAGCGATTCCGCGTTATAAATAAAGCTTAGTGGATTGTTTCTGCGCTGTGAGTCGATGTAATTAAAAGTCTGTTTGGTATGTTACGCAATATTATTAATGTTATTAATGTTAATAGTTTAATTAATGCTTGAGGTTATGTTTTGGATGATGTTTGGGGTTATCCCTTTTGGTTTTTGTGACTATTTCTCATTTAGCATTACATCTTTTAACGCAGTAAGGAGTTGGTGACTTGTTTTGTGCTTTCTTTGAGTAGATCATGTTTGTCAACTGGTTTTATTATAAAACACCGGTGATGCCTAGCTCCCTTTTGTTTTAATGGCGTTCAGTGATTGGTAAATATAACTATTTCACTTATGATGCCACATTTAAACTGCAAAGTTACAAGATCTGTCATGACCACTAGATGGAATGCTAGAATTATTGTAGTCGGAACGCTTTGTGTTTTCACTATAATCCTTATTTCACCTAGCCATTTTCCCAAGTAATTTTTTTTATCTTATTGCCTGCGCAGGTAGACGAGGAGTCGGGCCACCTGATGGAAAGTGCTCACCGACGGCCATAGACATTGGCAATACTGGTATCACCAAAGCACTGCCCACCGTGAGGCATAGGATGTTAAGTCTCGTTTACCCAGTAAATACGCTGGCTACGAAGCTTCAGACCGGAACACAGTAGTGTTTTCACACTACTGCTTTGCGGTGGAAACAGGCACCGCGGTGGTATCCACCCAGACGGTCTCATGTAAAAAGGGGACCTACCACCGGTAGATTATTTATAGAGTTATCATGGGGTCGGCTTCTAATCCATCCAGATATTTACCTGAATAACAGTTTTTACGCAGAGCGAATAGCGTCTGATCTCCACAGCCCAAAGGGTAACCTGCACTCTATGGATGAATTACAGTTTCCACTTTACTATTATATGAATAATATACTAAACACGTCACCAAGGTAACAGAAAACGACACTATGATAATAGTATGGTTTAAGGAAATCATCGCACGAAAGCGTATTTGTTCAATATTATATTTAGCGTCATTTCGTCACATTTCTATTTGCGTTCGATCGCATTGCAAATATTAGAGCAAACTGCTAAGGATAGTTATTAATATCTATCGTCTGTTTCAGTGTAATGTCACAATCGCACAAGGCGTTTCCCTTAGCGGAATCGATGACGCGATTGTTTTATGTTTTCTTTGGACTCGACTTCCCGTGACGTCATAGCGCGTGTTTACGATTGTGCACTTGTGCAACAGTCGATTGTGCAATGCATACTTGAATACTCTTTGTTTGGTACTTGTTCGTGGTAGGGCCACAGAGGGTCTATTCGTTTGGTATGTGTCCAAATATGGTTTAACATACATCGACTTGCGTGTATGATGACTTGAAATACCAAAACTATTAGTGTTAAGTTGTCGTAAACATACCTACACGGGACATCTGGAATAACATCACAGAAATAGCTGGCTGCTGACCTCTAACAGGGTGTAATAGATATATATATATATAATATTATATATATATTATATATATATATATATATATATATATATATATTATGTGTTTTATATAATAAATTATAATATTGAGTACTGCAACTGAATTAATTAGCCACAAATCACTGATTGATTGCCTTATTTTCTAATGGTGATAATATGTTTGGCATGTATACGTATTATTAGATGAGGTTAATCGTTGTATTTTGTTTTATATATATCGGCGACTGTAACGATAAAACCAAAGAGTTATGGAATGTGATAGTAAATGCTGTTTAATTTACTATCACATACTTGATAACTGTTTGCTGTCGTTACAGAAGACCGTTAGAAAATAGCAACGGCTGCTCATGGCCAAGGATTTCAAGCCTTGTCTCCTTGTCATTATATCATGTAGCATAAGTATTTTATTGTACATTTGTAAACATATTACGAATGCTCGTGTAGTGTCGCGTGTCGTCGGTGGCATTCCACTAAGGTCGTTCAAGGACCCGTTGAGGTGTGGCATATCTAATGAATCGATGGCTTTATGAGCTCGTTGTCTTCGTTGGAATGATTAATTAAAAAAAAAAAAAACTATTGTGTCCGTTTTATGTTTAACTATTAAAGGCTAAGTATTTGTTTGTGCTATTGTGTACTTGCAATAATTATGTACTTTCGTTGAACTGACGGTTTAAAGTTTTTTTTTATCAGTACTTTTATTTGCATTTTGTCTTGCAATCAACTCGTAACAAAAAACGAATATAAAGATATATAATGACGGATACTATGCCATAGAATCCATTCGTTTGTACGAAGCTTTTACGGAAATGTGCGTAGGAGGTTGAATGTTTTGGCTATTGAGGAATTAACCTTCGTGTCGCAGTTTGTGCACTATGTTACTTCCATATTCTGTGCAGGATGAAGTAGTGATCACATTGAATATGTATTTAAAATTTTAAAAGTGTCTATTGTGTAGCCAATTTACACTCGGAAAACCGTAATCAACCTATAGCAACGAGGTGGCGTAAAGCAGATCGTTCATATTTCATTATTTCCTAGCTGTTTCGCGCTACATTGTGCGCGCAGTAATATACTTGTGATCTATTAGTTTTTTTAAGTAGTCTTAGTTACGCCCAGTTATATTAACTATCTTCCAGTGAAAGTCCCGTTAAAATAGAACTAGCCATCCAGAGATTAGCTATAATGAACAGACAGACAGACAAAAATTTTGTTGTACGTATCGGTTATATATCAAAAAGTTATAAATGATAATTTTGCTAATATAATTTAAGGCTGAATGTGGATATTTGTAACATTAGAATAAATACGTTTATCCTAATGTTAAAAATAACTACTCCAATTTCATTTATGTATAGATTAGTATCAATTACATTCGATTACAACACCAATTGATCAAATCGTCAACCAATGAGTGTCAGTCGACCAACAACAACACAATACTTCGGACGCCATATCATGGCCACGGAACTAAATACACCCGAGTTCCAGGGCGGCTCTCACCGCCCCCAGCAATCGATTGACACAGTCACCGGATCATCGGCGTCCCGGTTCGTACACCGAGCGCCGACGATCCTTAGGAGATATAACAAATGCCCAACTCACGTGCCTTCTGTACGCGTGGCCGTCACTTTTAGCAAAAAGTGTCGGTCGCCTGGTGCGTGGGGACGGCAGCTTCCCGAGCTCTGTGTTAGATGAAGCTTACTAAAGACGTGAGTCTGGAAGCAACCGTCAAGAAAAAAAAACGGCTACGGTTTTATTTGTTTACATCTATTCCGAGTCTAAATTTGCTAAACTTGAGTGATGTGTTTTGTTTTAAGAGAATGTCGCTTCGGCTAAACGAAATGGCTAGCACAAAGCGCTCTCTGGAGCTGAAAAAATGTACAAAGCGTGCACAAAGGCTCGCGAATATTTCGTGGTATTAAAGTGACGCAGTGGCGGGTTTAACGTGTACCTCTATTTTAATTAAAGCATCCCCCTCACATCTCACATTTTCCCCTAAAGTGGGGGAGGAATGGCGTGAGATGTTAAGGTCTTTTTTTTACTTGTATGAAGTGTGGGGTTCGTTTGAGGAGATTAAATTTTTGAAAGCCTTGAAGCGTGAATGTGTTTAGCACTGCAGATATGAATAACTGTCCTTGGTAATAATTTTCTTGAAATAAATGTTAAACGAAGCAACCTATATCGACGAATCAGCTTAGTATTTGTGGTGTCGTTATCACTTAACTCTGAAACAATGATTTTCGATAGATGACATACATTAATAAATAGGCTACACGTATAAAGCTTCTTCGTTGATATATGATATAATGTTTATATCTAGTTTGGCTTGTCTATTCTAGTCTTTTAATTACGCTTCGTTTACTATATCTCTTTAAATTACTCTAATTTTGTACTAACATCTTGTTCAAAGGGTGCCACCATAAGCTTTATTTTGCGTAACGATTAGTATATATTGCATAAACAATACTTGTAATTAAATTGTTTGCAGCTTCCGTCCTTGTCCTCCAATAGTTTCAGCGCTACTTTAATATCTCAAGGTCGTTTTTCGGTTTGATTTTGCGGTCGACTTGCAATTAGCAATGTATTCAGCCCACCTCTTCGTGACAATATTCCGCGAAACACCGACCTTTGTCGACCTCGGTCTGAAAATAGACTGAACTGGACACATAATTGGACAGAATCAGTTTGGCATTTGTGGATGGGATATGCGAACGAGTGCCCTTTGTTGTTTTTTTGTATTATATGGAGAAGCTTATTGCTTGTGTACATAGGATATTGTTAAGGAATGTGTTTTTGATAGTTCTCTTTCTAGAGAAGATGTTAATACGTAGTATTTTGGGGTGTCTGAAAAAAGAAGTAGGACTTTTTTTAAAGGATGCTTTCACTAAGATATTTGATATGATTCAACGAAATATTGGTATTATAAACTAGATTTATAGCCAGCTTCGTCTAAAATATTTAATAGCAGTAGATACGACATCGTGTTGAATTATTAGCTAAATTTGCAATTTCTTTTTTTAAACTATTATACGTATTTTTTCGCGTTTACCTTTATAAATATTATATATATATAAAAGTTTATTGGTTTTACATAATAACTACTGTTAACTAGTTTTTCATGTAAAGGGCAAGAAACTTATAATTAGCAATATTTTAAACCACGACATCTTTGGTTACTCTAACACGACTAAACGACACGGCGTGTTCTTGGCTTAACTTTTACTTTTGTTATTATTTTGTAAATAATTATTTTGACGTTAAAGAACCCGTAGTCCCTGTTTCTTATAATAAACCTAGGAAGAAACGGTACCTTGAATTGTTGCCGTCGCGTTTCCTCAAATTAATAACACATTTCGCGAGATAAATGTGAACGTATTGTTGCCTCGGGAGCTTCGAGTCTCATCTCATAATTCATATTGGTCCTTAGTTTATGTAGTACCTACGTGTCGCATTATATGAATCTAAATTACGTAGATGTGACAAACATTAATGGCGAACGTTATTAGCGGGGAACGGAGTGTTTGTTGCAATGGAATTTATAGTAATGAGATTCGACGAACGCCTTGTCGGCGTATGGGCGTTCGCCTACACTTGTTTTGTTCGTAGGTCTTGGTGATTTGTCTTTGGTATAAACGGTTTTTTCTTACTTGGAACATTGCACTTGGTAGAGTTGCAAGTTGTAATACGCTTTGGTATTACAAGGGTCCCTCAAGGTGTATCATTGGACCGGTGTTGCATATGCTACTTTTCTCCGTAATTTATTGGTTATAAAATGCTCAAATAAAATAGTGCGAAATATAATGATGTTTATGTCGTTGACACAAGATCAATGTTGTGAAGTCAAAGTTAAGTGGATTATTTTTTGTCGTGCAAAATTGATATCCCTTACTATACGGATGTCTGCGATCATAGTAGCCACCGTCGTTGTATACGGGGTTAACTAATCTTGATCGATAAAATTCTGAAGAATTCTTTAGAATATTATCAATGACAGAGTTGCACTCCGTTTTGCATTGACGGCAGCAATACATCTTTGAAACACGATGCTAATAGAGCTTAAGTGATATTAACGCTCGCGCCTAGGCCATTCTCATTGTAACCCTCTGGAAGTAGATATATCTAGATCGAAGCTAGGAATTGATCCAGGATGATTGCGTATGACGCGTGTATATATATATATATATAACAAATGTATGTAAAATACAGTTACCCACCAAACCGCATTGGACCAGCCTGGTGGGATGCGGTCCAGAAAAAACCCCTAATGAAGAAGGTCATGCAATAGGGGACGCCTATGTTCAGCAGTGGACTAACACAGGCTGATGATGATATATTCTTCACTTGTTTGAGCAAGTATAGTAGCAATGTAAATGTCTTATAAAAGATAATTAAAACATTGTCATCACCCTTATAATTGTTGTACAATAAAAACTTATTGTACACCTCTATTGTATCTATTTGTGCCGTCTCAGACTTGACTCTGGTACTCTTGTGTCCTATATTGCTGTTTAATTATGATAATGTATTGCGCACCTGTGCAGTAACTTAACTAATATTACTGGGTTAACGAGACGTAACATCCATTATCGTTAAGTGACTAAAGGAATTGCATTACGGCGCAGGTATTTGTGTTTTGAAATCCTTCGACGTACTTTTATGACTTGTTGCTCTTAACATCAGATGAATGTTTAATCCTCTTCTTCGTACTTGTTAAGTAAAATTTGAGTTAAATGTCGATATTTTTCACTGAAGAAAGAAATTTCATTACCAACGACTTTTCAAACCATTTTCTTTAGCTCTCACGAATAATTTGAACAACTGGCATTGAATAGGTTGATGGAAATAATATAAATCCTTCGATACAAAATTGTGATTCGTATTAGTATAGATCCTGAAACTAAATTTCCTGATTTTTTATTAGGCTGTATTACAATGAAGCATTGCTAATCATGTATACCTTACTGTTTTTTATCTCGTCGCTCGGTTACTGTAACCACAATGTTCTACTACAGAAATTTGTACGGTCTTTACGAAGTTTGTTCATTTGGTACCGACATTTTTATTCTATTCTACCCTCCTTCATTAAAGGTGACAGACCGAAAGGGTCCTATGCCCAGCGTTAGAACTCAAACGTTTAAACATACTAGTATGATACCCGGGTAGGGGATAAATTTTAATTCCCCTAATGCACTCCAAATATACGAGTAATTCACGTGCAATATTTACCTGTCGGCTTCCCGGGTCGTTCGATATTTACTCTACGATCGTGTACTCCGCTCCGGCCATTTTGCCGTCTATAATTTATGGTGAGAGTTTGGTGCCGGAAATGATAAGGGCGGTTTACTCTCTATGTTATGCACATCACTTTTTGAATACGTTATTTTTCAACAGTTTATGTTCTCATGTAGATAATCAAGTAAGCAAGGGCTGATTGATTCGAACTTGAATTAAATGTCAATGCAATCGTATGAGCTGTATTTTGACACTGATATTTCAAAATCAATCAATACCCTTATTTCAGTAATAAATTTTCTTAGTAGTAGTTTTATTAAAAATATTTGTCCATTATAATATGAATACATCAGGCGTTATGTTTATAAATATTGTATCAACAATTTTATAATTCACGCTGCAGTTTGATTTAATTTGTTTATGCGTCGGGTATCCCTTCTGCTCTTAAAAATACGATATATGGTGAACGATAAAATTATGATATATGCGCTGAATTCAAAGAGCTATGATGTTATTCACTCGGTAGGAGATGGCGATTTAGTCAAATGCAAGCATAACACGACCTGATGCGGCGTAATCTTCTAAAGCTTTCTACTGACCAAATACGTTGGTCGTTTGATCCGACACGGGCGTTTCGATCATTTCACACATGGGACGTTCTAGATAAACCCCTAATGATTTTGGCTGTTTGTTTTTGCTGTAACCTGTTGTAACGGCGTTTGAAGTCAGAGTTCTTATTGATAAAGTACCAGGGCAGCATAACTTCAGCCTAACTCCGATAATAGCAGAGATGCGAAGTAAATGTGACGATCACTAATCGCGTCAGTCTACTTAGTTTTACGTGTTCAATCGCACAAATGAATTATTTTAATTCACGTATCACATAAGTGTTATATGCACTTTATACTTTATCTTTTACAAGGTTATCGTGGCATTTTTTCATTACTGAGTGAACGAGACGTGACATCTTACGAACAATATCGGCAAACGAATATGTGATTACTTACGCGTTATTTGTAAGGCGTGTCCTACATCATATAATCCCACTTCTCGTCTTGCCAGTGTATATCAAACATTTACAAATTGATATTTAAATGCGCCAAATGACAGCAACGCTACGGGGCCGACTGCAGTTTTTAATTTGGCAACCCGTACCTTGTATTACTTCGGCACCGGATGTATATTGATTTTTGGCGTTGTGCCGAAAATGTAACGATATAGACGATACAGATTCGATTCACTTGAACGAAACTGTTGTCGAGATGATATCGTTGTCTTTATTGTATGAAGTGACAATAAAAAATAGGAATGATTTTCGCAGACATTGTGCACATAAATACTAGAAACAAATATAATTTAATTCTTCCAGCTACTGGACTGCGAAGAATAAGTAAATCTTTTATGGGACAATGTATACGCTTTTACAACAAAATCCCAGTAAACGTTCAGAATTTAACGGTTAATAAATTTTAAAAAGTAGTAAAGGAACGTTTATGTGTTAAAGGTTATTATAACATAAATGAATTTATAAATATACACAGCCTGGTAATGGAATGCTCGCTCCAGGCTTTTCAGTATAATATAAGTATAGATAGAACTGTATTTTGCTCATTAGAAAATTTATTTGTATATATTTGATTATTTTAAAAGATGACAAAATAGGCCCGATGAGTTTCTTTCGTCGTTCTTCTCAGTACCTATTCCGAACCGGTAGTAGCGTCCTTGACAATCAATAAGCGATTGTTACACTTCTATTGAATAAAAATATTTGAATTTAAATTGAATTTGAAATGACGAGTTAAGCGTTTTTTTTTGGTTAGTAATACAGAATGTATAAGTTAACAGACATAAATCTCTAACGACTTGTTAAGTCTTTAAACCACTAGAAGCTCTTGGAGATGTGATGTTGTAAACCCCATAATTATTTCAAATACAGTGTTTTAAACTATCGAACAGAATATTGTTTACACAAACCTGCAGTGTGCACAATGGTGGTACTGAATTTTTATAATTCAGTTATCTTTCTATAATTCAGTTATAGCTCGTTGCGCTTTTGTATGTTTTTGATTGACGTGTTGGTTTTCCATGTCGTTAGGGGACGTCTAGTGATGCACCACAATGGTGCCTTTTTCTGCCGCAAAGTAGTAGTGCTAAGTCATTACTGTATTCCGGCTTTAGTGCAACATAGCCCGCGAAACCACAGTGGGCTAAAAGTTGACTTTTGACGTACTTTCCATTTATCATGGACCAGTTGTGTCGCATTTCATATATCATCAGGTGAATGTCTATATCTTTTTTGCTTTATATCATAAGAATAAAATATATTAAAGCAGCGTACTGCCTAGTACGAACGTATAAGATTCTGAGAATCTCGTTTCGCCTGGCACCTTATAAATAAATAACTTCCTTCTGGCCTATTTTCTCTTACCTGTCTTATAAAGCGAAGCCCGGGGATCGGCCTCATTTTCAGAATGACAGGTTTAATACGGAAGGAACTGAAATAACCTTATTCTGAGGTGATATGCCGGTTGTAATTTGATTCTGTTTATAAGGATACGACGACACATGCGGTGCTGTTTCGTGCAAGAAATCTGTGATGTGCATGAATAAAATTTCTTCCGGTTTGAAGGCCTTTAAAATTATACAACAAACAAGACCATTACTTTTGAGATTGTCATTAAAAATGTAGTGCGTAACTAATATTGTAGGTGAATTTAAAATATGTACAGTCAGTCGTTGCGATGCTATAACATTATTATATTTTTCTCGAGCCGAATACATACTTGTCGTTGTGGTTTTTAACCCACTTATCGCTGTCGTTATTTATTAAATTGGACAATTGTTTCATAACTTGATCGCTCGCGGGGAGGTCGTTATATAAACTTGATATGATTCGCTGACCGGACGGCATAAATTCAAATTTAGCAGAAGTGGACTGGCTCGTCCGTTGAAATGTGGAGCCCCCTTCTACTCACTGATGATTACGAAGACAGGGGGTTCCCTGCCCGAAAACATTCAAGTTATAGCATCGGACTTAAGTGACATAAAAGTGACATGCCTCTGTATCTTAGCTAGCGCTTTTGAAACGGGAGGTCGTGGGTTCGAATCCTGCAGCGGCTCAACAATTTTTCATTGATGTTTTATACTCGGCTCGGCAATGTGGGCATCACTTAAATTTGAGTAAGATGATCCATGAGTCGGATAGGCATGAAAAAAGTCGGCCCTTCTTTTGACCCTCTCCGGTCGTGTCGGTTATCCGTCCCACTGGGCTTAAGAGAATAAAGAATTGGAAATATTATTTGGCTAAATTTTCAATAAAATATTTTATATCTTCTCAATGAACCAATTTCGTCTAGTAGTTTGTGTTTAAGTTCTAAACCGTTGCTGTCTTATCATTTGTGGAATTTTTGAGGTATTTAATCTTAATGAGACATGTAACCGAGCACTAGTAGGGTAATTAGGGCGTAGATAAAATTCTGTGCTGTCGCTTTTGGAAAATAACTATCATGGATGACAATCAGTTTTGTTAATAGTTGTAGGAAGGTATAGGAATGTGTGTTGCATCGTAGCAATGATAAACTTCGGTAATTGTATTCGCGGCGTTATTATTCATTCTTTATTCGAGGCACATGTTTATATTTCAATTTAATATGAGCAAAATCGTATGTTTTGCAATTTTTCAAGTGACGCGTATCGATTAAGCAAATCTTCGCGAATATTTTCTAGTACGTTATTTTTTTATTTCTTAACATTCCTTTACATGAAGCAATAATAGTGTAAGTTTATTTTTAACTATTGTCTTATGTAAAAAAAACATCATCAATAAAAATAGTAATTATTGAAGAAGTTAATATATTTTAATTATAAGACACTAGAAACTTTGTAGCGTTTTTTATTTATTTTAATGGTACAATTTTCACTGGCGCTTAAAAAAGTCCAAAACTAATAATATGCATCTCGCAATGTTTAGATACGCCTAATTGATAAATTGTATCAATTAAAGTAATTCATAAATCTATCAGACTCCGTTTAATACGATATTATTGGTCTTTAATTGAGTTTCACTATTAATATTGATATCTTGTCTGTATGCAGTGTACCAGTCTGTCGAGTCGTTGCAAAGGTCGTCGATAATACCCCGTAATTTAGCACAATTAGCGACCAGATGTAATAATGACCTTCTATATTCCGTTTTGGTCGCCCCCGCTCTCAACCTTTCGAAGGTTGAACGAGAGAGTTGTGAGTGACGGTTGATGGATGTCTTATTGTAGAAGAAGAAGGAACTTGAATGTTTTGTTTCGTCATCATCAGCTTGTGTTAGTCCACTGCTGGACATAGGCCTCTGATGCACGCCTGGTCCATTTGGGGGTTTTGGACCGTATCCTACCACGCTGGTCCAATGCGTGTTGGTGGGTGGGTTTTGGTTGTATTTTAGTATTATATACAACGGTGTTATACTATATTTTGTGAGTTAATTTCATAACACATTATTCTGCTGCAGTATTAAGAATATATTTAATATACAAGTTGCTGAGAATACATAAAAAAAAAACTTCCTGTGTACTATAATTTATAAATATTTCACTTGTTCTTTTTCACATCGCTCTCTAATTCAACGCGATTCAACAAGTCTACAGTTTAAATGCATACCTACTGACTATGCACATACATATGCCTATGAATTTAGGGACATTTCAAGACGAAACAAAGATTGTTTCTTAATTCTGAGATCTTTATTTATGTATTCAAAGCATATATATATATTTTTAACACTATCAGATGTTGATCTACCGATATTAGCTGGAGTAGAGAGAGAGACAATAAAAGTAAGTCCATTGTCATGCGGCATATAAAATGGCTAACGGCTAGGGAAGGTTTGTTAAGCGACAAGCTATCATCAGCAAATTTCCTTCAACTACTCGATGGTGTTAAAACCGTTAGTTTATTCTTTCTCAGGCAACACTTTAGACATCAATTAAAGATCTGTTTACACTAAAAAATCATATTTTATTTAAATACAAACATATATATTACAAAACAAATGGACAGTAAGAGTTACGCGATCATCTATCATTACTGCTACTATTCTTACCACATTTCACTTTGCGTTTGTCAGAACTGTTCACAGTTTGTTACATTTGAAATGTCGGTCCCGAAGATTTCGGTCCGTTTGGCGTTCTTTGTCTCGACCCTCGGATGTAATGTGTTTAACGTTGCGAACGTAACTCTACGGGCTCCTGTCGTGTGATAGACGTTTGGCGTATTGTTTTGGTTGTTCTTTGTTCGTTGTTCGTTGTTATAATAATACGAGGATGTTTTTTTTTGCTTATATCAGACCCGAATGGTGTATGGAAGTTACGTACGTAATGCTGGGTACTGTCGTGTAATGGATACTTGGCGTATTGTTATGTTTTTCTTTGTCCGTTGTAGAGTGTAAGAGACCATTATCTGCTTTTATCAGACCCGAATAGTATATGGAAGTTACGTACATAATGCTGGGTACTGTGGTGTAATGGATATTTTGCGTAATGTTTAGTTTTTCTTTGTTCTTTATAGAGTGAAGTCAAAGGCCGTAAATAATTTATATAAAAGGCCAACATGACTTGTGGGATACGTGAATAAAGTATAATGCCAAGCACGAACGGCGACACTATTAGAATTGCATAGGGATTTAATTTGATGGTCATCTACTTTAAACGTGTTCACGTGTTCATATGTTGCCTATATGTTCATTGACAGATTATGTTATAACATATAATATACGTAATAAATAACCAAATAATGGTTTGGTCGATTACGCAATGCTAAACTCTCACAGGCGATTGTATTTGATTATCAGAATCAATGTTCAATTCAGTTGCCTTTGGCAGAGACAGTATTTGAACGATCAACTTATAATATAAAATATCACTAACATTATTATTTTAAATGCTACAAAACTGCTAATAACTATGACATTGGCCAAGTAATCGATCGTTAAGTAAGTAGCCTAAAGGTAAAGTAAATTAAATCGAGGCGCGACAAGGAAAACGCCCCAGCCTCAGCGTAAGGACGCGGTCGATCCGTGATTGGAAGTAAAAAAATAAAATAAACTAGCCTCTGTGACAATTCGTTGTGACGGCACGTCCGCTACTTGTCAACGGTAACCTTTCGAATCGTAAAGGTACCGGTTGCGCAATTTACGGCAGCGAGGTACCGCGTAGAAGGTCGATTTAAATAAGGTAGATGACAAAAACAGTGGTATGGGCGTGTGCTTTAGAAACCGGAGGTCGTGGGTTCCAATTCTGCGGGGAATCGACAAATTTTCATTTTTGTTTCCTAGTTGGTTAGAGCAATTTGGGCCGATCACACAATTGTCTGAAGAGTAAGATGATCCATGCATCGGGGCATGTAAAAAGTCATCGTGGGATACGGACCATGAACCCCCTCATGACGACGATGATAATGATGATGAGATGATCAAAATATGGTGGTCAGGCGTGAACAATGCCTCTATGATTATACCCATAGTAACGTAATGGTGGTTTTTTTAAGGGATTTAAATCAAGATGTCATTACGTAAGAGCCGTCTATTTGCTATGAGTTTTTTTGTTGTCCATGATATAATTTAATCAAGTAAACCATTTGGTTGGTGGCTGGTAACTTGCTATATTAGATCAAACATATTAAGCCTTGAAAGACAGTCTTAGAGCAGCACACTCAAGCTTTACTTACTGTATTGTCGTGCTATCTTAGCTATTAATGCTTTGAAGTCAGAAGAAGTTAGCTTAGTGTAACTTTTCTAAAAATAAATCCTTCGTCAATAATATCATACCTATGGTATATTTATTGGTAGGAAATTAACTTATTGTCAACTTGCCTTGATCGATTTTGTTTTTGTCTTACATACAACAATTAAATACTCATACAATATTTCTTTTTTATATAGACCATGAAATACCATGTTGAACACACGAGGGACATGTCTTACGGCTGTTATCATTTCGGCCACGTGTATCCCGGAAAATAGTTACCGAAGTTTCCATATAAATTTCAACCCGCACTACCATTTAACTGCGCACGTGACTTGACGGTAAATGGTTCTGTTGGTAATACCGTAGCTTGACTATATGTACAGGTTGCTTTAACTTTATGATCGTTGTTTTATGTTTTAAAGTGTCGAAATTTGTTTTGTAAAGTTATTTATATTTCTTAATTTGATATTGTTTCATATAAAGGACGCGTTATGGTTCTGCTGACGATTTGCGCTGGTAAAGTTTCTCACTGTTCAAAATTAATATAATTTTACGTATGTTTTTTTTTATCTTGTATCTCGTGTTCGTCTACTTCTTTTTGACTAAACGGAATACCCGTTTAGTTAAGTTTTAGTCAAATTAATATTTTTCATGTTGTAAACTGCTCTAATACTTTTAACCATTCTGTGATGTTGTTTATTACTTATGGTGTATAACTTTTCTTTCACTAACTAATAAATACTACCTCTTCTTTGGACTTCATGATTTTTACGTTCGGGCTTCACATTTATAATCATGAAAAAGTGGTTTATAATGATCGTGAAACAAATAAACTTATCAATGGATGAGAATAGCCAAAGATCGATAGCGGTAGCGTGCATTATGAAGTCCTATGTCCAGCTGTGGACTGACTGATGATTAATTAATTAATGGTTATAATATAGAAGGGTATATATGAATAACTTTAGTTGAGCTATCCAAAGCTATCCATAATCTACTGTGCCGAGTGCTGTTATCTCAATCTATTACTAGAGTAACTGTCGCTCACAATAGGGTGTGATTTGTCAACGCTCTGTTTAACATCTGTGCTTTGGACTGAACCTCTGATGGATTCTGTACGTCACGTTTGAAGTGATTTATGTCTGTTGGTATGTTCGTTATGTTATTATTATTCGTAAGATATACGTGAAGATTTATTGAAAAAAATATGTAAAGCGGATAGTCCGAAACGTCAGTAATAAATTTATTTAAATAAGGCGAAGAATCCGTTAAATAGTGGATTCGATATGTGTAGTATTATAATCGCGTAAACAAAAGAAATAACTGTAATGTTTATTTAAATATTATAGTTTTATTATATAAAACATTATTATATCAATTATATAAAACATTATTAGCACCTATTATTTGTTTTTAATACAGCAATTATGAGCAAGAAACCAATGTATTTATTGAAGTTACAAAATAGATGTACAGTACCTTACATTATTGTAATGAAAATGTCGGATAAGATGAAGGGTAACTTCAGTTCTATAATTAATTAATAATGAAGTCTAGTACTAGGCAAACAGAAACGCTAGAGCGGTATATCCACTAGTAAGTATGCCGATGCACCTTGTACGGTCGGGGTATAAAATATTCATAGCGGGGCTGGCTACTCGCTTCGAGCACGTTGATGTAACATATTTCTGTTCTAGTTTCTATAAAAAGTTATATCTATACAAATCCATTTAATAGGCCTCGTCTTCGTAGATTAACTTTACTCGCTCTTATTTATGTTACAGAAGAGGCCTGTCTTTTTATAAATTGATTTTGAAATAAAAAATATTTATTTATTAGTAATTATTATTCTCAGTATGCGGTTTGTTTTATCATGACTAGGGTTTATTTCACTATTTTTCTAAGCATCTGGTAATTGTTTTAGTCTTACCGCGATTTCTGCTGTATTATATTTTGTTGTTTCACCGTATTTCTGTGCTCCTGGTAACAAACAGCACTTCCTGTTAATTCGTGTTAATCTGTCAGTTTGAGAATTTCCTCATTAAGTTAGCATAATGGGTGTAATAAACGGCGTTGAATAGGGCGTAACGCATAAAGTGACGTCAATCTATACACACAGTACGGGAGCGACGGTTGGCGGTGAGCCAAAGCTCCTGACGGTTATGCGCTCCTGGTACTTGATTTTACGACGCGAACGTTTGGTTATACGGCTTCGTGCTTTTGTATGATGTTTTGATGTTCCTAAACTGTTATGACCCGCTCTTTGTGTTATTAAAGTAATTTTCATGTATGGAAGAATTATTTCTTGCTTAGAAAGGAACATGATTAATACATTTGGAAGTATGTGCGTAATGATCGCAAATAGTTTAGTGAGTGTTTTAATTTATGCGTAGAAATATATTCACTACGTACGCATACACATATCATTGAATGATTCATTAAATCTATCAATATATATAAAAGAGACTACCACCTGTATATATTGATTCATCACGATATCTCTGGAAACATGATGCGTAGCATCTTGGAATTTCGTAGGAATGTTCCTTTCGCCGAGTAGTGGTCAGCTAAGAACGGATTTTACGAAATTCCACCCGCCCCCCTTGGGTTGGGGGGTTGCTAGTAAACTATGAACGAACTAAATAATAAATTAAATTTACGTCAACAAAGTTTCATGGCAACATTAAAGGCAAAGGCGAACGCGTTCTTAATGCCCCCATATCAATTGATCTTATCGCAAATGGCGTTTTAAAATTTGCCGCCGTTAATGTTTGACATTCAACTTTGTTTGTCTTTGTTTTGGGTGTTATTTTGCTTAGACATAGTTTATAGTAACCCATCATTCGATTTTCACGTATATGAAAATAGTATTTGTAATGCAATATAACTCCCGTCTTTAGGAGTTTTGTATATGCCTTTTATATGAATTCTTAATAACATTTGCGTACAGTAATGTACTGAACAGGTATAAGATTAAAAAAAAAAACAAAAAAGCAAAATTTTTTGCCTTTTTTTATTGCCGGACAGCGGCAATACCAACGGCAATCGCCGATGCGCCGCCTACTTAAGGCATAGAATGTAACGTCGCATTTACCTAGTAAATACGTTGGCTACGGTACCCTTCAAACCGGGACACGGTACTTACTATTTTACGCACCACCGCTTTGCTGTTGCAAGTAACACTGCTTATATATAAACAGTCTCAATCAAATTAAATTAAAATCACTCCGAAGTAAGCCTGGCATTTTTCCAACGAAGCATACATTGTATTCACTATCGTTTACGACCTATCCGTTTTGCCTTGCGCTCAACGATTTACGACCGCTCATTGAAAATCACAACTAAGTTTCACATGCTTAAAGTGCCTTATCATCTGGCGTCGATTATGAGGGTTTTATATGTACGGAATTTGATCACGCGATTGTCGTCCGTCCGACAATGCCGCAGGTGAATCGATTGAAGGCTATCGGATGTACGGTTGTTGTTTAGTAAGATGGTTGTTGTGTTTTGAATCGTCACGCGTAGATTTATCATAATCTCTACGTCTCTATAGCTAAGGTGTTTAGAAATGGTTTGGTTGCGTTAATTTTAAGCTGTCTATTTAATTTATCCTTGAATGATTGACAAATACATGTTTGTATATACTATATATGTATGTTGACAATAACATGGGCTTCCATTTATTATGAAATATTTAAATTTTAAAAGAAATGGAAGCTCTATTTTTATGTTTAGCTGCGCTGATAGCCTGTGTAGAGGTATTTTAAATTAATATGTCATCATCATGCCTATGTCCAGCAGTGTCAGTCCACTGCTGGACATAGGCCTCCCCTAATGGGGTTCCTTTTTAGGGGTCACACAAAAACCACGCGTGGTCCACTGTGAGTTGGTAGGTGGACTTTTTACTTGCATTAATATGTATATACGATATTAAGATGTAAGATTTTGTATTTTAAAATGTTTTTAATTACCCACAAGGTTCACTTCATTTGAATCTTACATGAATAAATGGGAATATTAATTGGTACAAAACATGATACGATTGTTATGTTCAAGGTCTGTAATTAGTACCATGAATGAGTCACAAACTTGTCTTTGCACTATGATTTGAACATACACTGTAATGTGTTGTGTTTTAATGTTTCTTGTAACCATTATGTTAACTTGAATGTATGATTTTAGTAATTTATAAAAATATTTGTGATATTTAAATATTACGTCCCTAAAGCGAATCTTAGTCAATAATTTGGTAGGTACTTGTAAAATTGACCGTAGTAGGCAAGAAGGTATCTTAATTATTAAGACAGCTTTGCTTATCTGAGCTTATCTTCAAGCGGTATTGTACAAACTAATACAACAAATCCGTGTTCTGGTTTGTAAGGCACTATTTATTCTGTATATTTAATCTTTTATGCTTTAACCCTGCACACTACATCTTCTTATGGGGAAAGGTTGTATAACTATGTTTATAGATGAAGTTCAGCTTACTAAGTCACTGATTATGAAATTTTGTAACGATTTTAAATCCTTTGACGTACTCTTTACACTGTGCACATATCGTTGTGTAAATGTACTTAGTCAAGGCTTAGTGTAGACTCTCTTTAACGCATTGATTGGAGGCTTTGTGCTGATGTACAAGGATTAAGCTTAAATGTTGAAGTAGACCATTTTTAATTGAAAAATATTGCATGAGCTTTATGGATATGTATGTTATTAAAATAAGAATGCGGGTTTCTGTGCCGCTATATTTGGACTAAGTTTTTGTCTGTGATTAAGTTAAAACACTTAATTGATTTTTTAAAGTTTTTTAACTGAATTAGCTTCGGATTATTTGAATTGATTATTTGACATTTTTGCCATGAAAGGATAAATTTAGTCGCTTGCCTTGTCAGACTATCGAATTAGCTTGATAAATTTATTTTATTAAAGTCTTATTTGAACTCACAGTGTCGCACACATGCAAAGATGAACTGTGCTGTTTTATATGTATACATACCACCCTACTTCTTTACAGACGCACCAAGGTAGGAAGGAATACTATATAAACATAAGTATCTTTATTTAGCACGCACGTGCGCGCACAGTACTCACGTAAATGAGTGCTCTAAGTACCAGGATCACAGAAGTCCCTTGGAGTCTTTACTCAGATGTATAGGTAATATAGTTCTTTATATGGTATTTTAGCGCTACTAGGTGCGTAAAACGGTCTGATCATATCATATTTCGCCATTGTTTATCTAAATTATGGGTTCCAATAGAACGTGTGCATTAACGTATATTTCTCAATTAATTTGCTATAAAATGCCGTGGCCTGCACGACGTAATAAAATTGCTTGGTTTCTCATTAGAGATGACACCGAACGAAAAGAAAATATGACCTCCAATAAGAAATGCAATTTATATTTTACAGCGATAACGCCGCTTCTAAAGTCTTATTTATGAATAGACGTCGAAATGCTTAAATTAAATTGCGGAGAAGGTCGACACTTTTGACCTTTCTTTTTCATTTACGTTTTTGATATTTTGCGAATTTTAATATATACAATGGGTTGCAATTTTTCAAACGCGTTGGCGCAGCAAATTAATGAAAGTGGTAGACAAGAAAATATAATAAAAAATATTCTGCATTGTAATTTTAGCAATTCGAAAAATTACATCTAAATTTATTTGTGTTAGTGCTTTCGTATAATCGAATTTAAAACCCCCAGGCATGAGCTATAAACGACGTTACTTTATTCATTTAGTAATGTCAGTTTTAAAATTATGTAGGTAAATAGGTAAAACGCTTCAACTTAAAACCGTATGCATCATCAGCCTTTGATAGTCCACTGCTGGACATAGGTCCTCCCTAATACACCCTTTCCATTGAGGGTTTGGACCGATCCACCACGCTGGTCCAATGCGGTTGGTGGGTGGACGACTTTTACATGCCCATCCGACGCATGGATCATCCTACCTTTCAGACAACTGGGTGATCGGCCCAAATTTCCTAACCAACTAGAAACAACAATGAAAATTTGTTCTGTCCCGCAGGATTCGAACCCGCCACCTCCGGTTTCTAAAGCACAGCCCATACACTTAGGCTACGGAGGCAGTTAAAACCGTATGCAGGAATGAAAAAGGATTAAACTACTAGAAAAAGTAACGTAGAGAAAGTTGTTCGTCCTAACCGGTTGAACAGTTGTGTAAATGTATATTTTGTTCTACGCACAGATATAAACAATAGCTGTAGTTTTTCATTTAGGTGTCGTTGTAAACTTTTGCTAATTAGCAGTTCGCCTACGACTGAGACCTGCTTTTTCTGTCATTGTCATTTGGCACATATCGTGACACGGTGACTCAGCTGGGTCAGTGACGTGACAATAATTGTGACAGCACATGACAGTTGACTCACTTTCTGTGTTCATAGGTACCGATTGTTATTGACACTTTTCTCTTATGTTGATTGGTATACGCGTAAAAAGGGTTTAGGCTTGAAGACATATCTATTATGCAGATAAATCATATAATTAATTTTTGTCTTTACGAGAACACTACACATTGTTGAATAAAAGGACTTTTTACAGATTATATCGCGTTTATTTTACATTTTTACCTCGTGATAACGCAAGTGTTCGAAACGGTGGGAATAAAAAATCCTGTTTGAATTGGGGCTTGTTGCTAAGCAACATTATGCTAGACCGTGTTTTACTTTTGAGACCAATTAAGCTAATATGGTTCCTGGGTGATTCAGGCGTTACGTACAATGTATCAGAATATCATAATTAGTTGTACTGAAGTTTCATAGAAGAGGTCGTTATCCTTTGCTAAACAAAAAAAAATGGACAAATTCACATGTACCGTCAAATTAACATGCTTTGCTGTAATTTTAATGTTTTCCGATAAAATATCAGTTTAAATGTTCGGTAATTGAGTGCTCAATAAAATAAATTAATTTGATACAAATGCGTTAATCGTGTTAGCGAAACAAACGGAAAATATTGCTTCCCACAATTTTGTTTTAAATATTGTAATACAATTTTGTTTTAACATTGTAATATTTATCGCGAAATATTTGTTCATGACGTTCGTAATGATATATTATGAACGGAACAACCGGGTATTTTAATTTTTCATCTTTAAACGGAAAATATACTATAAGATAAAGAAACTTTTACTTTATTAATGTATGTCTATAAATAACTTTTTAATTTTATTACACTTCAATTCATTAAATGTTTTACTAGACAATGAAAACTTGTAGTATTCTTTCCAATCTCGTGTGGATTCAGAATGTTAGTTTAACCAGTCTAGCGGCTAGATAGTTTGTTCTAGGTAATGAGTCTGCGTCTAGCGAAGGGCCCGTCGGATCCTAGACCCCCTACGATTAATCGTTCGCCCCCGAGCGATATGTGTTCTCTAGTGGAAATTGCCTCGTTATTTCTGGCACTAGTGTCTGTGTGTGTGTGTGTTTTGGGGATCCGTAGTTTATGAATGCTTAATGGAATGGATGGAAAAATGTGTATCTTGAATATGGTTGTGTGTGATAAATGTTTAATTTATGAAGATAGGGTATATGTCAACTTTTTTCAACGTTTAGTTTTGCTATTACGAGGTAAAATATATTTTTGCTACGCAGTGAAAATGGTCATTGTAAAGACGTTGGCTAAGGTGATAAAATACATATAATATTTATGACAGTATTCTAAGTATTTGTTCTTTGACTAACACAAAGATTGCTTTTGTCTGATCGCTCAATTTTTTAAATTTTAATTGTTCACGTATGACTTGGTATTGGAGGCTTAAAAATCGTAATTGTCAAAACGTAACTTGGGCGGAATCTTTAGCTGGCAAGAAAAATGTCAATTTTCTTGGCTTTTTCTGTATATGTTTTCTCTTTAGGATAATTGGCTGACTCTTACAATTTCCGGTTTTTTAATGCGAAAGTTAAGGAAAAAAGTGAAAACTAATGTTTCCGGTCGTTAATTATAATCGTTTTGTCATTGATTTATAACGACTGATTTTTGCAGTTTGTCTAATTAATTAAAGGTTTAATGGAGCAATATCAGAACGGCTTTCTCTCAATATTTGGACAACTGGAAACGGAAACTCGATTGGTTATGTCACATTATAAATTAGTAAGAATACTTCTGTCCTTAGATTCTAAGTACGATGTATTTAATTTTAACATACGTTTGCTTGTGCTATCTAGTTGGTATATACTTATACTTTTTAATATCGGCAAAACGAAATTGTTCAAATCAGCTGTTTTAGAGAGTTTATTTACTAATGAAAGTATATAGGATTTATTCTTGGCTTCATATTTCTTTCTTTCTAACAATACCTTGACCGTAACAATAGTTGTCAAGGTATTTATATCGAAAAATACTGAAATAAACAGACGTTTCTGTCTGTTATAATGTCACCAATGGGTGAAATGTTTAGATGACACTGAAAAGGTATTCCTCACTCCGGATATGGTCTCCTAGTCCCATCCGACGTTATCTCTTCTATTGACATTTCAAACCTTGGAAAGTACGACGAGGTGAGATGACAATGGGCTGGAGATGTACACTGTCTATGCCTCGTTTGCAATGCAGTGAGGGTGTCATTAGTTTTCAAGTACAATCGCTTGGACAGTACGAGCCAAAGTGTGCTCGCTCGAACTGAACGAGGCTCTGTTGTGAATGTTCTGAGGGTGTAACGGTCGTTACATCGTATTTATTTGGTAATTTTAAGGAATTGTTAAATTTAAAAATAAAGGGTTGTGTTAAGATTGGTCTTGGGTCTAGCGGACGCTTCTTGGTCTAGTGGCCAAAGGACAATTTCGCGCACATTGCGTCGCTCATATATATATATATAGTTATCAATGTTTTTATAAGTGTCATATGTCTCCTGTTATTGGAACCTAACGTTATAGAGCTATTACATAAAGTCTGGTATGAAGAAAAACATATACATTTCACACGAGTCTGTACGTCTATGGTTCTGTATGGCGATTCGAACGCGGAAACTTTATTGAGGCTGCCAGGAAGCTGGGTATCCCTTTGACGTGTACTCTTCAAACGATATCGTATATTGCGTATCGGTATTGCGGTGGAGAAAATGTCGGTATACAAGTACGTGTGACCGATATAGGGCTGTGTAGACTGGTTGGATGGATGGAGGCTTCTTTGTGATGTGCTTTTGTGTTTTGATTGGTTTTTATGTATAAATACTTATATTTGCGATAAGGATCGAGGGTTACGTGAGTGACGGATGATGTTGAACTATGAAGATTATCAAAGAACAGCTTTAGAGAATTAGCGTCTTGATTGTAATTACATGTTGCTGAATCAATCTTACGATACGTAGTTATTCCTCTGTCTTATGATGTCTTGGTAGTTTTGGACCATGTTGATTTTAAATATGTATAATGTATTGTCCTGTGCATTATATTGAAGCTAAAAAGTGTAAAGTTGTGCGTGCATTCTTTTATAAATATTGAGTAATTTTGTCACTATATTTCCGATATTTTATTACAAAACGCCTTTTAATGTAATTTATGGCTCAGTAATAGCGTAGTGTTGATTTTATATGTAATAAAGCTTTAATAGAGGACTGAAAGTGTCTGCAAATAATCTATAATGAATACTTAAAGTAAATATAGTATTAATCTTCGTAACGGTTCGAATGTTTTACAGCGAATTAATAGTAATGTTATTTCTATTTTAACTTAAAACTAGTACATTCTGCATACATCATTTCTGTTCATATCATCCAAGAAGAGCAATAAACGTTGATCGATTTTTACTGACCAAATCTTTAGATGTGTCAAATTTGACTTTCCTTGCGTCAACAATGACGTTAGGTGTCATCGGCGTTTCTGACGTCACGTAATGTGCTTTATATTGCCGGTACGATGATCGCCGATTCAAAGGGTCATTCAGTCGGTCTTTACGGTAAAGGTGTCAACCGTTGACGCCCTCGACTGTCGTTGAATGGACGCGCTTTCACTGCAATTTCACTTGAGTGATGGTGGCCATAATGCTATGAGTCATCTGCTGTAGAATGTTTTTTTTTTTGTCATCGCTGTCTTTTGTGCCTGATATCTGTTTGGGTTCGATTTTTGAATGATTATGTGGCTGTATAGTCTGTGCTTTTTATTATAATGAATAGAGGAATGTGGCTATTGATATGTTTTTTTCTGTTTCGTTCTATATTTGAATGGCTGATACAACTAATGTTTTGTCTTATCTATGACAAGCTTGTTGTGTCTTTCGTTTTAGGATAAAATTTTGTTCCAATTTCGAACTGACTTATTATTGCTAATGCTGATTAAAATTTAAAAAAAAATTGATGAAGTGAAGAAGAATTTGTTTCGCTTGCCATTTGTCTTAGAGGTGATTGATGTATTGATTTGTTTTTGTGACATTTTTTAGCGTTTCTTTGCTTGTTTTGTACAGAAATGAATGTAAACTGTAATCTTTTCGTTCATTCGTATATATTTTTATTTCCTTCCGCGAAGCTAAACGGTTGACCGACTACCGTGATAATGATTGGTTTGAAGGAAAACTAAGAAAGACGCGGTTGACTGATTACGTTCACTTTTCTTTAGAGTCAGCCATGGCCCTTTTTGCCGCCTTTGCTGAATCAATGTTACGATACGAATTGATTCCTCTGACTTATGATATCTTGGTACTTTTGGAACGTGTTGATTTTAAGTCTATATAATGTATTTTCCTGAGGATTAGAATATTAAAGCTAAAAATTCTAAAGCTGTGCATTATTATGAAATGAAACAATTTAAAGTGTAGGACGGAAACACAAATCCATCGCAACTAGATGTCTGCAAAATACACTACCATCCAGACAGACAGTTAGACCGAGAAAAATATTATATTCATCGCATTATCGAGTTATGTTCGCCGAGCGCTTGTCAGACGTATTCTTATAGAAATCCTAATCATCTTTTATTTAACCAACATTCAAAAAATATGAATATATTTACAAAGCATTCCTTATATCCTTGCTTGATACAGTTAAGGGATGGCAGTGGTCCGCTGCATCCTGCAAATATAATCAACTATGTAATTTGAATCATTCAAAGCGTGCTTCAAATTTTATTGCAACAGGAATCCAGTCTCGCTCGTTGCATTGCGATAATGCGGATAGATAAATCGTACTGATTGCCGATTTCGGTTGCTTAAGTTTGTTATCGCAAACCGGTACGGCGAAGTCGCAGCTTTGGTTCGTACCGCGCTTGCTAAGTTATGGTACGACTGCTACTGGTACGTGGAAACTGTGTGGTAAATTGGTATGTGTATGTGTTGATTAAGGAAGCTAACGGTTTCAGAGCAAATTTACCAATAAAAAAAGTCCGATTTTCAACTCCTAATGGCATCTAAAATAAATGCCATCATTTGTTTCCTAAAACTTAAGATAGTACAGATACCTTAAGAGAATAGTGTTCGTACACTACTTTTGTGCGGAAGAAATTTACTATGCAGCGGTATCTCATTCCTGGTGGTTGGTTTCGCTTGTTCTATACACAACATATGTATTATTTGTTCATCATGTTCTTATACATATTAATAGAAAGATATTCCTCTGTCTTTGCGTTAAGGTCATAACAGTATCGTAATGTCGTAATCTTAGGAGATATTCGATTTGATGCTGTTAACTAGATTGTTCTAAGAGGCAACGTAAAACCCTCTGTGACCTCTTTTTATCAGGAAGACATGACAGTAGTTTTATAAACAAGAGCTCGAAGTTTGTTTATAAGATTTAATAGAGATTCGCAGTTGTCGTTTCTCGCGATTCGTGATTCTTTCGCGTATTGTTTTGAATATTTTTTGTTTTGTGACATCAGTTTATGCAAAGCCGTGAAGTTAAACGGTCGTCTGATGGTAAGTAAGTAAGTGACCTGTACCTTATTAAATCTGATATTACTTTCTTCTTAATTTTGTCGCTACATTGTTTTAATGTTCAAATATTGCTTCTCGTCACTTCCTGTACCATAGACGCCCTTCATTGCCGTTCATGCATTGCAGTTTGCATTGTACCAATCTAACTCATTCGGTTACATTTTTACTGTATAAATTTTGCTAGGATAAGTCTACCCCCTATGTATATATTAGAAATGGGTTAGGAGGAAGAAAGAAAGGACGATTTTTTTTCAGCCGAATAATAACTTCAACACCGTGTTTTGTTTTTGGCGATTGGGTCGTTATTCTTTTGTCTTGGTATAGGAGTAAACGGAACCAAAACCACGATCGTCCGGCGATAAAGACGCGTCTGGCGGATTCTTAAAAGACGAACAGAGATTCGTTTACGTGCTACCGGGCTATTGTTGTGATCGTCAGGGAACTGGGAAACTAAAATAGAAATTCCGTTTTAATAGATGATTGCAATGGATAAATAACTATATGTAGCAAAAAAATTATGGTATCATACGAGTATTGTGGATATTTTTCTTTAAATTAAAACGTAAGGTATACTTAATTTATACCTTTAAATAAAATTACTTTACGAATTTTATCGCGTTTATTTTACATTTTAAATTCCCGACGTTTCGAACACTTTCCAGCGGCCGTGGTCACGGGGTAGACTGATATGTCATGCGTCTTCTTGCCAGTGCTGAAGCGATAAAATCCGTAAAGTAATTTTATTTAATAATGTATAATATTCGTGCAAGCAATAGAAATAATTATGTTATACCTTTAATTTATGCTTTTTTGTATGAAAAAGATTGTTTACAAATCCTCCTTCTTTTATGATATGTCGATTTAATATGACATGAATTTTATTAATCTCATATAAAACGTTCGTTAATACACAAAGGTCAATAGACAACGTAACGACTTTTGCTAATCTTGTTCTCTTGCTAACGAGTTGAAATATGAAAAGCTCAAATTTTTCCATTCATGTAACAGTTGTACATTCATCCAATATATTCTGCCGTCGTTCCACAAAGACGGCCACGTCTCATCGCGTCGCCTGCGACCCAATTGCGACAATTGTCCCTCGGGAGTGACTTCATTCAAAACATTGACCTTTCGCGCGGATTAGGAGTCCCGGCCTCGGTCATTCGTATACGAATGTGTGTGTGTATGTGTACTTGCGCATCCGTTATCAAACGTATCTCGCGCGGGCGGTTGTTGTTGTTGCTAGAGCGTAATATATTCCGCTTCGCAGTCAGTCGTTGACGGGACACGAACGCGTGCGGACGTGTCTAGCGCGAGCTCCGTATTGGAAACAATTTAATCACGCAATCGACGGTTACGACTTGCCGTGTGTTGTGTTTCGTTGCGTTGTTGCGATGCGTGCCGTTTCGTTTCCGCGACCGGTCCGACTCGAATAAACATCACAGTGGGCAAAGTCTCACACGATACATTCCTTCCAGCGATTGCCGATGACACCCGCCACCGACGCCATTGTGTACGTGTTAAGTGCATTGTCGAGCGTTTAAAGGATCGCAGTGAATTATATACGTTATGGCCCCGATGGTCGTCTGAGTGTCGCGCGCTATAGAGACAGGTGGGTGTTGCGTGCTTTGTGGCGCGCTCGTGCTCGTGATGTACGAAGTGTCCTGCGTGGCCGGGAACAAAGTGGACGCCGCCTATGCGGTGAAGAGCCTATCCAACGTGATACCACCCAGCATGGGCCACGCGGTGTCCACCGTTCAGCGTCACCATGCGCACTCGCAGTCGTACAAGCACAAACCGGAGCCGCCGCCGCCCGTGAGCAAGCCGGACGCGCTCCGTTCTCACGTGATGAGACTGCTGAAACGCTCGAAGAGTCACACGCCAGCTACCAGGGTGACAGAATCCCACCAGGACCCTCGAGCCTTCGATCGACGCACCGTCTTCTCCCGCCCCGTGGCCGACGAGCAGAGACGTAGGCGCAACTCGGCCGAGAGACGCCGCAGCGCGGACAAGCGCGTGATGGTGACCATCGTGGACGGTCTGCCGGTGGTGGTGACGGGGCACGGGCAGATGCAACCGCCACCCCCACCGCCGCCGCAGCACCCGCCCCCCGTCACGCACCATCGACACTCGCATAGGGACAAGGTGAGTGAACCGAATGCGATCAGTGAACATTAGCCTGTAGTACATTCATCTTCTTTTAGAGCCTGTCCAGTCACTGGAAGTTGCCAGTCAAATTTGACTAAATAGTTTTTCCACAGATTTTATGTCTTTGCACACATTCTTCAATATATTCATGTGCAAGAATTAATAATAATAAATACGTCATGGAATGTACGTAAACAAAGTGTGACAAATCTCGTGTTGAAAAGTTATCTATTAGTTTTCATGTAGTAATGTTTCCACTATCGGCATCACTAGTATTTGAATTTAGTGGTCATTTGAATTACATGTTTTCATTTCATTAATTCTTCAGTGTCTATTGAGATGTGAGGTGTTAGAGTACGATATGCCTAGGTTCAGATTTATATTAGCAAGGACAAATCGTGAACAACATGATTGAATACTCGAAAGATTCTTACCAAGAGGTGACCTTTTTGGTGTGTTGCATCACTATTATGCATATTGGAGGCTATCGTTTATACGGTATTGGTAAATTATGTATCAATGAACCGATTATTGTGTGAGAATTTTTTCGTGGGTTTGAATTTCGTATATCTTGAAGAAACCCAACTTTGTTGTGTGTACTCGATTTAGCTGATAAGTAATTTTTTTCTTATCAATTTTTTGCGTACGTATGAAAAAGTTTGTTTGTTGTGTTTTAGATTACATTGACCGTGACCTTTCGGGTTTTTTTGAGATGAGATGATTATGCAATTTAGGGACTCAGTTATCATGATCAATAGAAGATTTCCCGTTTGTTAGAATTCATCGAATTGTTACTGTAATTGCGTGTTCGTTGGTTTTATTTTAGGGTTTTTACACGTGACGTGTGATGAGCAATGTTTCTGTGTAATTATAATGAACGCTTTATTATTTATCATCAACACTTGGAAATACAGATGCAGTTTACAAGCATTAATAAATCTGTTTTAAACTGTTATTCACTTTATTCTTTACTCCGCGATATTTCGAGCTCCGAATATTTGCGGTGTAATATAGCTTTGAGATAGACTTCTTTTATAATCTTGAACTTAGTTTTAAACATCCCTAAGTAAGAAGTAATACTTAAGTTTAGGCGATAAATTATTATTTCGCTTTAGATGATTAGATGTCGTGAGACATTATTATCTTTCAGGTAAATTCGGGTCCTTATCGGAATACGATGACACCCGAACTGTTAATTAATGATTGTAGTAAATGAGGCATTTTATATCCATTATTATGTTTAGAGTAAATAACTAAATTAATAATGTCAACACAACATAGTATAAAACATAGTCGCTTTCTCTGTCCCTATATCCCTTTGTATGCTTAAATCTTTCAAACTACGCAACGGATTTCGATGCGGTTTTCTTTAAAAGACAGAGTGATTAAAGTGGAAAGTTTATATATGTGACACATGCTTAATATTTTAAGTATATTTTCTATTTGCATAGCTCCTGTGCGAAGTAGGGTCGGGTCGCTAGTTGTATAATATAGAGATGTATGGGTACTAAAGCTATTTGAGAGCGTACGATAAATACAAACTTTTCCATTAAAATCTTTCTCACTTTATCTATGCAAACAATTTTTAAGCGGTTATTTCATTTATGATTGTCGGTAATTTCCGATGGTTAAAATAACGACATATTAATTAAACCCTGCAAATACGTTTATAAGTAATTATCTTCTTGCGCTCCGCTTAAAGAGTTTTAATTACTCGGCCTTCTAAGTTGAAACCTTTTACGGTCAGTTAACTCCGATCACAGTTGATAGATGTAAGGAACGCGTTAATCGATGTGTCGCACTATGTCCTAATTTGGCGAAGCCTACATTTTCTGAGACCTAGATCGGTGGTAAGGATGTCTAGATTATTCTAAACCCAAAAAAGTATGTACTGATGTCTAGACAACAGATTGACCTATATATTATTTACATATTAATTTTATGTAATCCGTGAATTTTATAGCAACTTGAATGTCACAAAAAATATTTAAAATTTATGACTTTTGTTGTTGAGAGTGATTTAGTGGATTAATATCTGATTTCAATATTATTATAGCAAATTTTAAATGACATCTATTTTTGATCATCTCTTAGGTATAAACAGAAATGTGCCAATTTAGTCATTTCGGCAGTACTAACAATTGTACTGTTAATGCTTAAGTTGAGTTTTTTTTTAAGTGTCAGCGTTTTGTACTTGGTTTTACTTGGTAGGTTAATTCAAAACTCATTGAATGATTTCAGGGAACAACCAGATGTTTTTATTATTATTTTTTGTTAAAGAATAATAAACGCGGTAGTCTGTATATTATGACCGTTTGTTGCCATTTACAGTTTTCAAATTATTTTTTGAAAGGAGGATACTTATTGAGTACAAGATTTCGAATTTTACAGTTTAATAATTTATATATATATGTAATCGGGGCACGAAATGTCGATGCCCGAGTACACGCGTCTGTCGTTACGAAATGTTCGGCTCAGCTGAGTGAGGAGAGATTTGCGCCTCGTGTAAGGATGTCAATTATCTTTACCCCTTAAAACATCTCGGGTGTGTTGTATAATAGTGCGTGTACATTTGCGAGAATTACGTAATAGATAAATAAATATTACATACATCGTACGATATCACATCATCAGCCTTTGTTAGTACACTGCTGGACGTAGGACTTTTTACGTGCCCATCCGTCGCATGGATTATCTTACTTTTCAGTTGGAATGGGGTGATCGGCCCACTTTGTCGGTTTTCTTAACCAACCAGAAAACAACGATGACACATAGTTGTTTTCCGCTGGTTTCAAACCCACGACATCCGGTTAATAAAGCAGATGCCAATACCGCTAGGCCACGGAGGTGGTAATGTTATTAACATATTAAATTGTCGTTGCTCTCCTTATGTATATACGCACTTTTGCGAGTCGTTATGTCTCGAGACGCTCGTCAGGGTTGTCAGTGAATTCTTCTCATGTCCTTGTCGGTTGTTTTGATTGTGATTGTTACGACAGTCAAGCTTTATTGTAATCGACTATTATACTTTGTTGAAAAGTTTTTAAATAACTACTTTTTTTAATAACGTAAACTAATTTTTTTCATTACGTTCTATTCCACTCGGACGAATTCGCGTGCAACAGCTAGTTTGACACGCAATCATGCTTTTGAAATATGTATATGCTAGTATTTTAGCGAACAGTTATATTGCTGAATCAGCAATTGATTGTAAAGAGTTTTAATCAAACTAGCAGACCTGCAACCGGATAGCGGCATATACAAAATAAAATACTTTGATTTTTAGCACAATTTGTTATGATAACCCTATGTTTCTAGCTGCCGAATTAAATTATTCCAGCCGCGCGTTAAAGCGATGATTGATGTATCTCAGATGTACGCCGACTGTCTCGCTACTTAATTACGTAAGAGGATAGATTTCAAGCTGTGTATTAAAATTTTACGTAACGTCTGCTATGTATTTTGATGTAATGACGGTTTTATTGATGGAGTTTTACTTTGGTTATTTATTTGAGATTAATAATGTAAGTTATTCTAAATAAAATTAAATAATTCGATCAAATATGATGTTTGTTAAACACACTCTACTATCATATATTATTTTCTGTATGTTTGTTTGATATTCTATAGCAATAAATGTAAAGAATATCTATAAAACGTCACAGTAATAATATTTTCTTGTGTTTACCGAATACTTCACATGATTTGATAAAAGACTTAACGGTTTTTATCGCATTCAATTTGGTTTACAATTTTCCCGACGTTTCAGACATTTACAGGATTCATGGTCACAGTAATATACCACATATACTAGACTAACATATATTGGCTACAATTGATAATAATTTTATATATGTTATTGAAGATTGGAAACTAGTGATATCTCATTATATATAGTATTTTCATCTATGTGGAATTAATTAAACGTAGGCTAACATGTAAGAGCATTGCTTGTTACTTGGAGTTAACATAGAAAATGTTAACTCCAAGTAACGAGTATGATAACCATTTAATTTTTATTTTTATGTCGCACAGCCGTTTCTACCGTCATCATTAGTTTATGCAAAAAAACTAGGAAACGGATAGTTAGTTAACTTGCGTGCGCGTGATAATGTGCTTCTTTTGATGGATTCACATAAATTTAACAGCCTCGTATACGCGTGCTAAGACTATTAGCCTATATTTATGCTGACACTGGCATGCAACGTCATAGGCGAAAACTTTTTCAATATGATACACGATTGAGGTTAATATATATTTGTTATTGTTGTATTTTAGTGCGTAGTAAACGTTAATTTGTATTTTGTTTATTGTTATATGGTACTATCGATGTATGATCGACTGACGTGATGTAACTAAGAGTTTACTAAAGCTTTTTCGTGATGTAATAATATTGCATATTTGATACTTCCTTTACGTTAAAATCGCGACTTGGAATTGTTGTGTTATGTTTGTGATTTGTTAGGCATTCGTTCGACTTTCGTTTATATCGCTTTGTATCTGAATTAAACTTGTTACTATTTCCAAAGTCTATGGCGTATTTTGAAAAGATTCAGTTATAACTATGTGGTTTTATTTTGCTATAGGTTACTATAGTTACTATACATTTTAGTTTTTGAAAACTATTTCGCATCGTGTTTCGGTTCTCGAAAGATTTTTCTTTCATAAATATTTCCTCAGGCACCCGTCTAAATCTTATTCGGGCACCGGAACGTTTTCTATATTAAATGTGTAACAAAATAGCGTACGATCCAGTCACGTATCGGACGGTAGGTTATGTGAGCAGGATTTTCCGGTCCGCGTGTTGATAACATTTCCGTGTGTTCGACACAAGCGTAGTCGTCGTCGTCGAGGCTTGAAATGCTCCCTCGAGATTGAAGGCACAAATGTACATGTTATAAAAAGAAAGGTGGATGCGTTCTGCTTGCGTAAGCTTGCTTGAACTTTTATGCCTACGCCCAAGCTTTTGAATCGAGATTTTTTTTTTATTTTGGGGTGTTTGGGTTCGTGTTAGGGGATCGGATGGGGAAGTGCTAAGTCCGCTAATTCTGCTGGATAACTCTTATGTGCTATGGTGTGACGGGCACTTGGGTGGTGTGGGGCTGCTCGGTAAACGAGACGTAATAGTTTAGTTCTCTGGGCAGTAAGTGTTATATATCGTCTTTGTGATATTAAAAGGATAATTATATTATTTACCCAGGATAAATGAAATTTTATTTTAACTTTTTCTCGTGTGATTTTTTGTTTCTTCTGTCATTAACATTTATATTTTCTGACCAAAATAAATTAATTGTATTGATTTCATGTGCATTACATATTTTTGTGCTCAGAATAATAGTAATATTTTTTACATACCGATAAATTCCGGCGTGATTGATTCGATTGATTGAATAGCGTACAACAATGCCGAATCGTGGGTGTTTACTAAAATATTTGCAGAACGGACGAAGCAATTACATCATTCTCTTATGTCAGCTCAATGCCAGGCGGTTCGATCACGATGCGCTATTGCCGAATGAGTTGCATCATAAATGGTTCAGTCTTATCCTTTCACTGTTGTTCTCGGATCGAATAAGGGTTCAAGAAGCGTAAATCAGAACTTATATATAAGCAAAAGAAAACATGTAAATAATGTAAACGGTAAAACATAAAGAAACAAATTGGCGTTGAGCAATTGCTGTTTTTCTTGCTTAGTGATTGGGACCATCTTGGTCACAATACATCAATAACAAGGCAAGTAGGTATATGACGATATTTAGATTATTTACCAGAAACTCTACCTGGAACTCAAACTCTTTGACAAGACTCTAGAAGCTAATCTTTGTAGTGACCCAAAAAATCTCATAATATAAATGATCTAAATCGTTAATAGTTAAAGAACTTCCTTAAATAAAATGTTTTATGTTTAATGCATTAATGCTTAATATTATGAAATACTAGGGTATCATATCGTAGTAGTGTATCCTTAAGACAATTGAGGCACCGTAAGTAGCGATGCATTATTTAGCACGTAAATGACTCTGATATAGCTTATCTTGATGTCTTAAAATTTTTGTCGCATCCATTTCTCTTCCCTCCAATCAGAAGACGTGACAACACATGAATATCTCGAATTTCGCTCTCGAATACCTTTTTGAATGTTGCGATCGGTATAATTCCGATCAGAGCACACGTGCGTCGTGATTGAATCGGTGAGAAATGCTTCCGCGGAACCGCGCCAGTGTTTATGCTACCCTAGTAGGTGACGCGTACGCTGAATCAGTGTAACACTTGCTTGCTCGTCCGACCTTTGTAATGTAAACAATGCAGGTTGTGCTGACCGTTTGGAGTTTATGATCGCCTGGTGACAGACACGCTAGTCTCTTTGTGGAATATTCATAATATATAATATTCAAATGACTTTGAATAATACAAGATTTTGCATCATGCGATGTTCCATTAATGGCGCCAGTATCGTATAGATATAGTGGGAAAAAAAGTTTCCTTAGAAATTTTTCGTATTTATTTTGCTCCTTTAAAATATCTTTAGTAGGTACCTATACATCTCTAGATTATGCAATGACAGTTCTTATTTTAGCATTTGACACTAAAAAATAAGGCTTCATATTAATGGATATGAAAATGTCCCTTTTTTAATACGAGGGTTCATTGACAGTTCGGGTGTCATCGTATTCGATTCAGTTTTCCGAGGAAATAATTACTAACTTCATTTACAATTAAGAAGCAAGACGGTGTTGGAATCGTTATTAAAAGAAGTTATTTGAGAAATCCTACTTTATGTAAAAGTGTGTCTTATTACACGTTTGTACCCTATAACTAAAAAACTAGTGGATTTTGGCAGTAACTTCTCTTTAATGTAGCCTAAACGCTAGAATAATATATACGTCAGACCGAGCAACCACTTAAAGTATTATTATAGATGAATGCATCCGAAGTCCGGGTGTGAAAGCTAGTGCAAGCTAAATAAACCGTGAATAAATAAACCAATCGACGCGAACGTAAAAGCAATTCCGATCTCAAAACAAGACGCTTCTTCTTTGTCTATGAAAAAAAAAACCACAGCTTATTTTGGCTTTAGCGTGAAGCTTGCCCATACGATTATTTACGCTTCAAAGTAGGCCAGCAGCGGCTTCTGAAACGGCTGCGTAAATTAGATCGATGTGCTTGAAGGTGTCGGTACTTATTGCGCTTCCTTATAGCGAGATGCATCGCTCTCCAAATAAGAAGTGGTAAGCTGAATGTGGTGTGGTATATCTGTACGCGAAGTCTGTAGTGAAATTATAATGGAGTTGAAACGTAAAAATGCAAATAAAATTGAAAATAAATAAATAAATCAGTTTTAATCAGATATTGTACGTATGTCTTCGGTTTGGTTTAGGTCCTCACTAATGTTTGAGAAATTTATATATAAATTCATAATTGATATGAAATTCTAAACATAATTATGCTTATTGAAAATAATAACCATTATTACTTCTCAAATGATATTTAAGTATGCTTTCTCGAGTTTTGTTATATCGTTCGTTAACTATTACGTTAGGTTTTTTTTTCTGTTATATAATACATTTTATTATAAAAACTTCATAATAGAAGCTAGTATTTTATAAGCGATTTTATATTTATCGCAAGTAGTCCCGCTTATTATAATTCGCACGCGAGCGCACTCTGGGCGGTTGCTAAAGTGCTTTTCAGCGCTCGGAAAGTGGGGCTTTTCAAGTCTTGTACACGTCGCGGGTTCGGCTCGTGAGCCTCGTGGCTCGGGGCGTGCTGTAGGCGCTGGTTTTTTTTTTTCAGGGATTTGAAGCCTTCTCTCTTTAAGCTAAGTTACAGTCGACCTCCTTGCGCGTAGAGAGCCTCTTTTGATGCAGGTTGACGTTTATGTATGTGCTGGACGTTTGGCTAATGTTTGGTTGGTCGTGTGTAGTCGTTTTAGATAAATGGAAGTACGTGGGCGTTTAGATATATTTTTTTGTTGTTAGATAGCATATGATGTTAAGGTTACACTTGGATACTTAAACTCAGAGAACACGGTACACGCCAGTACGTTTTACAGATCAGCTCATGATTTTCATGTTAGTCCTGTACTAACGCTACGTTTTGCAGTATCGTGGAAACTTGTATCGATAACAAAAGCTCCGAATTAGATAATAATCCTTCCTTCTCTCTAATTGTTTGTTGTTTCGCTCAGAATGTAACTTATAATAGAACCTTATTCACCATCATCATTATCATCATCAGCCTGTGATAGTCCACTGCTGGACATTGGCCTCCCCTAATACACCCTCATCCATTACGGGGTTTTGGACCGTATCCCAAATATAGTAAATTATAGAAAAACGAACCATTAAAATTATTGTGTTTGAGATAGCATATAGATGTTAAAGTCTACACTTTAGAATACTATAAAAAACTCAGAGAAACGAACTGACGACCGGCTCGTTAGTTTTGCAACAGATTCGAGCACATGAAGTTCTTCTTCACTGTTTCAGTTCTGACCACGTACACGTTTACGATCCGCTCCGTGAAACGTTAACGTATCGATAAACAAAACTGCCTGGGCTTCATAAAACTAACCAAACCCCCTCCTTCCCTCTCTACTGCGTCGGCACCGAATCTTGTGCATACAGCTTTATTTTTAAACCTCTCACCCGCTCCCATAATGAATGCCTAGACTCGCGTTGCACTCGCTCAGAACGTGGTCTTGAAATTTTATACTGTACTTGTAGTTTGTGTTATGCTTTTTTTGTATATTGGCATTGATTTTAATGATATATATGTATATTTATTTTTCTTTTCTTTCTTATTATTGCTGTGCTGTGCACCTCCTAGCTATTAGCTCTTGCACCGCCGTAAGGTTGGTACTGGTAGAAAATGCTTGTAGCATTATGTATACTATACTACTTTGGATTATATGTGCATTAAATTTAAATGAACAAATAAAAATTTTTGTCTAAGAATTTAATAATGTTTTGATATCACGGGTGTATTGACTGATTGATAGTCAGTACAAACTGACACTCGACTGAATAGACAGTGTATATATTAGTGATATGATGCATCATTGGTTTATGCAACCTTGGTATGCATTGTTCGTTGTTTTGAGTGCGCCTTTGTAGGTCTATCGCTTTTTATCCAGTGACATAGCGTTGGTGATACTGTAGATTTCTATCGGATATAACCTAAAGAATATTTATGTTTAGGCGATGCCCAACAGCAGAGATCGATGTTTTTGCGAATCCTGTGAATCCTGTGAATTTCGGTTTAGAAATTTTATTAACCTCGCAACTTAAAGGTAAACAGCATAACATCATGAATGTGAACGTTCTTAGTGTCTTACGTTTCTCCTTTCGATGTCGAAGTTGAAGAAGATTTTTTCTGGAAAATTTTACATTGTTCAGTTATATTTCGATTTTTTTATTGATTAAAAATATGAAAGTATCCAAGTAACACGCCATGTTTATAAATTTTTTAATTAGTTTTGTACGGTAAGAAAACACAATTCGTATAATTAGTAACAGCTATCGCGGTGTTTTATAAATCGAGACACAATAGTGATCGTACACAACAGCCTTAAGGCAGCTAGTAGGAATCTTTTAAATTTGATTCATACCACGGCTACAGTTAAACCGTTGTCAAACACGCGCGTGACGTCACAATAATCATGGCGACTGAGCGCAAACAATACTACGTTGCAGGAACGTTCTACGTTGACTGCTGAAAAGTCGTTCGTATCGTTCGATAAATAACGTGTTTTTTTATTTGTCTTGTATGTGATACAGTAGAAATGTGGACAACATTTCTTAAAGGAGTTAAAGGAAAATATGTCTCGTTACTTGTTGTGCATACCACTGCTTGTACTACTAATTTTATTTTGATACAAGGGGAATGAATTTTACAGTAAAGTTTTGACGACTTATAGCCGAGATTTAAATATGTCTTTAAAGACATATTTTAGAGATTAAAATATGTTTTATTAAAACATATTTTCAAAATATATGTAATAATGTCCTCGTACAATTTCTCGACAGAACCGGCAAAAGAAATATTTTAATATCGTTATGAAGGATTGTAGCAAAGTGATAAGTCAGAGTTCAAGTTATGACGACGGTTGATGGCATACGATTCATTCGAAATCTTCAATGACATAGCAGAAGTGTAATTTGAAGACAAAATAGCAATATTTGAAGCGGAAAGAAAAATACTGATGGAAATAATATATTTTTAGAATTTTCTTTACATAATTGCGTGTTTTAAAAAAAAAAAAATAAAGACTTAATTCAAAAGAAATAATTAATAAAATTACCTATAAAAGTGTAATTGTACCTAATAAGTATTATTCAATCCTACATTTAGTTCCTATCTAATTAAAAATCAGGTTTATGTTCACTTAAATGAGACGGGTTGCACCCGCCATGATTCGGTGTTGCACTCGCGATTGAATAAAAGATTAATAAATCACTGGTTATTTTTAATTTTACTCAAGTTTTTATTCTATGTTCTTTGTTACTTTATCGTGTTTAAAAATATTAAGGCACAACGTATTAAATGTATCAGAGTTAACAGAATTATGTGTATGATGCTAGTAATCTCGAAAGGTTGGGCCAAATCTGTTGCACCCGCGAAAGGTACTTTGAACGTTACTCCAGGCTTTTTAAACATTATTTAAAAATTTTGTTAGTTAATATAAAGAGAACATATTAAAATGTATTCTTTCAAACACTAATCTTATTAAAAATGTTTATTATTTAATAATGATGAACTAAAACAGACGTCAAAACGTTGCACCCGCAATAATGGGATGGCCCCTTAGTAATAAGACATATTTTTATCTCGGCTTTAAGTCATCAAAACGTTACTGTAAAATTTATTCTTCTTGTATCGAAGTAAATTTAGCGGTCTAAGTTTGGATCTGCGGAAAACAATAACGATTTTTTTCTATCGTTCGACCACAAAAATGTTCTAATTTATAATTATAAATGAAAATATTGTAGCACTGAAGTAAATTCATCGTATTTTTGAATTTGGTTTCGTGAACTTTTTGCTTGTTTGCAAGGATAACACAGCTTCGACGAAGTCTTGATCTTTTAAAGCATTGAAGTACCTGAAGAGTGCCAATAGTTACTTGCTTCAAATTTTTCTAACTCGCCAGTTTCGAACAAAAACCGAATACAATAGATTAGAAAGTTGCGACCGATATAGAAACCTAGAAAAAACGCGTATATTACTAGTTGCACGCCCTGTCGGCGAGTCTTCGTTTGTTTGCGACCGGTTCTGATTTGATAGAAAAAATGTTAGATCGACCGTTCGTTGTTTGCTCGGTCTAGCGACTGTTCATGCCGACCTGGTACATCGGGTTTCGAAACACTAGAACTGAAATAAATATTATTAGATACTATTAGATGTGGAATGTTTGTAAACAGACTTATATATTAATATGAATAATATATTATATGTGCCTATATATAAATTAATAAAAGCCTTCAAATGCAGTAATAACGGACCTTATATAAATTCTATATATCTAAAAGTTGCGATGTAAAATGATGTTGACTTCCAATTGTGATTTCTGATTTTTGATAGATGTCTCTGTAAAACAGCTTAACGTATTGCGCTATTTTGTTTACAAAAATCTCATGTTCATGCTAATCTTTATTATTTTTACTTCACCCGATAGCTGTATAAATATCATCATAACGTTTCATAGAAAATACCTTCAAACGTTTTATGATAACTGAGAGCCTATAGAATTATCTTTATCATTTGTGTACGAATAACAGTACTAATCCACATGTCAATATTTTTACGGTACGCAAACCTTCTGCCTTGATGCGCCATCTAGCGGTGAAAAGCTTCAAACGCATACACGAACGGTTTTAATAATACACCGGATTTGTGACAAAATTATCAGTGCCTTTTAGCTTAAATTTTGATAAATTTACTTGAGTTCTTTTGTCAAATGCATCATACGTTTCAGTAGCAAAATAATTCTCTTTGTGACATATGTGAGGTGTAGTTGTGTTTCAACTTGACGCTAGATGGCGTGACGCGGTTGCAAAACGCCATGTAATTGTATTTTGTTTTGACATGCCTTAAAGCGTTTGTAACATCTTTACGAGAGTAAATGTATATATTTAATGTTTTTATGTATTAATTCTAATGCCCTAAAAGTAAGTTTAAGACGTCAGGGTTTATATGTTCACTTTTGTAGGATTCATTACAATGTTTTAAAAATAAAGAGTTCAAAAAAACAGGTGTACTTATTGATTTCAATTTGCCTGCTAGGGACCTGATTGAGTCCGTGAACTCTGCGCGATCTTGATCTATATTGCGGTTTTGATTGTTTACCTATTTTGGATCTTATATTCATATTTTGGAAGGTTTATTTTGGCTTGGTATGTTATTTACTTTGATGATTCCGTTGCATTTTCAATTTATGAATTCTATGTATAAATCATAGAGTCTATTTTTGATTGTCATTTTTCATTAGTGGAAACTACTTTTTATATCTCGTCATTCGATGTTCAATTGTCAAAGTTATTATGTTATCTGCGGCGTTAGAATAAGATCGATATTCGTTTGTTTTTGTTTAGCGTTCGTATATTGGTCACCTCTATCTAAATTAGGGTGGGTGGCCATTGCTTGCTTTTGTCGGTAATTAGACAATTTGTATGCTCACCCGTTTTGAATTAGATCTGTGTAAAACATTTTACCTGTGTCACAGTACACAAGTACCAACAGTGTAGTGGTGCCATCACTGAATGTTTACGCAGCAGTCATTCGTAATAATGCCTAAACTTATATACCGTATTTCTTTGGCCCATGCTGAAGTATCACAAATATCACGAGACTATATCTAACTGCCTCCGTGGCCTTGTGGTAAAGGCGTGTGCTTTAGAAGTCGGAGGTCGTGGGTTCGAACCCTGCGGGTACTCAACGAATATTCATTGTTGTTTCCTATTTGGTTAGGGCAATTTGGGCCAATCATCCAACTATCTAAAAAGTAAGATGATCCATACGTCGGATGGGCATTTAATGTCGGTCCACCCACCAACCCGCATTGGACAAGCGTTGTGGATACGGTCTAAAAACCCCCTAATGGAGAGGCGTGCGTTGGGGAGGCCGTTGTCCAGCGGTGGACTAACACAGGTTGATGAAGTAGTCTAATATAAGTGACATATTGATGTCAATCACTGAGAGACAAATAAATAGATAATAACAATACTATACGTACGCCACCTCCTCGTTGCTATTGGTTACTTGTGTTACCTTTATTCCGAGTCCAAATTGTTTAACTATATATCTCAATTTGCTCGTAATACGCTTTATAACGTATATTACGATTGCTAATCTACTCTTTCGATTAACAACTAAATGATTGCACAATAACATATACTGTGTTATAGTACCAATCGGTTAACCGTCGTATCATAGTTTCAAGCGCGGCTCGATCCGTCGCGAAATAACACTGCATCCGAGATGCGGTTTACGGGATCGGATGGCAAATTCTTATGTCTTGGGTTTGACTGATGTAATGCTCTATGTATCTGAATCGCTTGATGGAGGGAATTGACGTGTATCATGTAACCCTAATAGCAACGGATGACGTCGTACGTCTTGCTCTTTATGATCTGTCACTGTGATGTCAATCAGTGAGCGTCAGTTGTCTGATAACTACATTATATTATGTTCGCCGCTTTGTCTTTGTTTTTATTTTTTTAATCCTTTAGGTTATGCTTCCAGGCTCATGCCTTTGGTAAGCTTCATCTAACACAGAGCTCGCGGGAAGCTGCCGTCCCCACGAACCAGGCGACCGACACTTTTTGCTAAAAGTGACGGCCACGCGTACAGAAGGTACGTGAGTTGGGCATTTGTTATGTCTCCTAAGGACATCTTTGTTATGGGTTGCATATATTTCGCACTTCATTAGGATTACCTGAGTCTGTATCGTCTTTATTAAGCTCTGTTACTAACTAAGTATCAGTTCTCAACTGTTCAACGGATGCTTGGTTAGGTTTTATTGCGTTATGTGTATGCGATTAAGTTTTAAGATGATGCGAGTTTGAGACGTTGTTGAATACTCCCACTAGCTATTATACAAACATATATTATGACCAATGTTTGACAATTCTGCAACTACATATATATCTATAAGGTTATTTTCGACAAACTTTTGCTCCAATCTTCTTTGAAAATGCTACGATACTATCTCAATAAAGTGACACAGAGTTATACGCACACAATGGCGCTACCTCGTTATACTAACTGGCCTCAGTATGTAATTAATCGCCTGGCGCAACCCACGGGTGGGCCTAAAACGTGGGCAAACTCGTCGCTCTAACGGTCAGCGGTGGGCGTAAATTGGCCACGTTTCGCTGGTATTTACAATTTATTACAGGTGTACTAACTAAATTTGACCGAATTTTGTTTGTCACACGATTGGAACTAAGACAATTATGCTTGTGATGTTATATGGTGTTACATTTAAGTCAACTATGGCTCGATGATAGACATATCGTCAAAAAAACGCTGAATTTAAAAAAATGGTTGCCTGTAAAAGCGTTATACGGGTAAAAGTTATACGTGACAACGTCTTTTAGTGGTACAATGATTGTAATGTGAATATTCATTCGTATTATACCAAGAAGGATCAACCTTCTTTCTCTTTCACTCTGTCTCTCTTTCACTTATGCAGGCCAACTGCGTGTAAGAGAGACGATGCCTCTCACTGCCTCTTATGGTTGCTTATGGAGAGCGTTACGTGAGCGGCGCTGTGACACAGTTTTCGAGACTGCTTCCCCATCTTGAACCAATTTGTAAGACGTTGTCACGTCAAGAACTAATACGTTAAGTTAAGTATATCAAACCTCAATCAGTATATCAAAGCTCAATTAGACTTAGTATAGATGTAAACAATGTAACTCTTACGCACTACGTTATTACTGTAGTGTCACTCAGTGATTGACATCTCCGTGTCATTTTGTCAAAAGTAAAGTTGAATTAAAAAAAACCAAAGGCAATGAGAAGGAGATACACGCATGAAAGTATTATTTAGCTGAAAAAGACTTAGAATAGATGTTAACAAATTAACCTGATAGCAACGAAGCCACATCATATGTTTGGTGTCGACTCTACCTGGTTCGTGGGGACGGTAGCGTCCCGCGAACTTTGCGTTAGATGAAGCTTAACAAAGACATGGGCCTGGAAGCATAACATCATTGCTATAAAAATTAAAAAAAAATAGTCGACTGTCATTGTCACACACATGTCACTGACAGTAATTGACATCTAGGTGACGACTAATCAATAAAAACGCTAAAAATATGAAGCTTTATAGTTGCTATCGGTTACACTGTTTCTACCAATTCTAATATATTTTTTTGAGTTACTGACGTTGTTGGTTTTGTAGGACTTATATATCAACTTTTCCAATCCGTTTTGTTAGGCTCAGGTGTAGTCAAGTGAGAGGTAAAGTACAGTTTTTTTTTGTACATGTACCAAGATTAGTTTTTACTTAATCGCGCCGCGCGCCTCTCTCGTCCCGGTGTGTCATTACACACAGCCTCCGGTGACTCACCGGTTGTGCGTATCCATTGTGCCATCTATAGTTTTGACAGAATATAATCGGTTGGTGGTGACAAAGCAACCAATGGCAACGAAGCGACTTCGTAGGTTAGGTGTAGTTTATCAATAGGACGTTTTGAGTTTGATCACGGTTTGTTGCCGTAGGTTCACATATCTTCGATCTGATACGCGTATGTGTCGAAAACAATAAAAAGAATATTATTTGTCACGAATGTCTTAAACTTCAATGTCATCATGAATGACATCTGTCGGAGCACGTTGCGTTTTCAATGTTTAATCATCATGATTGTTAGTTTCTATTGACGTTACTTCTATTAGATGTAAGCATGACGTGGATCTCTTTGGTACTGGAATTGTCCATATAGTCCCAGGTCTTTGATTTGTGACGAGTCGCACAACACTCGGCTCGCCTCCACTCCGATATCGTGACGTGTAACACGATGGACACGCGCACCCGACACGGTCGTGTGACTCGGCAGCCGGGCCAGCTATAGCAGTACTCTGTGGAGGGAATGGGAAGAGGGGGAGGGCGAGAGGGAACCGCTCACCGGAGAACCACACCGCTTTCAGTTCCGCCGAGCTCTGTGGAAATGAGCAGCGGTAGATTCGCATCGTCCATTTTTCGGTGATGCCACCGTTTCGAAGCAGACATGGTGTCGGTCGGGTGTTGTTGATAGAGGACGCCGCTTGGCGTAGTGGTATAGTGACACCGACTGTTATGTCATAGAATGTGGGTTCGATTCCCGATACGGGAAAAATAGAAATGTTAAAGATTACGATTGATTCGAAGTCAACAGCACAGGTACGAAACGGAGCAGAAATTGTGCGTAATCAATGGTCAATCAATTAACTTTTCATTAGGTAATATAGTAATTACATGCGGAGTCAATGATTATGATAATTTTTCTTAGCCTATAAGTGTAATATACGTATAAATTTGATATATTATCTGGTTAAAAACAAGAGATTGCATAAAATAACTTCTTAACAAATTATACGTCAGATTTTATTAAACCGTCAACTTAAAACTATTTAGCTGTGGCTGTGCTAACAAAATCTCTTCGATGTACAATCTCTACGGTTACCAACGGTTTTAAAAATGTTATCCCTTATCAATCATTTTAATACCCGCCGAGAATTCCGTACGAAGCGTTTATGCCAAGAATTTCGCTCGTAATTCGCGATTTAGCCGACAGGAGCATTTTTCCATTGGCATGCAAATTTCGCCGGCGTTCACTAGGTGAATAATGCGCTCGTGGAATATCGGCTATTTTTGGTATGCGAGTTTTGGCTTTATTAACGTGACGGTGATTTTGCGTAACAACACCTTTGGAGTAAGTGGAATGCCCGTTTAAGATTTCTTGGCTAACTATGATACAGATTTATTGGAAGGTCCATTTATTACAGTAGAAGCCCCAGAAGACCCTCTATAATACAGGGGTCTTCTCGGGCAGTGCCACCGCGGTACTGAAACGAAGATTTGCGACAGTGGTGTGTGATCACTAACGTTTTCCGGTTTGAAGGACACATCTTACGTCTCCGGTGACGAACGGAGCTTGAGGCGTCATACGCTACATTTATTATGGATAAGGCGTGACACTTACCATCAGGTAAACGTTTTGCTAGTCTCGTAGCTACTCTACATTAAAAAAACAAAACAAATTGATTTCAACATGACGCAGTCAGTCGAAAAAACTAGGGAGTAAAGTAGTCAAGGGAACGTAATACGTGTATATGGGTGACAGTGTTATTGACAAATAATCGATCAGTATAGTCGCTGTCTGCTGTTTTATTTCGCATTATTACTTATTACTATTTGCCTGTGTGATAGAATTTTGGCTAACTCTAATTCGCGACTTAAGTATGTGAATCGTTTAAGTAGATGATTAAAATTATTTTTAACAATACTTTGAGACAACGATAGTGACATGGATCATTAGAACTTTTTCTCCAATTAGTTTTAGCGTAACGATTATACCTGTAGCCACTCTTAATAATAGGTGTTGATACTGAAAGACTTTATAAAATTGTAACCAGAGATCCATTGGCAGTTAGCTTAAACGCACTACCGCTTACTACAAATTGGCATGTATTTATGTTTAGGTACAACAAAAGAATAATCTGCATCAGAGTGACGGATTATCTCTAGTCTACGTCACACTCCGTGGTCTTTTCTTGCCGCCGCTACTTGACCCCCCCCTCCTCTACGTATTCCTCTCCTCCCCGTCCACCCGCGAAGGCTGATAAACCGGCCGAAGGGGGCGGCGCGAGCGCAGCGCAAATGCCTCAGTCGTTACACGGACGTTGCGCGGTGCGGACGTGTGTAACGTAACCACCCTTCGTTCCTTAATAAAGATAACTAACTGTGTCCCCATATCGCTCTCGAGCTGCACAAGGATCGAGTGAATGGAGTGCTGTGAACTCGTGTGCCACGTGTCGTTGTGTCAGTGCAGTGTTGATATCTCGTGTCGGGCCTTCGACGCGCCTTCCCCGGTACCGTTGTTAGCTCTCTAGAGTCGCGACGGATTGGTTTCGCACGAGATACCAAAAGGACCGAACGGAGGTCACTTACCTTGATCGGGTGAAACTGGAGGCCTCTGCTGCCACTTCGCTCGTTATCTGCATCGCTATCGGCGTGTAACCTATTTTTTTATGTGCTTTTGTGTGTGTGTGTGTGTGTGTTCGGCTGTTGGTTTAGCTGCAGTGGAAAACGTCCGCTAAGGCTAAATCGCCGATATCTTTCTTGTGAGCGGTTGAGTCACGCGTCGGTCGCGTGCGATTCTCGGTATCGGATATCGATTGTTTCTGTATAGTTTTTTTAAATATGGAACGTCTTCTGACTGAAGTTTGAAGAGTTTGTTTTTGGTCTGATGGTTTTTGATGTTATGGTTTCAGAAACATCTGAGCGTCTATCACAGCGCGATGTTTAACCTGTAATCGAGTTCGATTGTAGTATTCGTTTGTATATAATCAGGATGTTATTTAGCCCCTATATTGATGATCGGCTGTAACAATGTACTTGTATAATAGTGGCGGTTTCTTTGCGTTTCACGCTCTACGGCCACCGGTCGCCATGACGGCCGCGATGGCGTTGGGAAATGCTGTGAGAGGGGGGGAGAGAGGGGCCGTTGTCGTTGTTTTATTGTGTTGTTGTTTCGAGTGAAACTTGCAACAATTGGACCTTGATATCCGGTGTTGCGATCGATCGAGTCATTCGCTCGGTAGATAGGCATTGTTTGAAGTCCATTGCGCGTTTTATTCGCGGATGTAGCGTGGTGTTGTATTGGAAACGGTCGATGGACGCGATTGTTGTCGAGTCTACGTTTGTTTGCGTTTACTGTGGTTAGGATTCGTTTGCATGGTCGCTCAGGCCTTTAAGTGGTGCAATGGAGCGTCTATGGTCGCCAGTAGGCGATGTTGATGGTAACTATTTTGTTTTGTTGTTTTTTCTACGATCTCAGATGTTGTTAGATACTCGCTGCTCGCAAATATAGCATATATTCGCAATTGGGATGATATATTAAAGTAGTTTGTGAAGTATCAAGTTGTATTAGCTAGTGAATCGGATATATATTTAATAATATGTTATATAACGTGAATTATATGCTTCTTGAACGTTTGTTACGCAACTTCGCTTTACTATATTGTGGATTAAAGGCCGTTTTTAATTATGTACATAATTGGAGGCGCTATCAATTATTTACAGAGAGCTCAACAAAGAAAACAAAGCTCAATGTCTCATTAGCAATGAGTTATATAAAATGTTTGTTATATTATTGAAGACAAATTAAAATACATAGGTAAATAGTTGCGTATTTGGATAAATGCTATAATCCTTGGAAGTATCAGAGGTCAAGTTTTTTATTTTTCATATAATGTTCAACGATTACGCTACATATAAGCTGAAGCGAAGAAAAAACGTCTATATAGTTTGGACAAATAATTACTCATCAACTGCAACAGAATAAGGTAAATTATTTACCCAAATTTTTCAACTACGAAATTGCTTTCATCTACATTGCCTTTTACCGTTGCTTTAATTATTTGCGAAGGAATAAAGTGTCCGCGTTATTCAAGAGGCAAAGATTTTTAAACCTTGCAAAGGTCGGTATTTCAAGTGTCCCGCGAAATATTTAAAGTACTCGTTGTGTGTCGTTCGTAAACTTAATTTTCGGCCTGTACGTGTCTCTTGAGAAGGCCGCAAGTTTGTTGTATCGGCATTGACAGTTGTGTAAGTGAATTCTTAAATGGTACTGTAATGAATTTATTGCTATATAAATCTCCGTGTATGAGCATTGACGAGTTCCAAAAACGTTGGCAATGGGTTGGTTTGAGAATGGCGTTAATGTAATATTGGATGTGGTTAGAAATTCAGTTTAATATACACTACAGTTACGCACGGTTACTGATGTATTGGAACTAGCAATGTTCGTTGTATAATCGAATAGAGCAATGATTGCACACTACAACTTTAATGCAGTTGTTACCACTTTATAAGTATATCCTTATGTTCGGAAACACTATCGATATTTTACTGAAGGTATAAAGCAGATCAACATGATGTACTGCATCATGCACCGCCTTATAAATTTGTGTTTTTTTATTGTATTGATTTGTATATAAGACGAATTCCTTTGTTTTCATTATTATATCGGACGAGTTCAAGAGAAATAAACTCAGAAAAATGCCACGAAAGAGAATGGACTTCCTTACCTGGCTTTTTTTAATCATTCGTCATTGACTGGGGCCGTACGTATTGTGAATTTTCTGTATGCATTCTGAAGGCAGGTGTATGTATATTGGTATGATATTTTGATTTATATCCGTTATATAGATAGAGTTCAAATTACTTAAGCGTTATCTTACGTTATTAAATAAAATTACTTTACGTTTTATCGCGTTTATTTTACATTTTAAATTCCAGACGTTTGAACACTTTCCAGCGGCCGTGGTCACGGGTAGACCCAAGGTTAAACCGCAAGCATATAATAATTAAGACCTGGAAACCCCGCTTCCAGCACTGGCAAGAAGACGCATGACATCTCAGTCTACCCGTGACCACGGCTGCTGGAAAGTGTTCGAAACGTCGGGAATTTAAAATGTAAATAACGCGATAAATCCGTAAAGTAATTTTATTTAATAATGTATAATATTCGCGCAAGTAATAGAAATAATTACGTTATCGTACGGATATGTGATGTATGTATGAAATGTACAACTCTTAGTTTTCGTTTTTTTTTTAATAATTGATTAATTTAAATTCAATTATAAGTACACGCAATTGGTTTGTTTTTGAATGTCAAATATAGGAAAAACCAACACGTCAAGTTTTTTGAGGTGTTAGTCAAGTTTTTTTTGTGTCCAATAGGTTAGTTATATTTTATATACATTTCATTTATATTTTTTCATAACATATTTTATTCAATCGCGTATTTGTAAAGTCTCACTGCTATTTAAAGACAGTTATAACATTTTTTAATTAACGACTATTTTAACTTATTTAGTAGTAGGTTGACTGTGCCTTGCCGTCGTTTTAAAATGGCGGTAAGAAATCATTGTATGCTCTTGTAGTGCCATTAGTGTTACTGAGAACCGTCGCTGTGCTAAAGCTTTAGAGACTTCTGGAGATTTCTGCTGTCGCTTACCTGAACTCGCGTCCCAGTTTCTGCGTCTAGAGATTTGTAAAGAATACCTAGGGTTTATGTTATAGCTAGACTGAGTGCGGTAGGCTGTTGTTAGCATCGAAGAAGTGACCAAATGTTATGCCTTACTTGTACTTTATCGTGGACTAGCCCCGCCCCGGCTTCGCACGGGTGAAACACTGATATCGGTAAAATAAATTAATATGTATTATACATGTAAACCTTCCGCTGCAATCACTCTGTATAGTAAAAAATCGCATCAAAATCCGTTGCATATTTTTAAAGATTTAAGCATACATAGGGATATAGGGACAGATAAAGCGACTTTGTTTTCGTAAGGAGATACAACTAGTATCTGCCTATATTCACCATCAATGACGGATTAGCGTATGTAAAATCGAATTTATTATGACATATACCTACTCATTAAGCTTTATGTGTATTGTGTTTAAACACAATACATAATATGTAAGATGATACATATACTTAGGATATTATATTACTAGCTTATGCCAGTGGTTGTGCCCGTGTATGTTTTAAACAAAACTGTAGCGGTCAATGAAACATATTAATTAACCTTTACTATTTTTTAAATTTTGGAAGCGTTTCGCGCGACCACGGAATTATGTGACCACTCAAATAGAAAATAAACGCCCACCATCACCCAAATTGTAATGTCACCCTAATTAAAATTAGAGCTCGGCCAAATTCGGCTTTGGCTAATTGCTCTCTGTACATTACTTCCGGCATTTGAGTGAATTACCGACATCCGTTTCGGTGGCCGTGTCGTTCGCTCGCTAAATATGATCGTCGTAAGGGAATGGTATTGAATTATGGAAAATGCCTTATGACTAAGTGATGAGGAATTGATGGACGAGCTGGTTTTAATTCTGCGCAATAACATCTCTTTTGTGTTTAACAACTATCTGTTATTGTATGTCGAAAAACAACCCATTATCAAAACGCACCTACCAACCAGCATCGGACCAGCGTGGTGGGATACGGTCCAAACCCCCTAATGGATAGGGATGTATTAGGGTAGGCCTATGTCCAGCAGTGGACTATGAGAGGCTGATGATGATGATGATGATGTTCGGAAATAGTGGCCTCAGGCCTGTTAAGAACCAGCGTCAAGAATTTTATAACTTAATGTAATTTTTCTATTTGCTTCTCTTTTCTTAAAAAACGTATTCTATTCCAGTGGTATTAGCAACAGTTAACGACTGTGCCATGTTTATCAAACTGTTTATTTCAAAGACGACACTTTATTGTGTTTTTAACAATTGACTCGGACCGCTTCAATATCTTACACCAGTATGTGCAACGAACAATATTATTAGCAAACAATACATCGTAATTATTGTTCAATATTGAACCGTGTTAGTATCTTGTCAAGGTTTGATTCGGGTTGATTGGTTTCATACTTACATTGTAATCACTAAAACACTTGTGTGCCGACGTTTCGTTTAGTTTGTTATCTTTTTGATAACAGGTGATAGTATATACCATTCTAAATGATGTCATCGTTCGTGTGTTTTGTTGTTTTCACTGGAAAGTCTGTAGTGAATTTTTCGTGTGCATGATTTTATTACGTGAGTCAACACCACCGACAAATAAGACGTGGAAAGAATGCAAAGAAAGTGCAATGTCAATCTCTTAAGTGCGTGTAAACGTCGAGCTATCTGATATTTTGTCAATTGATCGATTTTGCTATTATGGGCGCCATTAGAATAAAACATTGGACTCGGTGTTCGGACTGCCTCCGTAGCCTAGTGGTAAGGGCGAGTGCTTTAGAAACCGGAGGTCGTGGGTTCGAATCCTGCGGGGACTCGACCAATTTTCATGTTGTTTACTAGTTGGTTAGGGCAATTTGGGCCGATTATCCAATTGTCTGAAAAGAAAGATGATCCATGCGTCGAATAGGCATGTAAAAAGTCGGTCCACCACCCAACTCGCTTGGACCAGCGTGGTGGGAAACGGTCCAAAAACCTCCTAAATGGTGAAGGCGTGCATTAGGAGAGGCGTGCAACGATCAACGAAATGACCTTCTGCTTAAAAAAAAAATGTACTCAGTAAATTTACAATATTTACGAGACATAATTAGGAGAATCGAAATGCCTAAATTAATTTTTTTTTATAAAAGTCCTTTCATTCATTTTATCTGCAACATATTTTATGTGTTCCCGTGAAAGTATATATGTAACATAAAGTATGTATGTAACACATTCATGAGATCGAACCAATCGCGTGTCGTGGGAAAGTATCGGAAAATTTGCATGTGACGTGATTAATCGTAGCGTGTTTTTGCCCTGTTAACATATCGATAGCTGTCATCGACATGCGGTGATTTTTTATGGCGTTTCAATATACGATCTTTTAATTTTTTTGTACATCACTAGGGTACAATATTGATGTAATGAATTTAAAAGAATGACCCTTATATATGTACTATTATGTAAAGGTTAGCCGTTGGGGTAATGATGCGAGATTTATAAGATAATAAGTAAAGGACATTGAAAAGGGAGAAATGGGTTATAGTATGTATTCGATTGTTTTTTGTTCCTTTTAGACGTAGGTTTAGATTATCAAACGTAGACTAGGTAGCCATTAAGTCTGAAAAGACTGTTAGGAGGGGAAAGATATCAAACTTTTATAGGAGAAGATAGAGGAAGTTTGGGTTACGTAATAACAGATAACTTTAAACTTGGCTCCCGGCTTGAACAGCCTACGTGCTTAGATTTTAAAATGTCTTTTGCCTGAACTGATTACAGTCGTAATTCTGTTCACTAGGCTTCTGTATTTTCAGTGAATATAGGGCAGTGTATTATTCCCGCTCGACAATTACTCTCTAGAGATTTTCCGCCTCTCACTTATTTATTCATTCAGACTATCGTCCATGGGGAAGCTCCGTGTACCGAAGTCTGTCTGATGTGTAATTGTAGTAGACAGCATTTGTTTGTCTTGACATGATGTTGTAAGATGTGGCTAAATGTAACTATGTTAGATCCATAAATGACCCGAAATGTATGTCTACTATATTTTATGTCAAACCATATTAGCTTAGATTAAGGCTTTTTTATATGGGTTAAAAATTGAATGCGGAAATCTGACCGCTTTACGTTCTGACGTCGTGAGTTTTGCTTATTTAAATTCCAGGTCTTTATCAGCTCTTGTATACGTTAGTAAAGGCGATAATCTATTATTATATGAAAACTGATTGTAACTGCATTTAGATTAGTCTTAGATATTCAAATACATTGACAATGCATTCTAGCGAGCCGAGTTTTACTCTGTAAGATCATACCCGATATGTGTCATGCGAAAACGGAAATGTCTCGAAAATGTGTCTACTTGCGCTACGTTTATTCAAATGCTATGTATGATTCACGTTTAATGAAGTTTTGGAATAACTCACTGATTCATTACAGATTTCGAAGGTTAGTTTTTCTCGTACTTGGTAGCTGATCGTTTTATTTGATATTCGCATGTTTAAAGATTTGTATCATATAATAATATATGATTTAAACGGCCTGTCAATCTGTATGAACAAGAATGACGGGCAGTTTTCACTCTAATACGGTCCTACAAATAAGTGCGAAGGTTTGCGCAAGCAATCAAATTGAAATGTCTGTATCTATTAACTGACAACTCGACTGACTCGATCGATTTAATATATTTTTTTAAGTGTATATTTTACGAATAGGATGTTAAATCTGTATAAACAAATACTATACCAAACTAGAGTAGTAATAAAACATTTGATACCTTGTGATGATTGTTATGTATTGGTATTATTAGTTTCGGTTGTAGGAAGTGCAGTTTTTGTAAATTTGTTAAGACAACATTTCGTCATCATCATAATCATCAGCCTTTGATAGTCCACTGCTGGACATAGGCCTCCCCTAATACACCCCTATCCATTGGGGAGTTTTGGACCGTATCCCACCACGCTAGTCCAATGCGGGTTGGTGGGTGGACCGACATTTTACATGCACATCCGACGCATGGATCATCTTACTTTTCAAACAATTGGGTGATCGGCCCAAATTGCCCTAACCAACTAGGAAACAACAATGAAAATATGTTGAGTCCCCGCAGGATTTAAACCCACGACCTCCGATTTCTAAAGCAAACGCCTATACCACTAGGCTACGGAGGCAGTAGACAACATTTATCAACTAAAATGCTTCATAAAAATTACATCAAGAACCAAGATTTGTGAAAGTATTCTATATTCTGTACTAGAAAAATCTCTACCAACTCCATAACTATTAAGTATACATGTAATAATTGTAGTAATGAAAAAAATAAGATATATATCAATAGAAAGGCCGCCGGGTTTCTTATCAGTTTGTCTCTGACCGGTCTATGTTATTAAAACAGTGGTAATCTTTTGACGTTCACAAATGCTGCTCAGTAGAACGTAAACGCGTTTAGTCTGCTACCTTATTATGTCAAAAAAGAGATAATAATGGCCTTGTTATGTCACGTCCCATGACGGCAAGACCGAGTCGTATGTGGAGGCACGTTTCTTGATTTTAATTGGCCTCACTCTACGAATGTTTGATAAGCTGCCGCGGTGGTTGCGTGTGCAAAAGGCGATGATTTTACGTTTCGCAATGACGCGAGGGAGGTGTTTTGTGGCGCTTTTGAGACTTGCTAATGTTTTTATTGGATTTTTTGGTGTTTGGGGTAAAGGGTTTTATTGTTTTGGAAGGTGAGGTTGCCTGGAGGAAGGAAAATGAGTTATATACTTGTATTTAATTACGTGTTTGAATTTATATTATCATGAAATTAATGAATATATAATTTCATAGGTAATATGCACTTAAATATTTTCTGCTCCATATAAAATATATTTTTCTTGGCCATTTAGTTAGTCTACTATAAACGTTATTAGTTATTATAGAACGTTGTGTGTTTAAAGATTATTGGAAATGTTCTGTTTGGTGCTCATTGCCAATCACATTAGATTACAAATCGTCTCGTTATTTCTTGAGCTAAAAAACTGGAAGGAACAGGTGGCTTAAGATATTTTCTATGTCCATTAATTAGATGGGTTTTGATAAGAGCATTAAAACAGATCATGTTTCATTTGGCTTTATAGTAATAGCTTATTCGTATCGAATACATTGCGAACGATTTGTGCCAAAGTGTTCGTGTCGCGACAGCGTCATTTTCATTATCTTTCGGCCCTGCAGCAATAGATATTCTCATTCGCATCGAATACATTACGAATGATTTGCAGCAAAATAAATACGCGTTCGAATACAAATGGACATCGCGATGGCGTCGGTCCATTCGTTTGAACGTTTAACGTCACTCGACGTATAAGTGCGTCCGAATCGATTGTTCGTAAACGTGTCGCCGAAACGATTTTCGATTGTTATTTAGCACGCGTCGTCCCATTGACTCGTAATTGTTGTATCGATCCGTGTATCGGTCGCTGACCAATTGTGTATATATGCGGTGATGTTTGAATGATCTGTTGTCGTTTGATGTGTGTGGATATCGTTCGAATCAAATATTTATGTTTGATTCATCATAAGCTTTTAACAGTTCACTGACTGACTGTCGGACTGACTGTCTGACCGACCGACTGCCTGACTGTCTGACTGACTGACTGACTGACTGACTGGCTGACTGTCTGACTGGTCTAACAGACCGTAGGTAGTGTCTCAGTGGCCTACGGTCAAGCTACCGTAATCTATGATAAATAAATAATTTGAATCTGTTTGTATTATCGTTTTTAAATCATTACATTTTCTGGGTAATCTTTGGAATAGTTGGTCCTATTTTGAGTGGTAGCTAGCTGATGTAACTAGGTAGACCTACGTAGTCTACCATTTTTTAGATTTTTTTTAATATACTACCACGCAGACAAAGTCGCGGGCAACTGCTAGTAGTTGAAAATAAAAGCATGTCACGCCAGCAGTCGTCCCAATTGACAATTAAAAAGTAATCTGACACTAGAATGGCTGCTTTAGATTTATGTACAAACGGACACTCGTTGCGTAATTGTTCAAGTGTCAGTTTTTAACATTTCCGTCGTCTTCACTCTAGCACTTGGCAATTTTCAGATTGTGCTATTATGTAATTGAGAGTGACGACATACTTGTGTAATTTGTATTTGTATGTGTGCCATTATTTTCCCGTGGGGTTAATGCGACATATTATATGTGTGTTTATCGTTATATATATATATATATATTTACTTGAACTAGCGACCTGCCCCGGCTGCGCACGGGTGCATTATGTAATCTGTAAAATCTATTAAAATATAAATTTATCATCGTTTCTCTACAATACTATGCATGAATTATACATATAAACGTTCGTCTTCAATCACTCTATCTATTAAAAATACGCATCAATATCCGTATCGCAGTTCAAAAGATTTAAACATACATGCGGATGGGACTTTGTTTCATACTATGTATTGATTTACTGTGATTACTCGAATGTCCTAATAAGCAATGTATTAGGTGGATGCGGTAATGCTGTAATTGACCGGAATGATATTAAATTGTGCACCAGTATTGTGCTTTGTGTAGCGCTTTAACATTTCGTAGTATACTGAGGATTTGAATGTCATTTTTAAAATTGCGAACGAAGAAAGATATAAGATACCAAAGTGAAGTAAATAGGAAAAAAGAGAATAGGTACTATGTTGTTCCAGTATCTATAATGTTTCAAAATTGTAAGTATGTCCGTATGTATGTTTGTTGAACTGTGACGCATCATAGTGCCCAGTGAAGGATTATTATTCACTATGGAATTACCTATTGGCTACAAATAATTAAGATGAAATAAAATACTTGTGCAAAGACATTAGATGATATAGGTAACATTCTGGTATCAGTATTCTTTTCAAACTTTTATAACTAATTCCCAACGCGGTAAGGTCACGTTTTAACACTTTTTCCTCTTTCCAACACTGCAATAGAGCAAGACAAACGTTGCTCGCTGTCCATTACACCGTTATCGGCTGTTATCGCCGCCCGTTATCAGATAACGCGATATAACGCCGGCCCCGATAGCATCGACGCCTTGTTCAGCCGAGTGCTTGTTATTTTTTTTAATTAATTACGAAATGTTTTTAAAGGACAGAAATAAATTAAAGAACAATGTACATTATTTGTTTATCGCCATAATATTGAGACGTATCGACAAAAATACTCAAATCTTATAGCTTAACTTGTCTATTAAAAGTAAGTATCGTAAAAAGTCCTTTTAATCAATAATAGCTTATTATTTATGTATAGTTGACGACGCTCATTTCGTTAGGTATATCTTAATAAAGACAATAAGTCTACTTTGTATGATTGTAGCTTACTGTATTTTGTACTTTTAGTGTTTTAACGAGCATTCTCTTTGTCTCAAATAGTAAATAGATTTATTTTAGTGGCATGCCAATACCATGAAATCGGTACAAGTTACTGTAAAGTTTATAAAAATATCCTATTTTGGTTACGTTTAGTATTTTATGTATTTTATGAGCTGTTGTAAGCTAACCTTAATGAGGTTTACTACCGTGGTAATCTTGATAATCGTGATTTCATCCTCTTTAGTATGATTTTGAAAACACTTTATTGTACCAACTGCAACTTACAATGGGATCATTAAAAAAGGCGAACACTCGACGATATCAAATATACTCGATTCGAGCGTAACACTTTCGAGATCTTGAATCGAGTTCGCATTTACCATCAATGGTCCACTTTTACCTCTGCTCTCTCTGTGTAATTTTCATGCTATTGCAACGGGGGAGGCGGCGGGGGGGTCTATTCCACCATTCGGTCGATATTCCGTTTGTGGGTCGTTCGCGAATTTAACGACACGTATCGGCCACGGCTCAGATAATGATCTCCGTAGTCGTAGCGAACGTTTAGTGCGCTTTCACTGGAAGATTCGCAATTTCGATTTGCGGCTATCGAACGAGTTGTGAATAATCACCGTGTATACATGCTTTACCAAAAAAATGTTTACAATACCCTAAACGTTTCCTCATTGCATGGTACTTCTTAATTACACTGGCAACGAGTACTTACTACAGATCTAGTATACTACAGATCTGCTACATAAAAGGGCATTTTGTTAGTGTTTGACCAATTAACACTGCCAGTTTTTTGTACAAGTAAATAGTTATGACTTGTGGTGGTAACACATTGGTTTTAGAATGTTTTACTACCAATGATGTGGCGTTTTTATAAGCCAAATTGGCAGTAAAATGATTTTTACTAGTGAATCTTTAGAGAAAGAATTAACGCAATCGTGAAGTTTCTAAATGCTTCTCGGTCAAGTAAAAATGTTTATCGTCAAAGACACAGGAACATTATCCTTCACTGATTGACAGCTTGCTAGTGAACGAAGTTACCAGGACACCATAGCTTCAAAGTGGAATGATATTAATGTCAAACGGTAAAGTGCGCTGCTATTATATGCTGTAATGATTCACTCTATGTCGCAACGCGGATAGACCTCGACTGATAATAGTGTAGGCTGTGTAGCCTTTGAGCGTTGGAATAGGAAATATAATGATCGGTCTATTTTGTCTGCTATGTGGTAATCTATACGGCTCATTGAGTACAATTTTATTGTGGTGTTGAGTAGTTACATGTATAGTTTGGCCAAATTGGATTCGGAGTTTTTGTAAACTGGGTATCCCATAGTAACGTAGCAGCGTTAAAGGGCTAGTTATTGATGTGATTATCTATTTTGCTAAGAACAAAGTCAACTCTAGGACGACAACTTAGTTGCTATTGGTGACTGTATTTTGACACAGACCTTTATTTTTATTAATTTGGCTATGATACAGTTGGATATACATACACATCAAAAAATATTTACATAAAATTAGGACACATTGTACTTAAAAAAAAAAAACGAAAGTAAATTTTAGATCTCCTAGAATAATTTTGTACTGTATAACATTCTTAAGGAACGGCCGATGCTCAGCAGGAAACGGCCGATGCCTAACAGTTTGATATGATGATGATATAATCATATACTGTTATGGTTATCAATTTACATGCTTATAGCTTTGTTTAGGCGGTGTTGTTTTTTGTTTATTGTAATAATCTCATTGAATAATTTTATAAAAAAATTGTCCAGCTGAGTTTCTTTCTGGTAATCGCTGATCAGAATCAGATCTTTTGGGTAAGAGGCGTCCTTTTCCGAACCGGCGGTAGCATACTTGACAATCAATAAATCAATGTAATGCTTCAATATATATATAAAAGAGATTCCCACCAATATATTGACTCATCACGATATCTCTGAAACCATAAGGCCGTGGTAGAGATCAGCTAGGAACGGATTTTACGGAATTCAACCCACAAGGGAGGTTGGGAGGTTGCTAGTGGTTAATAAAGATATTTGATTTTGCGTTAACTTCCTTCTAATGAGCCGAAAATCCGAACTTGTTCTAATAACGAGGCGCGCACATTGAGGATATTCCATGTTTAACGCACGTTTTATTTATATACCCAAGGTCACTTCGAATAGGCATTAGCCATGTTTGGTGTCGATAAATGGTCCACATTAAATTGTAATTCAAGGCCTCTGCCTCATTTGCATGGCCATTGTGAGCTCGCAGCGAGCGACTCCTATTAGTGTCCTCCACCTGTCTTGGAGTGTCCAATCGTCTTTGTACGGTGTCTTTGTCTGTGTTTATATTTTGCCTAAATAGCTAAAAACTCGACTTTTAAATAGTTTTAAATAATAAGTAGCAAAGAAACCAAGTATAAAAGTATGATAGCGCGTGAATAGCTTCGATTGGTTAGCGGTGATAATAGGCAATTACAACTAGATGTTACATTGGTATGTGGGAAAGATATAACAATATTAAGTTTTAATAAGCAGTTTTGTGTATTTCCAAGACTTAATACGTTTTGGTAGATTGTTGATAAATAGTTAAATCGATTTGCTTCGACATATGTTGCTGTGCTCACAATGATTCTATGACTCTTTTAGGTCATTTTAAAAACATTAAAAACAAGATCGAAATTAACCAAACGGTAATTAAGCAAAACGTAATGTGCAATATAAACTTAACTCGGTCCTGTCTTTTAATACTTTAACTTAAAATTGTTTATAAAACGTAATTTTGAATAAGATTGTAGATTAAAGGACTTTTTACGGATTTTATCGCCTTTGTTTTACATATTTAAATTCCCGACGTTTCGAACACTTTCCAGCGGCCGTGCTTTTACATATGTAAAATAAACGTGATGAAATCCGTTAAAAGTTATTTAATTGAATAATGTGTAGTATGCGCGTAAACAAAAGAAATAATTAAGATTATCGATAGTATCACCAACATTAACCATACAAAACCACATTCGTACGCGTACAATCTTTTGCCTCGACTCGCGGTGGGCATTGCGCACTTGCGGTGTGCTCTGCACGCCCCGTTGCCATGGCGACGGTCGAATAACGGTACACACGAGAGCGGCGCTCGGATTAATTGTGTCGAAAAATCACGACAACAGAAGTGGGGGGAGGGAAGGGAGGGAGGTCGTAATTCAGCGGACGAGAGAGGCCTTTGTCTTCTAGGCGGAGACGGTTTTTTGACGATGAGCGCTCGAATTTGAAGCTGACTCGTCTTTGGTGTTGCTCCATAATGAGTGATATGAATGTGATGTAGTATTTTAATTCAGCGATGAAAGTTTGGTCTTGCGTATTGTATAAAATGACTGTTTCGTAAGGTTTGATTTAGCGAACGTTTTCTTTTTTACTTTGACACATCTTTAAGTAGTTTCGTTCCGTATTATCTTATAACTTTTTACAATTATAAGTCTATCATTCATATCTCTCTGTACTATATGATCGTTTAAATAGTTTTGAAGTTTTTTTTTTGTGTTAGTAATGTTGTATTATTACAATACTAATGGATAATGTACGTTTACAGTTATGACTCATGATCATGTGCAACGTCTGTTTAAGTATCAACGATAAACGCTATATAAAATAGCAATATAAAGATATGAAATCTGATACAAAGGATTTCATATCTTATATTGCTCTGGAAACCCCGCTTCAGCACTGGCAACAAGACGCATGACATCTCAGTCTACCCGTGACCACGGCCCCTGGAAAGTGTTCGAAACGTCGAATTTAAAATGTAAAATAAACGCGATAAAATCCGTAAAGAAATTTTATTTAATAATGTATAATATTCGCGCAAGCAATAGAAATAATTATAATACAAAAGAGTTTGATATCGAAATCACATTAAATTTACATTGTTATATTCGAACCTTGACCCTTCTGTACGTTTTAGATTAGTATTTATCTATAAATCCAGTCTAGACAAAGAGGTACGAGGCGTTTTGTTTCTATTATTTACTCGACAAGAAGACATTCTAAAATCAAATATATTTCACCAATAAGTTTCGCTTCTATGTTTACGTTTTAAAACAATACGATTTTAGACAAGTTATTTGCTAAATATTGCAAAGCAAGCTATTTTGTACGATTGTATAACTATTATTTTTATTAATGTCTTTTTTTCCCAATCAATATCTGTGACTTTAAAAAAACTAACACATAATTAATTCATTCGTTACGCGAATACTACACATTATGTATAAGAGGTCATTTTGCGGATTTTATCTCTTATTTTACATTTCGAATTTCAGTCGTTTCGAGCAATCTCCAGCGGCCACAGGGTAGATTAGAATGAACACAATTTTTAAGATTTAAATTATCGATTTTAAAGATATTCGATCGAAGCTTACGAAAAAACTATTTTAGCCGTATAATATTAAAATACACCGAGCTTTTTTGTTTATATTCATTGATTATTTAATAGTTTGCATAGCCTAAAAGTGTAGCTTTACAGCCTCGCACTCGTGTGATGATATCTAGCTCGGAGAGAGATCTCGTCGTCTAGCTTTCTACTTTTTTTTTTAATGGCCCACTCGAGTCGTCTGACCGCACCGAATATGGTAACACGCGTCGTTGAATGAAGCTGAACGTTGCAGTGTTTTATCATGTCTCGTGTGACAATGGTTTTTTTTTTCTTTAGCCATTCGTGTCCCACTGCTGGGCAAAGGCCTCTCTTCGCTGTGACCATTCATTAATTTGGACAATGTTAAGTGTGAAGTATATAATTATGTCAAACATAAAAGTGTGCGATATAATTAAAAGTTCAGATGCAATGCTTCAAATATGTTTTAATAAAAAACTAATACTATGCTTGGGTGTAGGTGTCGACTAGTTTTCGCCTATCGGTGGTCTTTCCTCAGGACGAGTGGGATAACTTTAGTAAGTCCTTTCTTAAATATATTTTCAGGATACGATGTATTCGTCTAATGCCAACTCCGTTACCCATAGCGACCAATTTTGGTGACACACTAATGACGCCAAGACGTTTTTTTTGTTTATATTTATTTTCATGTAATTATTATCTTGTAAAAGATTACAAAATATTCAAAGTATGCTTTTGAAAATCAAAAGCATAGCCTACAAGAGATGTATTTATTTATTCGTTGAAAATTTCGAATGTTAATCTTTATTTAAGCATCCTACTAAATAAGAAATGGCATTTTTTTTTAAATGAAGTTTTGCTTAGAAAGCATTTTAATGATTAAGGTAGGGTTATCGCCGGCTTACTTAAAAAGGTTTCTATAAACTTTTACTTCTCGCCTTTTAAACTTACTGGCTTTATCATTTAACATTTTGCTGTTATTCTTCAAAGACTTAATGATGACGATGATAACGTCGTATGATAGAGACGCTTCTATGCATTTCGATTGAATCGAAAAAGTTCGTACCATCGAGTCCACTTTCTCCTATGGACGGCCATCGTGGGCCGTGTTCGCGTAATGTCTTCCCACGCCACTGTGATATTTAGTATGTGGTATTATTAAAACTTTCGTTTCGTGCGTCTGTATGTTGTGTTGTAGGTCACGTGATGAGTGTTGTATCGGATGGTGTTCGAATGCAGTTCTGTAGAAGTTGTAAGGCTATGCTGTTCGGGCATTGGATTTTTCTAAATGGTCTACAACAAAGGTATACATGTCGCGGAATGATTGTAAACATTGTTGTATGCATGATATAAATACTGAGAATAAGAGTAACCTTTATCTTCCAATATTAAAATTCCGAAGATCAAGGAAATGTTTTTTGGGATAGCTATTATGGGTTAATAAGTTCAAAAAGGTTGTATAGGCACGTTTTTGTATTGAAGGATATTGCTGTAATGACTACTTAAATGATAAGACACCGTTGCGATGAACTTTTCGTTGGTGGGTGGACCGTCTTTTTACATGCCCATCCGACGCATGGATCATCTTACTTTTCGGACAATTGGGTGATCGGTCCATATTGCCCTAACCAACTAGAAAACAACAATGAAAATTTGTTGAGTCTCCACAGGATTCGAATCCTCGACATTCGGTTTCTAAAGGACACACCCTTGCCAAAAGGCAACGGAGGCAGCAGAGCAGAAATTGGATAGAACTCTTTTTAGGTAGATAATTGGTATATTGAAGGATGTACAATCAATAAATATGTATGTGATGAACGTAACGCAGGATTTTGTTTCAATTTGATTAGGAAAAAATATCACTTCGCCGGTCGGTCTCTCTTTATCATCCTTTATCATTCACTAACCACCATTCTTATCACGTTATCACTTTGTTGATAAGAGTAGTGATATGGCTAGGCTTAATGTAATTTTGGCTGCATATTGAAGAGGTATGTAAGGTCACCATTTGTTTGCTAATACTACGCTGAAATGATGCATCGAGATGTTTGTCAGATGTCGCTAAACGGTAAATAAAAAAATTATTAAGGTAAATATTAAGTTTTCCGATTGTGGTTCGTTGCTTTTGAGTTCATATATAAAACATATTGTTTGGTTTCTATCTTTACCGTTTTCGAGAGTCGCAAGTTTGCTCGAATGTTTAAAATAATCAAGGTTAATTTCTGAAAGGATATTTTATTGTGATTTACTGGATATTGTTTAATGTTAAAATTAAAAAAAAATATATGTCAACAAATATTCCGTTATTGAATCATCTAAAGTACTGTTGACCGTTTTGTGTTAAATTGTGTTCGTAAAATATAAATAGTGAAAAAGATACGAGTTTAAAACAGCAATAACACTCAATATATCATAATGAAATGACATGTAGTTATTATTACACATTCGAGCACATTACTAACTGGTCTTATCTCACATTTCTCAAACGCACACCTGACGTGTGTCTTTTTGCCGAAGTCGAAAAAAAAACAACCAACAAAGCGGCAGCATATTGCGTTTATCGTTGGCGCGATTGCGTATTCGTATGAAAGGTGCGAAAGAGACGGCAATATTGAAATACAGGTTTAGAGAGGGACCGCGAGATGTGGTCGTGAGTCATGGCAATGCGAGCGCGCCTTTTTTATGTCTGTGAACGCCACTTTGGGCGGGAAAAATCGTTCCCTGTGCGTTGTCTTCCGTTGAACGGAACGTAGAGTGCCTTTAGTTGCGTTGATTAATAATTAATTATAAGGCTTTTGGTTGTACATTTTAAATATGTAATCAATTCTTACATTGAGTTATGTTTCGAGTGAAACGATATGTGTCGGTTCGTACTCTCTTTTCCATTTGTATGTACCTATTGATTCCGAACACGTCCTTATGTGAAAGGGTTATGGTCCCTTTTTATATATAGGTTACATTTCAATAGGTCTTTAAGGTTACTAATGCTTATTGTTTATCAATCAACATGAAGTTTATGAAAATAAATGTTATACAATTGGCTAAACATTACGCTCAATGCATAAATCATTATAATAACCTCTGCTACCCTGTACTTTAGCCAGTCGAACGTCCGTGACCATCTTGTTGGTGTTTTTTATTTATTTTGTTTTTTATTATAATGAACGTTAACGGCGTACAATCTGAGGCCGGCCATCACAATTGATTGGCTCCGACGGTGAGTCATTCGGCCGAGTCTTCACTCGTTACTGGCCGTATAATATAATATAATAACGAGTTTAATCATTGTACACGGGACGGATACGAGTTGAATTGAAGAGTTGGATTTCTTTTCTTTTTTTTTAAATCTGGTTACGTTAGTACTGGCCTTAAAATGTTCTCTTTTCGTGTATGCGGCCAGTAAGCGTAATGTATTTTTATATTAAATCCACTTTTTGCTGATTTTTCGTGTTTATTTTTTTTATTATATTCACGACGTTTCGGTCTAGTTTCAGCGTCAATGATTACGGACAGACTATATATGAAATATAATGTAAACCGCGTATTTAACATGAGTAGTAGGTTATCGCGTAAATAAAATAATTTATTATATCTTAAATATATATATATATATATATATATATATATAAGATATATGTTCAAGAATGATATTTTAAAGTTGTGTTATATGACTGGTCGGAGCTATGAAAAAACGAAATAAGATTATTTGTTTCTCTGTGCAAATCGCTCTTGGTCTCGCTCCGAATAGCGCGCCGCGGCAATTCGAAATGTTTCGATTGTACAATGACCGTATTCGAAACGGTAATGTCGCTGGTTGGTGGCTTTGTTAGCGGAGGGGAAAAAGGCAGTAACCGGTTTTAGGGTTTTCTTTTGGTTCCGTGCGATTAAATGATTGTTAGTGTTATAGATTTGGGTTTATTTGGTTTTTTTGGTGATGTACTTATTTTGCGATGATGTTTTGACTTAAAAACGTTGAATACAGGATAGGTCTCGCATTTTCTCTTGTTTAAGTAATGATAGTTTTAGTTAAAATATTAAAATAACGTACATGTTGTAGGAGTTTGATTCTTTCTCGTTGTCTAAACGTTACTTCAATAAATATATATCTATGAGATAGTAATTTACCTAATATATATTTTGTATTTGACCACATAAAGCGTTTCTATTTCGCTACAATTTGGATACGATTTTTCACGGATTATAACGACCCTGTTTGTTATGAAGGATAAAATCGCTTTATTTATATAATATAATACTAAGATTATTTCGAATATACTTCAAAGAAAAATCTAGCCTACAATATTTTTTCCAGAATGGTCTTTTTGACTCTTTTCACGTCAATTTGTGCAACGCTAATATTGTAAAATTCATCAAAGGCCCGAATTCAGATCTGGTCTTTAAATCTTGAACACTTTATATGGCCCAGTAAGACTCGTTTCTCGTGCACAAATCGGGAGTCCAGCATTCGAGACGAGACGGCTTTTTTTGGTTGTATTAATTGAACAAAAAAATAAAGAAAACCGGGTCCGCTCATAAGCGTGAAAGGTATACAGGGTTTGGCATCGAAAGACGGTTTTTGAAACTTTTGCAATGAAAAAATATTGATTTAAATAACTTTTATTTTTATGTAATTTTTCATTGGAGTTAAGCGGTAGGTGTAATTATGTTTAGCATGTGTACGATGCTTGCATTATGAAATGGAAAACCTTTTGATTTTATTGCACGAAAACTTTCTTCTTCTATAACCTGACGAGGCTTTTATGATTACCGTTAAAATGAAAGATAGTTGTGAAAGCATTTATAGTATCAAAACTACATCGTTTTGTTACTAACTATATAGGTTAAAATATCCTTGTTCTACTGTTTACTCATAACGGCAACATTAAAATTTTATACCGTTTCGTTCAATTATCTTTCTGTGAGTGGCAACCCTAAGTTTGTCGTTTTTATAATTTGACCAAAACGATACGGGCGCTAAAGCGGTTCGTCATCTGAACGCTTCGTAATATGCGTGGGTTTTGAATTATGACATAGATCATACCTTAAGTTGATATTACATACGCTCGTAATGTTTGCGGCCTCGTTGTTATGTACGCTAATTATGATGTTGTATAAAATTTTGCCGTGTTAAATATATTAGGAACGTAACAATTTGTAATGGATATATATTGTTGTTGCCTTTTTATTGTTATTACATGTTGTTAGTTTCAAACTTCCGTGGATTATTGGTTAAGGCTTTTTGTCAAACGGGGGATCAGGCGGTCGAATCTTAAAGGGTTGAACTACAACAAGACAAGCCTAAAATATTATTATTATTTTTTTTTTTATAGCTTACGCAGGCAGACGAGATGGAAAGTGGTCACCGACACCCCATAGACATTGGCAATACCAGTGGTATCGCCAACGCGCTGCCTACCGTGAGACATAGGGTGTTAAGTCTCGTTTCCCAGTAAATAAGCTGGCTGGAACACAGCAGTGTTTTCACGCGCAGAAATAAGCACCGCGTGGTACCCACCAGACGGTCTCCTGTAAACAGGGGACCTACCACAGCACCAATGGCATTTGACACAGTACTATCTTCTTTTGTATATTTTCTAATCATATGCTGTTAATTGCCTTAATATGAACTAATCAATTTAAAAAAAAAAACAAATTTTGTGCTATAGATTTATTTTTCTGTATAGACAGTCTGGTAAAGAGAATATTGGTATTTAAACAGTGTTGATTTCGATACGAATATTCGCAATACCATTACCGTTAACCACGCTTTCGATGAAGTGAATAACTGGGCAGGTAATAGGAGGGTGTGGTGACAGTCTCTTGCGGTTTTATACCGTGATACTTTGCTCGGAGAACGACATGTTTCGTAAGAGCCGACTTAGGCCGATGCGCGGTCAGCGTTCTGCGCAATTGACAACGAGACGACCGCCGATCGTGTAATGAACGCGGCAGCGAGTGCCGATTGGCTGGAAATGCTGAACCGATTGCGATATGCGGACATGCCCGAGCTCGTTGTGGTTTCATTATTCACTATACCTGAGCCAAAGTTTAGATGTAAACAATGTATTTAAAGGCAACAAAGTTACATCTTAATACTTTCTGTTGCATACGCGAATACCATACATGATAAATGATGCAATTTTTAAGGATTTTATCGCGTTGTATTTGGCTACTGTTAATTACCTAATTGGCACTGACATTTCGACACCCAACATCTTAGTCGGTCCCGCGACTATGGACCCTGGGAAGGGTTTGAAACGTCGGGTACAATTTCAAATAATTGTAAAGTAATTAAACGCGATGAAATCCGTAAAAATTGTATTATTTATCTTGCAGACTTGTTAGTGAATCGTCACCGAGATGTCAATCGCTAATTGACAACAAACTTTAAAACAGCGCATAATAATGAGTTCGCGTAATGAATATAGTCTATCCATCGGCCTAATAATAGAGTCGGTTCGGTGCCTCCCGTGTTTTATTTTGATTCGGTTTGTTTACCTCGCGTCAGTCACCCGCCCTCGACCTTGGGGTCTCGTGACCGCTTGTGCGTTGAGTTGTGTCTTGCGCGTGTCCCTTATGGGTGAGCGAAATGGGATGGCCATTCAGAAATAACTCACCCACGGTAAAGTCATGGTGGTTTACCATTGGTGTTGCCATTCGTGACCGACTGATGTCGCTTAGTGATGATTTGCCAATGAGAACGACGTTGCTATCGATAAGTAGTTTATATGTGATCTAATGAAACCTATGCGAGTTTCGTCATTAGTGGGTTTTTAAATAGCGGTACAAAAAACTCTAAGACGGTGCTCGCGGTTAGGTTATTATGGATCATTATTTATATATTATTTGGCTTTATCCGTTTAAAGGAAAAAAATGGAATACGTTTGTCATAAGTTGCTCGGTAAAGAATACTAGTATACTAGTGTAGTTAATAAGTAGACGAGTGTAACATCTCATTTTTATAAGCATATGGGTATTAAGTGCAGTTAATAAAAAAAATTGATGAAGAGGACGTCAAACGTTTGACTCTCTTGTTTATACTCACCTTTTAGGGGGTCGATATCCAAAAATAGCTCCTTCGAGTTGAAATTTAGCTGTTAATTGTGTGTAGCACGCGATCGTTGGTTGAATTTGTTTTCGCATGGCTATTGCCTGTTGTTGTAAGTAGAGAAGATAGGGAATGGTGGGATAGACAGGTTTGTGACTTTGCTATGCAGCCTTGAATCTTTAACTCGAGTTAATTTTTAGGTTCGATCCACGGCTGTGCAATGATAGATGTGTGTGTATGTTTCAATAATGAAGTTGAGGAGTATGTTATCATTAGGAAATTGAATCGGAGAAATTCGTTGGATACAAGTTTTGTTGTGAGCCTATATCTTTTGCCCTTACACTAATGTTTTTAGCACTATTTGCTCGTTGAATACATTACTTATTTTACAAACTTACACACTAATCATTTATTGTTTATTGAGAAGAAATAGAGTCTGTATCGTACTTAACAACTAAAATATATCGCGGAGATGGTTTTTAATTAGTCAAAAAGGATATTTTAATCATCACAATAAATATTAATCCGCAATAAACGATTCGGGTACAGGTTTTTCTCGTAATCCGTTTCCACGATCGTATATTATTCAAAAGGCAAGCAATTAAACTTTTACTTTTTTAATTCCTCCATTAGAATTTATTTATAGTTCCCCGTTTCTCGACTTTCACGTTTTGCTTAATTACATTTGGTGACTTTCAAATCTATCAGGATTTCTATTTTCTCATATCGGATTGTGAATATCTTATTGCTGATTTCAATGTTTATTGAGAGGGAAACTGATTTTGTAATCGTTAAAATAATTTGGTGTTGATAAAGTATAGAAATGAAGTTACGAAGTAAACTTTATAACCTTGTATGACAATTGCATCATACATACATACATCATTAGTCGGTGCTAGTCCACTGCTAGACCATTAGGGGGTTTTGGACCGTATCCCACCACACTGGTCCAACGCGGGTTGGTGGGTGAACCGACTACATGCCCATCCGACGCATGGATCATCTTACTTTTCAGAAATTTGGGTGATCGCCCCAAATTGCCCTAAACAACTAGGAAACCACTACGACAATTGCATAGTAGTTAAAATTTTGAATTATGATACTGATTCGTTTTCTTTGAATGGTTTTACCGTCTGCCCATGTTATTTTTGGAATAGATTTTACTGAGATACAAAGTAACCTATCGAGGATAATATAGAATTCTAGTAGTGAAAGAGTATTTTAAATAGCTTCAGTAGTTTCGCACTCTATTGACGACGAACAAACGTAGTAATCTTTTTTCTTTATAATGTTGTTATATAGACAGATATTTTAGGATATCGTCTAGAAGACTGCATCCGATTTCGAGGCTACTTTACTTAGTGTTTGTGCAGTTTTTGCTGAATGCACCTTGTGAAACGACTCCGTCGGCTGAATCATCGTCAGTAGACCGTTTAGAAGCGACCTAGACACACATTTCACGTCGGTTTTTTGTTTGTTTTTTTAACGAAACAAAATAAATATTGTTACTGAATAAGCCAATATCAGAACGCAAGGTTAGGTTTTGAATGTTTAAAAATACATATATACCAATGAATAATTTTGGTTTTTTTTTTATGGCATACGCAGACAGATGAGCAGTCGGGCCACCTGATGGAAAGTGGTCCAACACTAAACGTTGACAATACCAGTGTATCGCCGACGCTGCTCAGAAATAGGCACCACGTGGTACCCACAGACAGTCTCTTGACTTGATTTACCTTTGAGCTATTTTTCAAAATTATTGGACTCAAATCTGACCTCAGTATTAGTAGTATCCAAAGCATAAAATTTGAACCGTTTGATGCCTTATCTCACGTTCAGTTGTAAGGTTTTTGAATCAAAAGTGCTAAGCATCACATTTATTCATTTATTTACTGTTAAAAAAAGTATTTACTTAATATTATTTTAATCACCTTTCAGACAATATTATTTATCGTACAAAAATTTATAATACAAGGGGTAACATTAAATAAAGTACAGTTAAAATAACATTTAAAATACTGAATGGATTAAATTATTTCTAAAAAAGGCATAATTATATTGTAGTACCTCGCGCGACTAGTACAACACAATTGCATTGAAATGCGCATTAAACGATTAGCGAATTCGTTTCGTAATAACAGGTCTTGAACAGGTGGTATTGCGTATAACGTTTGTGATCGAGTCGGTTTCACGCTGTGTGAGTTTTCCATCTTGGTGCACTGTGATGGTGTACTCTTTTGTACCGTAGTAAAGGCGAGACACAGGCTAACACTGTGTAAGCGAAAATTGCGTGTCGTAGAATAATAGGGTTGTGATGTATTATGTGAATTCAAAGAAATCACATTCGTATTTGTAGATATATTATGTCCTATAAGGAGCAGCTTAAATCAACCATAGTTTGATTTGATTATTGCTAGATAACTTTATGTAGCTGACAAACTTATTTAGCACAATCGTTAGATTATGAAACATTTGAGTGTAAAAGTGTAAAAGTTCTGTTTGTAGAGAGGCTAAGTAAGTGTTCGGTGCCACAACTCGCTACGCTTGTCGAACCCAGTTGTTGTACAGAACTCGCGAGTCATTTGTTTCGTATACCATCTGTTGTTGCATTGTTGTTTCGGCCTAGACTCTATTCAGGCATTCATCTGGAACTCTATAGAATGAAATGTTCATTGACTAGGTATTAAAGTCTGCTCAGGCTGCTCAAGTTTATATGAAAGACACAAGCTTTTATACGGGCTGAATGTGGATTAGGATTAAGCTTAAAATTGTGTATTGTAAGGCAAAGAGAACTGCGTTAAATGCGACTTGATTATGTTACATTTATAAGCCAATAACCGTATAAGTTTTAAGCAAAGAAAATTGAGATACTTTTGAGGTAAATTATTTTTTATAGGACCGGAATATTATAATGTGACTGAGTGATTACATTTTGATTATCCTTTTCTTAAATCATATGTTATTATGTGAGTAACAAATGTAACTTTAAAATACTATAAAAATGTTATTATTCAATTTTAGTTGCGAAAACATTATTTGTATAGGTTTCTTTAGGTTGACGTCTACCATTTATGGTGATTTACGAATGTGCTTTTGTGTCGTTGTTTTGTCCATGTCCATCTCTATTGTCTCAATGTTTCGCCGTTTGTGTGTTTGTCCACTGTCACAGGTGTCGGATTGTAATGGAGTCTGTGTCGACGGATACGTTTAATCTGTCGACACGAAAGCTTTGTGTGCCCGCTTTATATGATTGGGAACTGGTGGACGGTCACTCTCCGTTCTTTGGAACTAACCCAATCGTTTTGTCTCTCTCTTTTCAGATGCACCGGTGGTCGCTGTCCCGCTCGCACGCGATCGTCTAGCAAGTTTTCGTTATGCTACGTTTGGCCTTTTGGAAGAGGTTTTAGTTTTTGTTTCGGGATGAGAATTGAACGGCACGTCTTCTGTAGCTATGGGTTTACCGTTTGAGGTGTTTCTCCTTTAAAGTTATGCTGCTACTGTTTTAATCTAAGTGTTATCCATGTTCTAGGTATGAAATAGTTATTTTCTTTGGAGTAAACCGAAGGTTGTTGTTCTCTGTTACACGGCTTGCTTTTAGTTTGGTGGAAGCTTGATAATATTCTTGGTAACAATGTCTCTTGATTATCAAAGCTAATTTTCATCATACTAAAATTAGTAATTATTAATTTTGTATTTACGTCACACCATAATTGGTTTTTGTGATGACTATATTTATACGACAGGTTTACTTTTTTAAGCGCCCTTGAATAGTTACAAATTGTTCGATAGCTCCAACTTGGCCTCTTTCCTTCTAATGTATCGATACTGACTAATGTACTCGTGTAATATTTAATCACTTATCGATTTGTTATCGCGTCGGTAACAATCGAAAGAGGTTGCTCTTGCGTCATCGTATCGCAATTGGTGTTAGTTACAGTTGAAATTTTATTTGGGCTGGAGGGACATTGTTCGTTTTTCTCTGTGTTTGGTTTAGAAAATAGGTTATACGTGTGATAGCAATGCTGGATGGTAGTTTATAAATTAGTTTTCACAGGTAGCCAACGTTGTGATGGAACAGTTTACACGAGGTTAAATAAGTTATAAAAAACAGTGATAAAGCGAATCAGCGTGAACGCGTTGGACGCGTCCGAGACTGTGCGCAGTGTTTTTAGTCCAATTATGCTCTCTGCTTAACAATGGAGAGGAAGTTAACACGCGAGGACTTCATGCGGAAGAGTTTCCGCGCCTTCAGGTCTTCGCAGACACCGGAGGGCCAGGCGCCGGCCGTGAACGGAGCCCCGCCACCGTCCCCTGTTTCATTAGCAATGCTCGAGAGGACTCCGCAAGCTTCCCGCGCCCAATACGAGGTCACGTCGTCCGGTATCGCACCAAAAAGGCTCGAGCTCAGCCGCGCCCACCCGATTCATCTCAAGTCCTTCCAAACACCAGAACCGCCGGACGACAACGCCCCCACGCCACCCTCGGACGACGTACTCGCAAACTCGAGCGGCAGATAGGCGAAATGGAGCGGGGACTGGAGCGGGCGCAGAACGGCAACGCTTCAGTGGACGAACGCGTCAGATACGCCGAGCACGAGAATCTGCTACGCACCGGAGTGTCCGCAGTGGGCGGTGGCGGTTACCTGCCTGCGGATTCCGACACGGAACACGATAGTACACCGTTCAACAGGAATGAGACCACTCGAAGCAGCACAGGTGCCGCGGCGCCGGTACAGAGGCCGGCACCGAGACTGGCCCGCACCCACTCGGACACGCAGCAGCACAACGTTGCGGCAACGGCGCGCCTGATGAGGAAACTGGCCGACAGCGGCGCACCCAAAGAGGAGAAGGCCAAAGTTATCTCTCGCAAAGCCATCCAAGCGCGCATGGAGCGGGTCAAGAACTCGGTGGTGGGATCGAGACACGAGCACAGAGTGCTGGCCGAGCACAAGACGGAGCCGAGCGCACAGGGTCCGGCTTCGAGGACTCCGACCTCGCCGGTGTCGCAGCGCTCCTCGGTTCAGGTAAAGTGGAATGAGAAGTGTGATCGTCCCGTCGACTGTTGTGTTCGTACCGTATTTATTTACAAGTACGTGTTGATTGAGCCATTGGGCAGATATGAATAGGGAGATTAGGGATGGTAAAATAACGCTATATAGTTGCAAAATTACCAAACTATGTTTATGGTAAATTACTTTTGGGTGAAATGCTAAAGAAAAAAAAATGACCTTACTGAGCATTTATTGTGCATATATTGTGACAGCTCTTCAATCATTGTAAATAAGAACGAAAATGTGTTGCACAATATAATTTAACAATGCGCTGCAAATGATCATTGCGCTATCGAAATAATCTAGATTAAAATGCGTTCAAGGGTCAAATTAGGGTCATGGCGATTGTATCCGAGGCGAAAACAGAAAACAAATATTCCCCGATGAGGGTCAATATGTGCGTATTATGAATTGACCCGTGGTTAAATTATAATACGTACACTTTGACCCGCGTGTTATTAATAGCAAAGTTATTAATACTGTTATGACGGTTGTTGTAATTTACTTTTGGATCTACGCGTAATGATCTAATACATGGTAATAGTTTTCTAATTTCTTTACCTGACAGAATTACAGGCTGTTTGTCTTGATTTTAATAACAAACAGCGTTACATTATTTTATCTGTATCAAATCAACGAGATAATATTATGCAGGCCACGGACTGATATTAATAATACGACTGATCGTCATATGAAAATTAAAAAAAAAAAATTTATGCCTAAATACTGCATGTATTTAGAAACACACTTTCTTTACCGAATAATATATAGAGTTGATTTGTTATTAGTTACACATACATACATCATCAGCCTTTGATAGTCCACTGCTGGACATAGGCTCCCCTAATACACCCCTATCCATTAGGGGGATTTTTGGACCGTATCCCACCACCTGGTCCAATGCGGGTTGGTGACTGACTTTTACATGCCCATCCGACGCATGGATCATCTTACTTTTCAGACAATTGGGTGATCGGCCCAAATTGCCTAACCAACTAGGAAACAACAATGAAAATTTGTTGAGTCCCCACAGGATTCGAACCAACGACCTCCGGTTTCTAAAGCACACGCCTATAACACTAGGGGACGGAGGCAGTTATTAATTAGTTCCTATTAAATCATCACACAATTGGTCTACTTCACACTCTTTGAAGGTAAAAAAAAAGATATTATTATTTTGTATAGATTATTCGAGTAGCTTAAGATATTGTTAATATTGATAACATGCATATACATGTTATGGTACCTTGGTAGTATATAACTTTATTATGCAATGCGTTACCGGAATAAACGCCTACATATAGAGAGATATATGAGGAAGTTGCGAATCGAGGTCGTTTTAATTTCGCACTATTTAATGAGGTCGATTAATTAAATAAAGTACGCAATAGGATGGTGCTACACAAAACATTTTTAGAAGTTTCATTATATTCAAGGCACGCATAGAAAGATAACGATGAAAATTCATCAAAAAACATCTTTTCTGTGTTATTTATTCAGTTTTAGAATTTATTTAAAATAGACAGTGTTACTGAAATCCGTTTAAAATATAAATTGAAGAAAATTTAGGGGTATAATATTCTTTTATGTTTTCATTAAAACTTCATGCACTATTAGGTGCAATGACGGATTGATTGCGAAAAGGCGATTTGATTGATTCTTTACCAGTCAGCCGATGATTGATGGAGTATCCTATAGTAAAATAATATTCAATTATGTATATTGAACAAAAACGTAATTTTTTAATTAAATCTTTAACTTGTGAGTTATATTGCCGTTATTGAAACAAATGGGAAATATTCATATCGCCACTGAATATTTATTATGTTAATAACTTCCCATAAGCGTTGAATATAAGCCCTCAAATTAGCATAAACGGCGTAACGGCATTTTTGGGTCGAACAAGGGTTGGGACCTAGAGACAAATACACTTACCAATGTTGTTTACAATTATGTAATATCTTGCGTTTAAATGAATCGAATATTTACAATTTTTATCGTTTAAACATTTTTGTTTGTTGACAGACGGACAAAAAAATTTTACGCGATTATTAATGTCATTTGATTGTAAAATGTTTTTTAAAGGATTTTATTGCTTTTATATTCGGATACATTTCGAATCTTAATCGCCGTTTGTGATCAAAGGCCTAACTTGGTCTGAGTAAATATGATTTATTTTGACATTATCAGGTTTTTCATAATAAGGAAGGCTTTAAATAATCAACACTTGTATTGTCCATACTCTATTTAATACTTTTTATTGATTATCAAATTATAGATAATTGATATCAATAATTACTAGTGTAGTTTACGTGCTTGTTAACTACAAGTGCGTTTAGTCTTCTGTAAAAGATCTTAGGTATTGAGCTAACATTATAGGCAGTCAGCGCCTATTACCATTATAATACAGAAGAACGGGACTTTATTAATTATGTTTTTGCTTAACAACAAATAAAGTACAATAAACTGTATAGGAGTAAAGTAAATTGCCGAATTTTCATTTGGTTAATTGCATTTTGTATAAATTGTAGAGATATGTACTTTTAGTCGAGTTTTGACCTCGAAATCCATTAATATTCAATAAATAACAAATATTCTGTATTTTATGTATAATAAGTTTTGAATGCAATAAACAGTATCTATATCAGTATCGTATTATAAATATAAACAAGAAAATCTTGTAAGGCTAAACTATTTATAAATATTTGCAATGCCGTATGGCATTCAATAAATGTTTATTTTAATATATCTTAACATGTTCCACTGAATGTATTATTTAATCGTATGTTTTTACTCGACAGGTAAGATCCAGTTTTACTCGATAATGTGCGCAGTTGATACTGAACGTGGTGAGTTATCGGCATATAACGACGTGTAGCTATTGTTATTAGCATTATTTATGTATTTGTTTGTTTCTAGTACGTACAAGACCAGTAAAGAAAATAACAATGCTTTGTTGAACAAAAAATTACTAAATAAGCTTACAATCTACAAAGTTAGCCACTAGTAGTACACATTACATTAAAGGATTACAATAAAGATGGCATGTATTTTTTTATTTTTGCTTCCCGCGCTTTATTTTATTGCTCCCCGGAGTCGGTTTTTTGAACCAATGGTGGACTATGTTTAAGTAAATTGTATTCTTTATATGGTTGGGATATGGAAAATATTTAAAGCTATTACTTACTTAACTTACCTTTTGTTTAGGGCAGGATATCATTAAATTTTATCTGAGCTAAGTTAGCTATTAGCGTGCTTAGCTTGGACTGAATTTAATCAAATCATTTTGTCTTGGACTCGGAGTGTAATGTAGTCACCACCTGTCATAACAGTAAGTTGGAGGCAAGTTGAACACGGTCAATGTTTAGTTTGCAATCGAGTTTAATTGAATGCACAGAGTTAAGGTGTCGAGTTTCAATCTAGCGTTGGATGCTCGAAGTTTTAAATGGGTTCAGACGATAGCTGAGATTCAAGAGGACACATTTTAAGGATACGAAATCGATATGTTATTACCAGTCGTTGCCCGCGAACTTTGTCCGCGTGGTGATGTTATATAAAAACAATTCTGTTATGGTGATTTGTAAAGAAAAAAGTAGCCTTAAATACTCCTAGTTATATTGGCTATCTTCCAGTGAAAGTCTCGTCGAAATTGGACCACAGATTAGCTAGAGTAGACTGGCGAAAATTAAAAAAATTAAAGATTATATTGGTATTTATTTAGAAATGAGGTTATATGTATGTGTTTGGTAAATGCGTATGTTGTATATTAATTAAGTACGTAGAGATAAATTAATAAATTGAACTATTTGAGAATAGCCATGATAGGAAGCCTGTGATGATAAAAAAATTATTACCAAATACGTTATGACTAGAACCTATGCTTGTTTTTCATGAATTTTTATGAACAAATTGTGTTAAAAAACTTTTTTTTTTCGTTTCACGAAAATAAACGTGAAATATGTTATAACTTAACTCTACGTAAATTAGAGCTGCGTTGGATGGGCATGTAAAAAGTCGGTCCACCCACCAACCCGCATTGGACCAGCATGGTGGGATACCGTCCAAAATCCCCCTAATCGGGTGTATTAGGGGAGACCTATGTCCAGCCGTGGACTATAACAGGCTGATGATGGAATTAAAGCTAGCTGGATTTTTTTTTATAAAAATGTTAACGGTAGTATTTGTACAAATAGGGTGTTACTTTAAAATGTAGAACGAGTCAGAAATGTCGTGAACATCTACGCTTATTTATTAACATGCGCTCGCTTCGCTCTCTTTTGTCGTCGTTGTATGTGGAATTTTCACAAAGTATTCATTCGGATGTCGTGTCGCCGTGTTATATTCTTGAGACCTCTATATATGTTTCGGGAGATGCTGAAGTATCCAACGACTTGATGAAAAGTTAAATGGTACCATGATTTAAGTAAGAGGCTGCAATGTAAATTTTAGTAATGGCTGATTATTCGTTTTGGAATGAACTTTTAAAACAAATGGTAAAAGGTCTTCAATATATCGTCTTTGGGTAGAAGTAAACATTCGTTATGCAGTAGCGTTGATCGGGTCTGTGTAGACGTTTATCAACTGGTTCTATTAAGAATGAAATTTTGTAATTTAATCATTAGTTTTATTTGATATAACATATTTTCATAACGCTGATTTTTAATAAATCGATCTATTTATGCTCTAGATGTTCTTGACATCGCTGTTTTCCCGAGTTATTACGTTGTCGGCTCCTAATCTATCCAGAAATTTCATGGGTTTACATGTCTCGAAGTTCAGCAGTAACTCGGTTGATAGGTATATTATAATGCTTTAATTATTCAACAAATGTGAAAAACATCTACATATTAAATAGGTCTACGGTGATACTGTCAATATCTTAGCGTAGAGATCGCGTTATACAGTTACACTCTTTGTTGGCAATTGGTCATGCACACGGCCACCTGAACAAACCATCACTTGACGCAGAACCAAGTCACTTGTAAAGGCGACGATTCGATTTTACGAAGCGATAATGGCCAACTTTTATTATTATTTCCTTTATACGAACTTTAATATTTAATTGATAGTAATTTAAGACAATAAGCAATAATTGCGTCGTCATCGTTTGGACAAACTATATACTATAATTATGGTATGATTTTACACAAAGGTGTGTCAAAATCATACCATCCTCCTGGATGGTATGATTTTTATATATATTTTTATGTATTTATATGTATATATTTATAGTCATTACGAGTCTATTTATGGGCGTCTTTGACGGTCATTTTGAACCACTTGGTCATTAGGGTAAGAATGCCGAACACAAGGCGTTGCTTTTCATTATAACATGTTGACATTACGGTTTACAATTGAAACGTTATATTTTCGTATTTTTGGCTACAGTTAGATGAGATTCAGATTATTTGTAAAACATGTTTTTGAATATTACACGACATTTGAAATCTACTCGTGCCTTTTGGCATTGTTAGATTGTTATTAGGCGATGTTTTAATGAATCGCTTCTCTTGTTTAAGTAACGAACTGCTAATTAACGTAAGTTAACGTTTGAAGTCATACATTCTACTTGCCAAGTGCACGGAGAACTGGTTGCAGCGTTGACTCATCAAGCTCTGCAAGCAAGACGTGTATGTAGGTTGTGTTAACGTTCTTCGTGTCATCGTGACATTGACATTTTTGGATTTTAACTGTATATCGTGTGTGTTAAAACTGCCTCCGTAGCCTAGTGGTATAGGCGTGTGCCTAGAAACTGGAGGTCGTGGGTTCGAATCCTGCAGGGACTCAGCAAATTTTCATTGTCGTTTCCTAGTTGTTAGGCAATTTGGGCCGATCACCCAATTGTCTGAAAAGTAAGATGATCCATGCGTCGTATAGGCATGTAAAAGTCGGTCCACCCACCAACCGCATTGGACCAACTGGTGGGATACGGTCCAAAATCCTAATGGATGGAGGTGTATTAGGGAGGCCTATGTCCAGCAGTGGACTATCACAGGCAGATGATGATCGTGTTTGTACCACTTTTCTGTGATGTGTTTTATATAAATGTTTACCTTATGACTGTATGAGAGATGACGGAAGAGGCAGTAAGTAACACACTCTGACGTAGAAGAATTTGCGAGACGCCACGAATCACGAACCGAAATAATAAACATAATTAATTCTTTTGTTTACGAGAATCCTACACATTGTTGAATGAAATCACTTTTAACAAATTTTATCACATTAACATTTTTAATTCACGAAGTTACCTGACACTTTTCAATGATAACGGGATGGCCTATCCCCCTGCAAAATGTTCGAAACGTTTGGTAGTTAAAAATGTAAAAAAAAAAAACAATGGACATTCATTAATGGTCCTTTTTTTAATTACGACGTTATGTCAATATAAGAGCTAAATAAGATATGGATTCACGTAAATACTGTAACCCATAGCAACGAAGCAGTGTCGTAGGTTAGCGTATTTGAGATACCGTTTGCCCTAGATCTTACACTACATGCAGTGTCCTTTGAGACGTTATGTTCATCAACAACGTATATTTATCGTATTTAAACATGATTATATAAACAAATGAACACGGCAATAACAGGGAAATATTAAACCTAATCTAATTGTCACATAACTTACAATAAAATCTGAATTAAACTGCTAACATAAAGAAAATGTAGTTTTTTTTTTAAATCTATCATAAAGAAAAGAAGCGAAAACTTTTTAAATGCGACCTAATAAGAAGCAATAACAGTGATTATAAATCACTGTTATTAGTCAAAAAACGTTAGTTATTAGTCAAAGTTCATGTTACTCCGTGGAATAACTTTTTGTTTAAAGACTTAAACAGGCTAAGAGACTGCATGCGATCATTTTCTTTTCGTTCCACGAACCAAAAGTATACTATTTTTTTTTATTAAATACGATTGGGCCTGGATGTAATTTGTTTAAAAATCCTCACGTATGTCTAAATATGAGAGGTCATTAGAAAATCAAAAGGACATTCTACGCCCTACGTGATAATTAATTAGGTCGTTTGTACCACGAGTTCTAGATTTTCGGCGCAATTGTTTAACATGATGACGTTCATGTAACTAACCCTTACAGGTCGATGATAGGTTTTCCTTTATTCCTATAAAAGACTTATAGTATTTTTCTCCTAAATAGCTTTTTTACCGACCCCCACCATTAAAGTTTATTTGGCTAATGGCTACGAGGAATACGGCTTAATATTGTAGCTATAGTATGTCTATGCGGCTTACAAAAACTATTATAAAAATCTTTTTCGTTACTGTAAATGAATTCTGGCGTCTGAATCATCCATTTGGTAATGTTTTATTGATTATTGAAATAACGCTGCAAAAATCAATTAAAAAGACTTACGTTTTTGTTCCATTGGAAGGAGCTTTACAGGACAGTTTTGTTTTTTAATTAATAATGTACTAACTCGATTCGTTTAGTTGATAACGACCACCTTGCGAATGGATTCACTTCGTAACACGTACACTACGTTCGTCGATTGTTCGCGAATGTTGCTCCGAACGTTCGTCACATTACAACCGAGCATGCTATATGCTCGGTTGAAATTAAACGCACGCATTTGTTACCGCGCCCAGTCCGTTTCTAATCGACCGTATCTTATTCGTGTTTCGACAAAAACCAGTTTGGGAGGCACCTTTGCCCTCTGATAGCTAAACTTAGTGCTAGCAATGAGTTGATAATTCAGCTGCGAAATGTATTTGTGACTTATATATATTTAGTGTTTATAATTATTTCTATGTTTCATCATCATCAGCCTATGTTAGTCTACTGCTTAAACTTTATTTATTTAACAAATAAAAATTTCAATATAAGTCGCGATTTCACGCGGACAAAGATGGCGGGTACGAGCTAGTTTCTCATATGAGGGGAAGCTTGCCAAATTCGACATTTTGTCAATGCGCATATTTCACCAACAGCTTCACGGAATGGCGACCCACGGGTCACGACGCATGTTTGACACGTTTTATACACCGGTTCGATAACCCGGCCGGGTCAGCTCTACGAACGATATTGAAAAGATTCGCTTCGTCGTAAATTGTTTATTAATGTTACCTTTAACGTGTTAAGTAATGATTACCAAGGACAAGCTGTGCTTAATTTAATTTGTTCTTTAGAAGCAGAACTCTAGGTGTCTCGGGGTCATTCTTTACAAACCGGGGGCTGTTGATACTTCTCCTCCTTTCGTCGTGTCCCTCATGTACATGGGTTGTGACTACTTCCATCTATTAATCTTGTTCTTATGATCTTACGCCATCTTGTTCAATCTCTAGTCATCTGAATGGCATTGTAGACAGTACATTCGAATGTAGTGCGTACATTTAGCAGATACTAATGTTGTCGTATTATATATTTAATGGTAATTTGGGACGATTGGGCGAATCGCCCGAAAAGTTTGATGTTTTTAACTATTGATTATCGTGTTAAAGTCCGGTCCCGGTTGCTAAAACATTCTCAGGCAGTCGTCAAAGGATGTCGGTGATTCCTTGCTAGTTTTTCGTTAGGGTCCTGGATATCAGCTGGCGATTACTCTACTTGAAAAAACTTATTTCTGCGTATTTAATAAGCCGACTATATAATAAATTGTTGTGAATTTGCTTGTTCGAATACAAAAGTTACACGCCATTAAATTAAACCATCGTAATGCCCGCACCAATCCATTTACATCACACGACATTCGATCCCTTGTTACCTTGTCTACAATCGTAATAGTATAGATTTTTTTTATTATTTCACCGTCGTCCATTATAAATAGCCGTGTCGGGATAATGTCGCCTCCAATCGCGTCAAAAGCGACGCATCCGAAGCCATATTGTTAGTTCTGTTGTTTGTACGGATTCATATTTCTTAGGTAACCTTTTATCACTTGTTGTTTCCACGTGTTTCTAGTAATGGTTTACATGTAGACTGCCAGTGTACGGACGCTGTGAAATTTTATGTAAAAAATCTAGACAAAACTCGAACCAAAAGACATTGACATCAGTACATCAAGATGAAAGTTAAATAATCCCCAATATGTAATTCAAATTCAAATATTCTTTATTCGATTTGGGCTCTGTAGAGCTCTTATGAACGTCAATATACCAACTGCCATACTAAACTTATCGTAACGAAATGCATACTAGAAATGTACTAAAACGTACGGCAAGTCTATTGGTTTATTGTCGCGTAGCAATTGAAGACAGACAGCTGCCCGCCAATGAGAGCCGCTTAACGTGTTGACGTCGTTCTAAATGATAAATATCATATTTGGCTTTGCCATTTACATATAGGTCTTCGAAATTTGCTTATGCAACTATTTAGACATTTTTTTAATTGTTGTATTTCCGTGTAATAATAATCAAAAGATAACAAGACAACATAAATATGACTGTTTTTCTGATTTAGATATCAGTAACTACTTGTAAGTTAGATATGTTCCTGGTTGTTAAAATTGGCAACCACAAAGTGCGGTTTTCTCGAACCGACCGACCCGTTATGAAGCAAGCCAAGGGCTGCATGTAACTAGTGCTGCTGTCGAAACCGGATATCTGCATTGGATACTCCAATTTAATATTCAATCATTACGTTGCGAAATATTGTATAAGTTGTGATAATGTTGCTATTAATATTAATTATTTCTATTGCTTGCGCGAATATTATACATTATTAAATAAAATTACTTTACGGATTTTATCGCCGTTAAAATTCAAATATAAAATTACTTTACGTTTCGACCGACACCGTGGTCGCGGGGTAGTACCCCGTGACCACGGTGTTCAACGTTAGGAATTAAAATGTAAAATAAACGCTATAAATTTTATTTACTTTTAAACTTTATTTATTTCGTCATTTAATTAAATAGCTCAATTGTGGGGGATTCATTATCGCGATCAATTTTGGTACGGGCGGATCGAAGGTGTCCGGAAAGGATTTCATTAAATACTGAGTTTTTAATTATGTGTATTATATATAATACACATAATAAGAGTAAATTCAAGGAACTGTTATGTTTATTTCGTGATAATAGTGTTTGTTTAGTGTAAAACATTCTGTTAAATAATAAAATTATGGAGTTAATTAAAATATTACAGGTTTCTTTCAATAAAAATAATACCCGTCCCAAATAATGTATTATCAAGTGAGTACATATTATATATTAACTGATGCGTATAAAAGCATAAAAGCGAATGATGTCTCTTTGATTACACTCGGTAAGAAATCGCGCTTCTTAGAGCCGTATTTGGACGCGTAGGCGGCAGGGCTGTGACACACTTAATGTCAAATAATTATCTAAGACGTTTTACGGTCGTTGTTTTAATAATATTTACGAAATTCTGAGAGATTTATGTGTTTATTATGAGTATAAGAACCGTAATTTGTTATGAAACAAAGGAAAGATGTTAGATTCAATTGGTAGTGTTCTCGGTAGTGACAGTGGCCATTGCGATATACAGTTCGTGTATGCGTTTTCAGGTGTGATATTAAAGTAATTGTGAAAGTAATTAAAGTGCTAAAATTGCTTTCTTTCAACAAGATATCAATCTTTTAAATTGTATTGCATTTTGATCTACAATGTGAATGTGGTAGTGACGATATAATATGTAGTTTAGGAGTTGTACCCAGTTTTCTACTACATTATATGTATTTAATATATGCATAATTATTAAATGTTTACGAAACTTGCTATATAAGGAAAGGAAATTTATACCATTTAATATTTGCTGTATAATACTGAACCGTAGAAATAGAATTGCCTAACGGCTTGACGATCCAATTAAGTAGAGCGTATTTCTTTGAAAAATTGCAATCTGTTGTGCTAACGAGTATTGGGGTAGAGAAAAGAAATCATTGTACTCGGCCGAGGTAACAACAATCCGGAATGCCATAATAACATTAGAATGCGCCAGCTCCTCGAAAACAAAACCGTGTCTTTGTATCGTTGCATTTTGATCTTTGTATTTAACATGTTTGCGTACAAAATCCCTTGTGTTTATTTTAACTAACCGTGGCCGTACACTCGAATGTAGGGCGCCCCCACCCCACCCAAAACAACCCCTTCCCGCAGTATTGTGCCGGTCGTTGGCGCGTGCGGACGTCTGCTCCGTGAACTTTTCGATCTACCGTCACATTTTAGTCTGGATTATTCGGGTGTTTTTTGTTTTTTTCTGGTTATGTGCGGTGATTAGTGAGTGACAGTGCCGTGTGATGGCTAGGAAAAGGGTAAGGTTAGGCGAATGAGGGGGCGACTACAAAAGATGCTCTCGAGTCGAGTGTTGAGAGCGGGACGGCTTAGGGTCGATGGGGGGTGCTTCAGGGGTGGGGTGATGTTGGATTTGAGAGAAATTCACTAACGTTTTTTCGTATAATACGCTCTGCTTGCTCCCGACTGAGTTTTTCGAGGGATTATACTGGCGTTGCGCATTTTTGATATGGAAAATCTTATTTCCGTAATCGATATTACGGAAGCTCGGAGTTTATAGTGGTGGAAAGTTTTCTACTCAAATGGTCTTCTCTTCATTGAGTATTTAATCAATAAACGCTTAATATAGAGATGTATTTGTAACACGAAAGACTCTTCTTCTCCTAGAACACTCTCCAAAGTTATCATGGGGTCGGCTTCTAACCCATCCAGTTTTATCGGCGACAAAGCTAGTTTCTATTTTATGATATGTGTTACTATATTAAATGGTTTTAACGCAAAGTTTGGAATTGAATTAACATTTACATTATTGTTACATCCATATGAACCGTTAAGAACTTCACCTTAAGCATTTTGTTACGACGTAGGTACAGTACCGATTTCTTTATTTCTGTTCTATATTAAAAGTGTCTTTACGGACGCAAGGTGTGTTTATTTCACCAATTTGTGCCTGAAACGTCAGCTTTGATATAAAACCTTGCGGGAGTTAATTAACGCTGAATTTTAAAGTTCTATTAAACTTGACAAAGTTGATTAGGGAAAAACGCATTAACTTTCTAATAAGTAGTAAGTAAATGGATGAGTTTTTGAATGAAGGACAACTATTTGCTGCTTTTAATTTAGCAAAGCTTAATAGAGAGAATTATTAAATTCACTTGATTTTTTACACATATTCTTAATCGTAGAAGTAAAAAAAACAAACTCATAATAATCGTGTGGTAAAAAGTAAAAAAGCAAAGTTTAGTGTGAATTCAAACACTCTACGGTTTGATAATATATTTTAACCAAATTACAAGCATCGGAAAGAAAAAGTAGATTTTAAATATATGTTTACGAATAAACAATCTTATACATCACTAAAAAAACCCGCTATGGAGAAGGCAGTGCATTAGGAGAGGTCTATGTCCAGCTGTGGACTAACACGTGATGATGATGATAGATAACTAATAAAGATTTATTTATTATGCTGTCACATATTTTTATTTCCCGATGTTTCGACGCCTACCCGTGCCCCTTACGGGGTAGGCTGAGATGTCATGCGTCTTGTTGCCAGTGGTGGAGCGGGATTTCCAGATCTTAATTGTAATAAAATTTTAGTCTGTAATAAATTTTAAGTTCATTTTGCTTAATTTATCATCACAGCCGGCAGTGGTGTTATGCTCGAAAGTGTTCGAAACATCGGGAATTAATAAATGTAAAATAAGCGTGATTAAATCCGTAGAAAATATTTTTATTCAATAACGTCTTCATCTTCTTAACTTCAGCAAGCGAGGCCGCAGTCGCTGTGCAAGTACGCGGTATAAAAGAAGCTTAAGTGTAAGCGCCCTTACGACATAATCGATTTTTTTTTACTTTAATTTTTCAACATGACCAACAACCTCAACTCTCCTCAGTAAGTTATGTATTTAAATATTGTATCTGTTAACTAATTCTTTTGTTTATGAAATACTAGAGTTATTGAATAAGACTTTGAACGGATTTTATTGCGTTTGTTTACATTTTTAATTCCCGACGTTTCGAACACTTTACAGCGGCCGTGAGCACGGAACAAAAAAGTTGATTAAACTCTCGATAAAATCCGTAAAAAGTCCTTTCATACAATAATGTCTAGTATTTGTGTTAACAAAAGAATTAGTCCATTCATAATCAAGGTGTCAATTCAATCAGTGAGGGACAATCGAATAATATCAACACTGACGCGCAATTCGTCCAGTCTATAACCTGGGCCCCAAAGAATCATTAAGAAAGTTGTTTACAAAATAAAAATAATGACCGTTAGTTCTCAACACATATTGGAAAATTTAATGTATGTGCAAAAAATAGGCATGATTTCCTAAGACATTGTGATGCACATGACATAGATACAAGGAACAAACATAATTTAATTCTTCCAGCAACTAGACTGCGAAGAATAAGTAAATCTTTATGGAACAATGTATAGTTTTACAACAAAATCCCAGTAAACGTTCAGAATTTAACTATTAATAAATTTAAAAGGTAGTCAAGGAACGTTTATGTGTTAAAGGTTATTACGATATTAATGAATTTTAAATGATACACAGACCTGGTAATGAGTCATGTAATGTCAATTATCAATGCTCAATTGTTTGTTATTTTTAAAAGATGCATAAAATAGCCGCTGAGTTTCTTTCGCCGGTTCTTCTCAGGTCTGAGGCGTCCTTTTCCGAACCGGTGGCAGTGTGTTTGACAATCAATAAGTAAGTGTAAACTTCTATTATGAATTAAGATATTTGAATTTGACGCTTTGGTGTAACATGTTTCACTTTGTTCTTTACCACCGACGTAAAGAATCATTATATCTGTCCATTAATAAACGAAAACTTTGAATTAACCTTTTAGCTTAACTTTTTCGATCGTCGTTCGTGTTTTGTTACTCCGTCGTGTATGAATAAATGATTGGGTACGGTCATAATTTCACTATTTATAGATATCGTTGGATATTCAATTGTCATTGACAAAGAAAATGTAGTGTCGTATTGGGGTATTGTATCGATTCTGATTGTTGTCCTGTAAAAGCGTGTGAGCATTTTTCTATTGTTGAGGTTTTGTGACGTCCATTGGATATATTATTGATGGTATACTTAATACTCTCTGTTCCTCAGCCGAATACTATACACGATAAAAAGACATTTTTTACGAATTTTATCGCTTTTAATTGCTTGCAAAAGAATACCGATTCCTACCAAGGATGAAAACGCGATAAAATCCGTAAAAATTGTATTCTCAATGATGATATACTTGTCAGGCTTATAAATAAACCTTTCAATGATTAACACTCAAATTCACGATTATGACTTTTATCGATAATGGTTAGGTTATTAAAGGTTGTCTCATAATCCTTATGACTTTTTAATCTTAAAAAATGTTTCGTCGTAATATGTATGAGGAATCATTAATTATAGTAGTAATAATTTATGAAACTTAGTTTAATTACCATACTTAGTGTTAAATCTTCGACGCAATGCATAGGAGGGTAGTAAAAGATTTTTTGGCACAGAATTGGTTATACTTTAAAGAACATTGTTCACTTTGTGAATGTAAATGATTGGTTTAAGAAGTCGTTAATGAAAATGTATGAATTTTATTTTTAGTATTGCTTTACTATCTTACATCTCTTGAATTACAATTATGCTACGTTATTATATCTATCTTTTTATATAGATATAATGACTGTCTGCATATGCTCAAGGGTAATATCATTAAGATGCGACGAGAGACTCCGAAGTTGGGGTACATTTTTACTTTTGTTATCATTGAGATTGCAAATTTCACTCTTGTGTTGCAAATGTTAGAGTCGTATTTGCCGATGTTGCTTTTACCCCAGTGAGTCGAAACATGTTTTTTGAGGAATAGACTAAATTGGTAATGCATCTGTGCATCTGATTGTGGAGCAAATTTGGATTTGAAATATTTTCTTATATACTTTGTCTGCTTCTAGAGTTGATTATAATACTTATGGGAATTATTTTATTGTATCTCATTAAATTATTCTAAACATACATAATAAAACTGCCTACGTAGCCTAGTGGTATAGGCGTGTGCTTTAAAAGCCGGAGGTGGGTTTGAATTCTGCAGGTCTCTGTTGTTTCCTAGTCGGTTAGAGCAATTTGGGACGATCACCCTATTGTCTGAAAACTAAGATGATCCATGCGTCTGATGGGCTTGTAAAAAATTCGGTCCACCCACCAACCAGCATTTGACTATAACCAGCATTTGATATTATGGGCGGTCTATGTCCAGCAGTGGACTATCAAAGGCTGATGATGATGATGAAAACAATGTTGTTTAAATGATAAATAGAATTTCTATTGGTGTACTGCTACCAATCAATAAATTGCTGAACATTATTTGACCATGAAGAACGTGATGTGTTTTGTTGCCATTTTAGCATCTCGTGCTCTACTGTACAAAACGTAGGTCGTGGGTTTGAATCCTGCAGGATTACAACTTTGCGTTATTTTTGTCTTCAGTTTTTTATTCAAATATGGGCAAATCACACAAATATCTGAAATTAGACCACCAATGGGCTGTTCCAGATTAGTTCTTCTTAAATACTATTATTCAGTAAATTTGGATGGATAGAAGCGATCCCTAATAGCTTGGCATATAATAGCTAGGAAGATGAAATTTTATTGATATTTCGTTTGTTTAAAATATTTTCCACATATATAATTCTCTTTATTTGCGCGTTACGTTAGATACACTTTGTTCCCAATCCTTATCCAATTAGTGCTCGATCAATTTGTTTCGAAACGCTATTATTTGTTTCCAACTTTTTAATAAAGTTGCACAAACCCCAGTTCGGTTTGAATCGCTCTACCCGTTTTTGTGTTGTTGCATAACTTTTTTTTCTTTCCAACGTGGGCGGTATTGCATTAGTTTACTATATATGATACTGATATATATATATATATATATATATATGTATGTATAATGGACCATAACAATACTTCTAAACATACCATACGGGTAGCATACTGTATTAATGCAGAACTATCTATACTGATTAGTTCTTCTTTAATTATAGACATTTTTCCTTTACCATCATAAAGTTTATCAAAAGGCCTAATGCATGGACATAAAGTTTATTTCATTGACATGGTTTGCGCTAGGAACTATACATATGTTATCAAACCCTTACTTTATTTTTAGCCCACTACATGAGTTTAGTCTCGAGTGTTTAGATATTTCTAAACAATTCATATTTCATTTGAACAAAATGTTATTAAAAAAACACCGAAAGCACGAGTGAAATTAATATCTTAATTAACTGAACGTTGACACGGACAAGTCTGTGTCACGCTTTTCAATTTAGCTAATGCAGTTAAATTAACTCAAAAAGCTGCTTTCAGCTTCTTTGTTAATTCATAGAGATGTTTTGAACGGCAGTAATATTACAAGTATGAACCTCGGGAGGTCAATGCCTGTCTATTTTCCCACACCGTTTTTTGTTCGTTCTTTGTTCCGTAGCTTTGTCTTTTCGGTCCCCCGTCGCTTTGTGTGCGGAGTGGGGGGAGACATGGGGAATGGGTGTAATAGGGAAATTGATAGATTGTTATTATTTGGTCACTGCACTGGTCTAGGAGTCATGGAAGGTAAAATGGCTTAAATTAGTAGTATTGAATGGTGTAATGGTAATATAAAAGGACGATTTTTGTACCATAGTTGTGTTTATTGTACTATAGAAACATTCTTGAAGATTTCTTTGTATCGTGCATCCTTTTCTTATTTACTATGTCTAGTCGCCTAGTTTTACGTCAATCACACAAACTTGTGTTTCGGAGCTTCGCAGTCCAAAGGGCACACTGAGTTCGATGGATAGATTCGGTATATTTAAATGCACGAACGCTTTATAACAACTGCTGAAAATAATCTTGAAGACCTTTTACCTTAGAGTGTTCGACGTATATAATTCATTAGCCTATTTCGCCCTTACCAGCTATCACACTAAGTTTCTAAAAAGTTTCCAACTCGCGAACACTTAATTTTTTAGCAAAGGCAGATATAGTATCTGCCTTAGCTGAAAAATTAAGCGACTAAGATTGTCACAATGTGCCCTGTGCGTCTACAATGTGCACATTAACTAAGGAAATAACAATAAAACCTCCTGTAAGTTCACCGTTGACAAACTTTTGTGAGGCCATTCTCGTGCGAGTCGTACTATTTCTGCATTAAGCAACGATATCTGAACATTTGCAGTGTTAAGCTCCTGCGAAATCGCAAACGGCTTAACTGTATAGTCCACAAGAAGTACATTTAATTTTGAGCTTTAAGCATAAGCTCGATGGTTGCTTTTCTGTTACGTTTCCGCGTATTGGTTGAAAACGTTTTCGGCCATTTTTGCACCGTTAACTCCGTCCCAAAAGTTGTATCTCTTTACGGATTTATTTCATTACCGGTCCGCGTATTTTATTCGGGAATACTTTTAGAGAGGAAAGTTTGTTTTGTATATGTTGAACGTGAAGTCGTGTCGGTGTATCTTAATGTAGACAGTTTTGGAGAGTGACGTTTTTGGGTATCTGTGCCTGTTTTAATTTTAGGTTGCTCGTATTATACACTAAAGGATTCCTCTTGTTTAGGTGTCATATGATTTTTAAGAAGATAATGAGGGTTTTAATTGGATGTTTGGATGATTGGATTGGCTGAGTAACTTTTCTTGTAACCTTGTGCTTTGAGATTATAAGAAGTTAAATATATTTGGTTATGTTATACTAATGTTATGTTATATTGAAACCCTCTAATGGAGGGTGCATAAGGGGAGGCCTATGTCCAGCTGTGGACTAACACAGGCGGATGACGATGTTATACTCAACTATATTTTTCACACAAAATGATATAAATTTTTGTGGGTCGTGTCAGAGGAGAGATAATGGAAAATTCGTCAGTCGTCAACGCGTATTTTTATTACACAAAGTCTAGAAGTATAGTACATTAGTGGACATACCCTACCTATTATAAATGCGGTATAATACGGTAAAGTTAACTCGCCGCCCTGAGACATCAATTTGTCTTGTTTATTTACTAAATACGCAAATGACGGTGCCCTTCAAACGGGAATAGGTGTATTTAGAGTAAAAGTCGTCGCAGATTATATATAAAAGAAGTTTCTTTGCAAACGCTAACTCTATATTTTATTTATTTATTTATTTATTATCACTTTATGTACAATAACAGTCGTATTTCGCAAGGGTTAAGTTCTATAAATATTTTGTCTAATGGTCGTTGCCCATCGCCATTTCTAGAGGCCTCGAGTAGTTCGCATAGGTGGCTACCCCAATTTGGGTAAAGTCTCCTACCACTGCGGTCATCAGAGCCCCTACTATCGACCAAGCAGTAGTGTCAAAAGAAGTCTCATACTGGGCTCTATAATCGCGTTCCCTTTCCTTCGAACGAGGAGCCGTCGCGTCGAGGATTCGTCAGATGTCGCAAGGGGATGCTTCGCTTTCAAAGCGCCCTACCACCAGGTGAGAGAGGTGTGTTGGCTAGATTGCTGTCGAGTTTGTGTTCCATAGTAAGTCCGTGTAAACGTTGATAGATACTGCTATTAACTCCTTTAGAAAAAAAAACTTTTATGGTACGATTATATACATCGAAAGAAAGAAAAACATTTTCACCATAATTTTAAATTTAGAGACTTTAATCATGAAAAGGTCGCCTCTTAGCATAGCATCACAAAAGAATTCGTAAGTAAAATTATTCGTCATCATCATCAACCTGTGATAGTCCACTGCTGGACATAGGCCTCTCCTAATACACACCTATCCATTATGGGGTTTTGGACCGTATCCCAATTATTATTAGCGGAGCTTAAAGAACAATAGACGATGCAGTAAACATTGGGTTCCTTCTGATCGGATATGCTGTTATGATCTCTGATAGAACCTTTGTCCTGATACTGTCTTTTAATCTATTCACGTCCTTTTTGGTATGTCAATCCCGGTTACTTTTCACAATCTTAATGCCTCCTGATCGTGTTAAATGGTCGCGTTAACGTAATCCCTAACGTTATAGTAATGTTGTGCCGATCCACACATTTGTGTTCGATCGTTCAGTTTTCGTTAATGTTTCATAAAAGAAGACACATGTTTTAAAGTGTTTGAAAATTGTTCTAAAGGTTCATTTCACCCGCGCGTTGGTTGTCCAATATGCACTCGTTATCGATCGCCCGACCTCTATAAGAACGCGGTACGCGAATTCGCTCATTTACCAGAGCTGCATCTATTCATGTTTATATATATATGATGTTGACAAATATATTTGGAGGAATAACATTTTGACTGACTTAATGATAGGCGTCAGCTGTATTAATAAATGCTTTATAAGTATTGTCCCTAAATGTTTTGTAGATTTCGTTTTAATGTTATAATTTAAATAACTATTAACAATTATCATAACTATAGTTAATTACTAATATTATATATGCGAAGTTTTGCTTAGTTAGGTTAGGTTAGTTAGTACCCTTTAACGCGACAAAAGTTTGTTCGATTTTTATTGAACTTAATGGTATTTTGCTTTTACGCCTTAATAATGTATTGACTAGAGTAATGAGCAAATAACGGAAAATTTTGAATAATGTCGTAATTTTTTAGTTCCAACTTCAGATATCTTTATGAAGTTATCTTCATATTTTAGGATGTAAATAAAATAGGAAACGTTTAATCTTGGTACTTTTGGCTTGATCTTGTTTCGCACATTTTTAGGACTGTCAGATAGCGAACGAAAATACTCCGCTTTGCGCGCCGCATCAAGAATTGTTCCGCTGTAATTTTTCTCTTCCACATTGTTACCTCGCTCGTTGCCCTTTTGTTCGCAGCGGAACGGCGCTTCTCAATCTGGGACACTGCATTTAGACTAAAACAGCCCCCCCATTTTTAAGGAGTTTGGGAGTTTAATGTCAATAAATGTAGTGATGTATGGTGAAAACACATTGCAAACGTCAACGAGCTGGACTTTTGTGATTGTGCGATTCAATTGGTTTGAGGTTACGTTTGCTTATAGGAACTTGATACGCTAGATGATACTATGGATTAGGTTTCGTTAATGATTTAGGATTAATTAGGCAGACTTCTGACTTGGCTTTAATGTTTTTAAAAAAGAGTTTAAAAAGTCTTATATAAAGTGTACTATATTAAGACGTGATAAAATACGTTGTTTGTTGAATCGTGTGCAGCATTCGCGTTAATGCAAAAAAAAACGACCACGATGTTTATTTTTTTTCTTCTGGGAATGGATTGTCTCGGTCTAAAAAGTAGCCTATATTACTAAAGGAAAATAGAGCTTCCTAAAGGTGAAGAAGATTTAATTAAATTAGTTTAGTTGTTTCGGAGCCTATTTAAGATAAAGAAACAATCAAACCTTATAATATTCATCTTCATCATCATCACCATCACCATCATCATCATCATCATCAACCTGTGTTAGTCCACTGCTGGACATAGGCCACCCCTGATGCACGCCTTCTGACAAGGGGTTTTTGGACCGTATCCCACGACGCTGTTCCAATGCGCTTTGGTCGGTGGATTGGTTATACTATTAGTATAGTTAATATATGTGAATATAGTTTCTTACATTTTGTAGTCGCGAAAATTTACTAAGGTTTTAGTGTATTATGTGTACTTTTCTTGAATAATTGACTCGTAAAGCCTGAGACTATGTGTGCAATTGGAAAACTTTGTGTCTATACCTATGGAGATGAGAAGAAACTTCCTGATACCAGATAACTAGGTTTCAAGATGGTGGTACGCGGAAGATACCTGGTGAATACAATTTATTACATGCATGCCACTTTCCCTGTGACTGTGTTAGAAGATTATATGGTTTTTTGAATATCGTAGATCTTAGAGTTATTTGAATATTGTAGATCTTAGAGTTATTTGAATATTGTAGATCTTAGAGTTATTGATACCGTAGATCTGAGTTATTTACGTTGTTCTGTTTTGTTTCTATTTTTAAGTTTCTATAGTGTATTAAACAAGACTAGATTTTTGAGTTGTCTATGAAAAAAGATGTTAAAATTTTAATGATTGATCCCCGTGGCGTTTGTAAAATCTTGTGTGTTTTACTTTACTTATTGTAACGTTGCGACGTTTAGGCATTATGCGGAAAAAGGATTAATCTTTTAAACAGTGAGGCTTGTTGAAATTTGATTGATTTTTCTTTTGCTGTTTTTAACACTTTTTATTAAAGTTTCATATCGCTTGTGTAATTCACTACATAGTATAAATAAAAGTCGCTCCCTCTGTCCCTATATCAGTTGTAAATTTTTAAACTATCAACGGATTTTGATGCGTCTTTTTAATATAGTGATTAATGAGTTAGTTTAATATAACACATGCTAATTGAGTATTTTATATCGCATTGGTCTAAAGCGGCGCTATTGTGTCATACAAAAAAATTCGTTGGAATCTGTGTATACAAAGTCTAATGTCAAATTATAATTGCACATAAGTTTGACTTTGAACTTGCCGATTCGAGATCTTATTATGATCCGGTATATAGTGCATATCGTTATTGAACTAGTTCACAGAAATGAACGGAGCTTTTAGCCGTTCGTCAAAGCACTCTGTAGATGTTCCGAGGGCTGGAGTGCGTGACGCTCGATAATTATCATGCTTTTAGCTTCGTTAATTATAAAGCAAGGCTGTAATCCGAGTAGCTTGTGATATATTTTAGATTTATTACTTCAAAATTAACCAAGTGAGTGGTTTTATGATTGTGGTGAAATATTGTATAATTGTCGAATACGATGTTCTTATTATAAACTAGCTGTTGCCCGCGACTTCGTCCGCGTGGTATAATATTAGTGTAGTTACTCCCATTACATCAACTGTCTTCCAGTGAAAGTCCCCTTTAAATCAGATTAGCCGTTCCAGAGAGGAGCCGGAACAAACAGACGGACAGACAATAAACAAAAAAAATATTTTTATTTGTATCGGTTACATAACAGAATGTAATCATTTCAAAACGGTGCTACTAACAGACACACAAATTTTATTCGTTTGTATATATTTAACAAGTATTATTTTTTAGTTTCAGTGTTAATGTTATTTTTATGCGAATACTTATTACGATAAAAATAGGATATTAAATTAAGAAAGAGGGTTATTTTGTAAACATTTCTTGTTGTTGAATTATCACCGATAAAATCAATCACTGCCCTACATATCGTTAATAAATATTATGTATGTACGACGTGTCTCAGTTGCTATGATTTTAAATTACATCAAATCTCTTTAATTTTAACTATTGTATCAATATAGAATTTTATTTTTAAACACTTTGACGCGTTTACTGTAAATATATTTTATTTCCGAACTTTCGGACCATGTACCATCCATGGTCACAGGGCAATGGACAGTATGGTATATATGTTTGCGTCTCAATGCATTTTATCAAAATTGGATTTAATTTGCAATTATAGTTGACAATATACATTGGAGGGTAAGCAAGGTTAGAGGCAAAACACAGTAGCTCATGAAGCCCACCGCAAGCGGAATAAAAAGCTATTTGTGTGAAAGCTATTAATAGCACAGGTGCCACCTGCCTAGTGGCCCTGACCTGGCTGGGTTGTGAAGATATAGGGGCGGTTTGGTGGACCGTGGTTTCGTTACAACGGTGGGAGGTCACGCGATGTGGTTATGGTGTTTGTTGGTCGTTACCAATTGGAAGTAATTTTATACCCTGGTTCGAATCTAGATCGGCGAACTGAAACTAGACGTCGTCTAGTTGGAGTTTCGGGATCTCGAAGGTAGCTGTGTGTAGTGCTAAGGTTAAAATCAGTAGTTATTTAGTATTTTTTATTGACATCCATTACAGAATTTCTATAAAAAATCTGTTGTAAATTGTAAGTACTATTGGTTAAACTTCTATAGATTAGACAAAAAAATGCTAACGACAAAGTTATAAGTATGACGTTATGACTATAAAAAATTAGATTAGCACTTTTATCCGTAGAATTTTTGAAGTTTCTTAAGTGGATACGCGGCTGAATTATAACTTTTTGGAAATTTTGCGTTATTGGAGTAGAGGGAGACATTGAATACATTAGCGAGAGCAGGTGTCCCATTAGTGCCATACTTTGATATCGCCACAGTTTTCATATTGTACGTATATAAGAAACTTTAATTTTAATCGAAGAAAGCAGGTTAAAAAAAACGTGGAGTGGAAAGACTAGTGAAAATTATGTAATGGGTAAAGAAAATAAATAAATACGATAAAAAGAATGTCAATTAGTGATTTGTAAGGTGATTGATTCGCAGCTCATTTCGATTGGTCGTAGTTTCCTTTGATGTTCTAGATATTTTAAGGCTCTTTAGGTTAGCTTTTTTTCTTTTTAAATATCAATTCTAATTCTAATTTTGTGTAGGGTAACTGGACGAAATCTGAACTCGAAAAAATGCTTTTCTAATTATTATGTGTAGAACACGCGACTCAAGAAAAAAAGACACTGCATTTTACCATTTCGTGAAAATTACAAGTGATATTCTATATTCTTCTTTTATATAGAAGAGAAACCGAGGGCTAAACTTCAAAATTAAGAAAAAGATGAAGCAAAAATAAATAAAACATTGTATTGCGCTATTTTAATGAAACTAAATATATTGAAACACACCAAAACATTGAGATACAGACGTATACTAACTTAGTCTGCCCATGATCATGGATGCTGGAAAGAATCCGAAACGTCGGGAATAAATATGTATAACTCAAAGTGGAAGTCAAATACCTTTATTCGATATGGAAGCATTACACTTTCTTATTCATTGTCAAATAATCTACCACCGGTTCGGAAATGGAAGCCTCTGACCTGAGAAGAACCGGCGTAAGAAACTCAGCGGGACTTTTTTTTTCCTTTTTTTCAATAAATTTTACGAAATTTTTACTAATACCTACATTTTACTACTTTGAAATAGCCTGGAGCGAACAGTTCATTACCTGGCTGTGTTATCTATCAAGTAGTCATCACAACAATAATATCCTTTAACACACAAATGTTCCTTTACAACTTTTTTAAATTTATTTACAGATAAAAGCTGAAAGTTTTCTGGTATTTTATTGTAGAAGAGTATACATTGTCCAATGAAAGATTTCATTGTTCTTCGGAGCTTAGTTTTTGGCAGAACATAATAATGCTTATTCCTAGTATTTATATTATGTGTGTCACAATGTTTTACAAAATCATTTTTATGTTTATGAACATACATAATATTTTCAAATATGTATTGAGAAAAAACAGTCATTACATTGATTTCTGTAAACATTTTTTCTCAGCGATTCTTTGGAGCTGCCCAGGTTATAGACTGCGCGACTAACGCGAGAACTCCGTAAATTAGTGGATTTGATATGAATAATAATCGCGTAAATAAAAGAAATAATTATGGGCAACATATTGAAACTTACAAACAAGTAACGGGATAGTTACCAGGGTAGCATAGAATGGTCGTATCTAAGTTCCCTGATGTAGTACTGTTTTATATGTCACATCGCCGCAACCGCCCATTGTGCAGCGCGGACGTAAGCACAATGAACACGGGGGCCAATTGAATGCGGAGAGTACCGACCGACTGCGCAATTGTAATAGGGGGCTTTTGCGAGCGAGGCGGAGTATCGCCTCCATTCGGACATTGTGTCCCACGGGTGTATATTTGCGAGCGATTGCGCATGGATTGTTGATAGGACGCGTGTGTGTGTGTCCGTTTGTATGTGTGCGTGTTTGTGTGTGTTTGTGGGGAGATGAGAAAGTGTACGTAAGCGATAAGCGTGTACGAGGATAATATGTTGTTGTCCCGCAGAGTTAGTACCTTCGTATTAAAACACTTTAATTTCTCGTCCCAACGTTATGAATATTTCCACGATTTTCTGCTATACTTTTCTTGTGGAATATGCAGTTGGGAACTGTTCTATACGAAATTTGGAAGCTAGGGCGGTGACTTAGTACTCGCCCTATGGAATATCTCCGATATGTGGATATTATGGTACTTTTATTTCGTTATAAAAGAGTCAACATTAAAATGTTTTGGTTACAAAGCCACAAGACAGGGCATTTACGTGAGGGGTATGAACTTCTTAAGGTTCGGCAAGTGTATACTGAAGCGAAATGGTCTCATATTTGTAGCTTTCTTGTTGGTGAGTTGTCACCGAGATGTCAATCAGTGAGTGACAGCCGAATTATGACGACTTTATACATACGCACCTCAAATCCGAGTTTAATTTGGATAAATTTATAGATTGGTTAGATAGGAATTTTCTTATTTATTTTTCTTTATTTGTTAACATTAAGAACTTGAGTCTTTTACGTGTCATTCGCCATCGTCCTTTCGAAGGACGGACCGGACATCCGTTAAAATCCATTTACGACGACCACTCTAAAGATCTGCGGACTTGTTGAATTGTAATAAATACGAAAACTAGCTTATAGTAGTGTGACCGCTTTGGGTATAGATTCGCTTGGCAGGAATCGTCGCCTTGTAAACATCATCTCGATACGAGAAAGGAAATGATAATAGAAGACTGTAACACAACAAATATACATATAGGACTAAGCGTTATACATCTGAGGGGATTGTAGGTCTATAATATGTTTGGCGGTCTTCCTTCGTACCTATATGATAAATCATGTTTTTTTTTACGTATACACTATTTCTGAACGGGGAGGCTCATTGAAATGCAAAAAAAGTAACGCTTTGTTATTATTGAATAGCACTAGTTGTTCATTTTGAACAGTTTCTAAATCATAATGTTAAAGTGGAGGTGTTTATTCGGATTATTGGCCACTTTTATAGCCCTAGCCAACCAGAAAACGACCATAACACTTAAGACAAACTTTCCTCTCAGTTTACCGACGTTTGTCAGTTTCTAAAGTAAAGACCGTATTCCTTGGCAACTGCTTAAGCTAAATAATAAGCATGCTTGTTATGTATTCATTTAATGTTTGCAAAAACACCGCAGAGGTTCTACTCCGGCTCTCCTATGCACAGCTGGTAGATTTCCTAAATGGTGGTAGATTAACGTTTATAAGAGCTCCATGGAGCCTAAATTGAATTGACAATTTTTGAATTTTAATTGTGTATTATGCCACGGAGATGGGTCAGTTTTATTTTAGAAGTATATTTAGTAGTCGTCTTAAGAAGTCATCAGCTAGTTATATATTTATCAAAAATGGTATTGTTGAAGCAGAATATTATTTTTCTACGTATAAAGAAACGCAAATACGGTATCGCATTTGACGTCATACAGCTTATCTCTTACTGATACCGTTCTTAGTATCTGTTGGTTATTTTTGAACTTTTATGTGTTCAAAGACGTTAATGTTTTTTTTCCTTGATCAGAGTGCGCAATGTTCGCACAGGTTGTTTTGTATTTCAATTATTTCACATATATTTTAGTTTATTATTATTAAAAGTTATAGTATAGACATGTATACGGTCCTAGTAATGATAAAGACGTATACAAATACGATATGCGACACGATACTTGGGATACGGTCCCAAAACCCCCCTAATGGACAGGGCGCGCATTTGGGGAGGTCTATGTCCAGCAGTGCACTTACACAGGCTAACGATGATGACCGTAATCGCAACTATTGTCTTCATACATACGTGCCGTTAGATTAATACAACTAAGCCAAGTGGAAATGTGGATGTTGTAAGCTATCTGAAGGATTAGAATTAATGTTGAATATTTTTAGACCTAATTATAACATATATAATTAATAGCAACATATATAATTAATAATTACATCAATGTGAATGTTTGCGTGTATGTTTGTTAACCTATAACGGAATTCATTAAGATTTTAATGAAACTTGACCGTTTGATAATCTATGCATCCGGATAATATAGGTTTAATAATTTGTGCTATGCAAATATATTTGAGAATGTAATAATAAGAAATGCGTTTGAAGATTATTACGACTTATGAAAATTCTGTTTATTATATAATGACTAATGTATATTTTTTTTTGTTCTAGGTAAGGAATTGTAGAGATGTATTACTCTATTCTTATTACGGCGAAGCTTCGGAAAATGGGTAAATAATACAATAGAACTTTTTGGTAAGTTTTCCCGTTTAGATAAAAGTCCATAATATCATCAACTTTTGCATTGAAATAGAAATACAGACTCGTATCAGTTTTACTAATAAGCATGTTAAATAATATGTGAATCATATGGTGCAAGTTGCATTTGACGACCCGCTTGGCGCAGTGGTTAGTGACTCTCAATGTCGCACCAGCGGGAGTGGGTTCGATTGCCATCACGGGCAAAATATTGTAGAAATTATTTTTTCCTCGTGTCGTCTGTTTGTATCTATATTATATGTTTTTATTTACAAAAGAAAGATAAGTCTATGTATTTATCAATGATCTAGTTTCCATAGTATAATCTTTGCAAAGTTTGGGACTAGATGACGTTGTGTTATTCGTCCAGGAATAATATTACTATGTATGTCAATATATTGTACCGTTTTTAGGTTCACAAAATTCTTTTAGCATCGATAGTTTACCTAGTTAATTTTTTTTATTGTTACTAAAAAGTATGCATTACCCCAAGTAGAATTTTAGTGTCGTGACGTATCAATACAGAGATTTTGTACTATGTGTAAAACTTACTCAACATTACTAACTAATTATTGAGAGTAACACAATTAAGGCTAAAACTAATTAAGAGATTGATGTTCGATTAATTATTTTTAATCTAGCTAGAATATTAGGTAGTGTTTTGGCGTTAGGAAATTAAAGTATGTGTTTTTGAGTTTACTTTATCACTTTATTAGATCGTAGTTATTGTCTTTTGTTTTATTTGGTTTTTGTTCATTCCAGTATAATTTTTGTCACGTCAAATCGTTTCGTTTGCTCAAAGTCGTGTATAGAAAGATTTATTCTTCACTTTATCGTGATCTTACACTATCGTTAATCAGTCGGCGGGATATCCTATGGGAAGCCATCGGTGGTACCCGTGAACGTGGTACACAATAGTGGGAAAACACCATGGGAGTGATTCAACGAAATGTTTCCACTTCACGCTTCGTATTAACAATTGCTGAGATGGATGGAAGATAGACGATCTTATATGAATTATAAATTGAATGCACTTTAACCGATATATCGCGTCTATTGTATCAATTTCGTGTCGGACGTTTTTGATCCTATGCAGCGTCAATGTGGATAAGATCGCGTAAATATGAGAAACATTAGGTATGTTATCTTCAAACATGATAAAAAAAATTTTAGCCGAGTAATCGTTTGTTTTCTTTGATTTATAATAAACGATGTGAATTAATTTGAGATGATAAGAAAGAGATTTAAACGGTGAATTTGTGAATATTATTACAATTCACGGTAGTAGCCTTTTACATAATATGATAGTATTATATATATGCACCTGTTTTGGATTTACTTATTTATTTTATGAATTAATCAACAACGGCCTCAGTCGGTCCACCGCTGGATATAAGCTACCGCTTCCTATCTTCGGCTGTTCTCATCCAGCCTTCACCGGCCACTGCGGGTCATTAAAGGCTTACCATTACATACACACAAGTCTTTACAAACCAACGGATGCTTTGAAGTAGTTACAGTTAATGCACTTATTTAATGATTTATTCATATTATATTCTCTAACGATCAGAAACCGATCTAAGCAACAAAAAATAACAAAAAAAACATTTGATATTTATTTACGTCTATGTTAGAAGCGATTAGGTAGTTCACTATAACGATATGTGTTCGGAACTCGAAGCTTAGTCTGTTGCGTTGGATTATAGCTGTTATATTACGTTTTTATATATCTTAAATAGACTGTAACATGTATCGTTAATAAATCTTCAAGGAGCACGCCACACGACCGCGTCCCATACGTGTAATGCGATGTCCGATGACATTTCAGGTGTAATGACGCAAAAACACGCTCCGACCACCCGACGCCGGCACGCACTCGTACTATCAACACGTCGGTTGCAATTTGTCACGTACGGGCTTCGGTTTTGTCACGTTGTCTTATTAACATTATGTAGTGTATACGAGGCCCAAATAAGATATGGGTTGGGTGGAAACAATGCGTACCCCGTAGCAACTACCATGTGTCATACATCTGGCAAAAGAAGACTTGGTCGATCGATGATACATTACGATGGAGTATTCACCGTTGTATTACCGGAAGTTATGGGTACAATTGTAAAATAATTATAAAATAAATAAATGCTATATAGTCCGCAAAAATTTTTGTCTCTTATAGTGATCGCGTAATTAACAGAAAGTGTTATGTCGCTCAGTTTATATCGTTTCGGTTATAAATCATCAATTTGAACACTAGGCGTATGGGTAACAATGTTTACGTTAATTCTTTATCCCATTAAGGTTTGATGTACAGATTTTAATGTTAGATGATTAGAATTATGTTGGTGATGAAAATATTTTTGTATTTGTATGTACATGCAGGAATATGTCAAATGCCGCAATGGCGTACATTGGTAGAACAGTAAGTAGGCCGCAAACGGTATTTAGCAGGCGATTCTGTCATTAATTTCCGAGGAGTGCCATAACGAGTGATACTATTTTATAAATTAAAATTACGTCAACGGACTCATCGCGTCTATTTAAACGTTTTTGTGCTTAATATTTCTGAGTGTCTCTCCGGTCATGTAGTGTACGCCTTTGAAGTCGCTAGAGTTTTTATTAAGCGGGGAGTTATTTGCCAATAACAATGAAAAATGGGACGCACTAGTCCCAAAGCTAAATAAGATATGGATATAACGTGAACAATACAAGCCTTGGTAACAAAGCGGCGACGAACACTTAGCGTTTTTCAAAACATAAAACTAACTTCAGACGCTGGGGGGCACAATGTTCAGTGACTGAAGTTTCGATGACGATCTATGAACGCCAGGCGTATTTCGCAACATCGTTGCTATGGGTTACGTTGTTTACATCAGCTCTGTGTCGCACGACTAATGAGTTTTTATTTACTCTTCTAGACAGATAATTTGTATTTGCCTGTAGGATAAAACGTCCTATTCCGAACCGGTGGGAACGTATTTAGCAATGGAGAAGCAAGTACAGACTTCTATATCAGACAAAAGGTTGTATAAGATATTTGAATTGAAGGTTGTATTTTGTCTCAAATGTACTTACCAAAAGCCAAAGCAAAACAGTTTTTTTGCTCGTCCCGTCGCTTTATTCAAATATTGCACATCTCGACACGTTACAAGCATGGTGCTTTTCTCCGTACGTCAGCCTCCGTACTCTGATCGAAATGTAGGTTGCCACGGTCATCGGGCGCCCCTTAACACTTGGCCAGCTGCGTTACGCGCTCCGTCGCCCGCGATCTTTATATAGACCACACCAACCCCCAGTGCACGGTACATTTTCGCGACGATCGCTCGCATCCATCCACCATCGCGGCGTCGATATAATCGGATCGTTATTATTTAAAAAAATAATAATTATCTGTGACGGTAGAATCGTACGCGGTGCCTTTGCCCACCGGAAGTGGGCGGGTGATACGTCATCTGTGCGCGCTGATTTGTTGTCTGTGGTCGCGCGGGAAAGTTTTTACTGACGCGTGTGACGTCATTTGTCTTTATTCGATTGTTGACTAGGTTGTCATAGTCTTTGGTTTGATTGAGTATTTATTTATCTGTTTATTAATTTTCAGGGTGTTCTGATACGTATGGTGTTGTGCGCTTGCGTTTTTTATACCGTGTAATTTGACTTTATGTACGGCTATTGTGTTATGCGTAATATTTTGTTATTTTCCTTGGCAAATGCCTTTTGGATATGTAAAGCCTAACAAAAATTTAAATACGTGTTTTTTTAACTCACCTGCAAATCACTAGAGAGATTATAATAATTTTTTATTAAAAAATTAAACTTTACATCAAAGAATTCATCCAAAACGATGACTCGTGTTTTTTGTTGTGCATTCGCGTTTTATTTACTATTTTAAATTATTGTGTATAAGAATCTATAACCGCCGGTATACTTAAATAAAAAAAATAGTTCACAATGTTTATCAACTGCTTCATTCTTTATCAACCGTTATTATTTAGTTTACTTCAAGAAGTAAAAGAAAAAATATTTTAGTCATTTTTCATATTATTTTCTTTAATAAAATATAATTGCTGAGTTTATTTACCACAAGATTTTGACATTAGCAAGTTGTCTGTGTGTACAAACCTAAAATTACAAATGTTTTGAATTTTTTACTCAAAACACAATCACAGCTTTTAAAGCGTCCAACAAAGTTGTGTTTATTAGACACTATCGCGTTACTTTTTAAAACATAATATATTAATTGTTATTAAAGCTTGAATCGCAGTTTGTACTGAGCTTAAAAATATCTCGAGTCTTTAGAACAAAAATCAGTAACTTGTAAGGTTGAACGCTTCTCGTCATTAGCTTCATAGTATCGCAGTTACAGTTAACCACCGTTCTATGTTTCATCAATATCAACGTTGCACGTTTTATCGCCATTTTTCCCTTTAGCTTTCAACAAATCTAGATCTTATCCGGCTCAGATGTAACGCACCGAAGCTGGGCTAGGCTTAGACGTAGATTACATTGAACTATTTGCGTTTTCTCTACATGCAAATATTTGTTTTTATGTCTTTTACATGTACCGTTAAAGAAAAGTGAAGACTTTTTATAGTATTGAAGGATACTATGAGAATGATAGCATTCAATCGATTTACGTTTGTCCAACAAGTCAGCTTTACACAAACAATGGTGTGAAAGGACAATAGAATGATTGCGAATGTTTCTTCTGTTGGATCAACGACCTTGGTCGTTTGTGACTTGTAGATTGTGATGTGATTTATTGTATTGTATAATTATTAGTAAGATTATATGTTCTATGCAATAAGATGTGAGTTTGTCAAGTATTGACGAAGCCCTTACGTTGTTAATCACTAGAGATCTTCAATCAATAGGGGCCCTACGTATTGCCGTTGCTATTGTACTACTACGTATTGGGTCACGTTGTTTTGAAATGTAATGTATGTTTTTATACATAAAACAAGCATCATACAAAGCGAGCATGACATATCTAAAAGGGACAACGAGCTTGTCTGTGAATATATGTTATTAACATGAGTATACAAATAAAAGCCTGCTGGTACCTGCGTTTGCTATATGTGCATGATTCATACAGTATTATTCTTAAATAATAGCGTTCATGAATAATCTATTATTATAGAAAATATTTGTAAAATCTTTAGCGCAAAATAGCTGGCCTTCAGAATTTATAACAAACTCTGGTTGTGTTAGAGAATAAATTAACTGATCGGAAGGATCTCATATTTCTTAAATCTTAAATTTTCATTTAGCGATAATCCACACTTAAAGACCGCGATATGTACAGCGCACCTTTTTTTGTAGGTTACAATATTTACATCTCTTAGGTAAATAAGTATATTATTGTTATGACGATCCATTTGAAATTTTTGTAGATAACTTATCAAGAAAATAAAGTTTTTTGCGTCCAAATAGTAAATTTTGCCTTTAAGTTGTAAAGGTCAGATGCAAATCACTCTGCGTAAAAACTGGAAGTTTTGAAGCTAAGCATTTAATATGAAAATATGGTTTTAAGCCAATTTCTGTCGTAATATAGCCGTCAATATAGTAAAGAGTTTTCTAGCACTCTGCATTGTTGCGTAATAGATCAAGTACCGTCAACAGATTCATTTTGACCCACATAATGGGCTCATAATAAAAGCGTTGCATCGAAACGTTGCATAATCGCTTCGTTATCGGACCGTACTTGAGGGCGCTCGTCAACTCGATAATATCGGATGTTCACTACATTAACACAATAAAATCATGATAGAATTGGTTATAGTTTTGATTTGATTGTAATTTTTTTTATTTTTCATGGGGTAAAAGTTGTATACCTAAATTCTAATAAAATAACGACGTGAAACATTGGACGTTTCTTATGTCTATTAATTAAGAACTCTGGTCTGCTAAAAGTTACTTTTGAACATACGTTTTCTCCTAAGAGAACTAGCGCTTGTAGTTTTTTCTATATTAAAATAGTAATTTGTACTGCATAAGAAGATGATGCATATTAAAATGCAACAACTAAACATTGAATAGACTGTACCGTATGTGTACTTGGGTTAGCCCGTAGATTTTGTACTACAAATCACCGCAACTCTTATTAGATTAATATCAATTATTAACACTTAAAAGCGTCCTAATGTGATATGTGACACAATAGTGCTATAATAATAGTTAAATAAATTGTAGCCTTTGTCAAGTATAATTGTAAGAAGCAATATTCAAAATATCTTGCAAATATTAGATTGAGAGTGGTCATCTAGCTTTAGACTTTGACCGAATGTAAAGCGATTTATGTTCCTTTCGCTATCTCTACAAATTTATTGTTGTTTGTACAACCCAGTGTGCACTAACCCCTGCGTTCCAATTAAGATAGCGTCAAGTTTACGACTATTAGTTTGCGTTTATCAGCAGTTTTAAATTTTACACATCCCCATGTGCAATGATAACGTTTCAGAATTTAATACGAGATAAACAATGGTGTGTCGCTTAAATAGATGTTCTTCTTTCTAATCCTAGATTAATCGATTCTTCTAGCATGGCAGCTGGATGTCTGATAAACATTATGTAGGTATGGATACTTTATATGACAACGCTTTGTTAGGCATGAGAAAAATAGTACATAGTAATAATATTTTGCAGTTTAGTTTACAAGCGGTCGTGCAAAAGTCATATTCAAAGTTCATAAATCACATAGTGTTATTGACAAAATAAAACTTTGTATAGATTCGTTTGATTCTAATTTTTATTATTGTTTGGATGTGTGTTGTCACTTTTCCCCTTTTTTTAAGTGTTTTCTTTTAATCTTTGACTATTCGGCAAGCTAACACTGACTGTCGTGAAGCGAACAACCCTAATCGTATCAGTACACCACTTTTAGCCAAGTGTCGCTCGCGTTTAAACAAAAACTGTTCGATTACGGGGCAATAAATTTTGGTTCTATTAGAATTCGCCATAACTTTTATTGATCTGCCTTAGTATAGATAGTTTTAGACCTTAGCTCTGACTGCGTATTGCAGTCACTCGTTCAAATCTTCGATCGAAGGAATCCGTCAAAATAAACCCTCAAACGATGCGCAATCGCGTCCTGCCGATGCTGGCGCCTGTTTTCCTCTCCAAGCTGTGGAGGAGACGGCGTCGAGCGAAGGCCATACAGAGGTTGCACGGGGTAAGGATATGTTGATGGAGCTATAACTATGACCTACAGGGGCCGAGACGAAGGGCGCGCTAGTTTCGACACGCCCAGAGGGAGGCAGAGGCCAGCGCTGGTGGGGTCACAGAAGACTGCAAAAAGTTCCTGTGACCCCATCTCTAAGGCGCCAAGAAGGAACAACGTGGTGCTTTTAGTCGGTGCGAGTCCGACATAACCCGTCTTTGCCCCCGCTAGGACGGGTATGCGTAGGCATTTCGCCACGGTAGAAAAAAAAGTTTAACGATGACAATTCTTCTTAATGGACGCCAACAAGTTCGTCCGTCTTGGCGTTCATTAAAAAGGCCTACGTCCAGCAGTTAGCTGCTACAGGCTGTTTCTGATGATGATGATGATGATGTTAACCATGACTCGAGTTAAGTTTATATCTAAATAATTAATAGTTTAAAAAAAAAACTGATAATGCACTTTTCTTAAAGAGGCAAGTGATAATTAGTAAATAGATTTGGATTTAAAAATAATTATTGAAAAAATATTTTATTGTAAAAAAAGTGTAGGATGCATGGTATTTATATTTGACAATATCAGAGTACGATTGTTATAGATATAATATCCTGAAAAGCGTTCCACGCTTTCTTTACAATAAAATAGTTTTTTCTGTTTTTAGCTTTTATTTCTTTTAATTTTTTTTTAATTAATTTGATATCGCCCCTTAAAAACTATGCCAGAACTTAGGTTAATCGACATTATTATTGGGGTTAAAATTCATGTTCAAAGATGTTCTTACACACTAACGTACATGTGAAGCTAATGGAAGCGTATTAAAAATAAGCCATTTTAGCGTATTTTGTTTGTAGCTGATCGTGGACGCTGTGATGGTTCTTGAACTTAAATTTAATTTGAAACAGACTTGATAGATCTGTAACGTTTATAAAAACTGTTAGTTTGTAGCTTTGATCAAAAATTTTGTTACTAAATGTTTATATTATTTTAATGTTAATATCTTGTAATCTAAGTGACATTTTTGAATTAACAATTTATCACCATTCATCATCATCAGCCTGTATTAGTCCACTGCTGGACATAGGCCTCTTCTAACGCCTTCACGCCTGCTCCATTTAGAGAGTTTTGGACCGTATCCCCTCACGCTGGTCTGACTCTTTACATGCCCATCCGACGCATGGATCATCTTAATTTTCAGGCAATTGGGATATCGGCACAAATTGCTCTAACCAACTAGGAAACTGAAGTGAAAATTTGTTCAATTCCCGAATTAACAATAGAGAGGGCTATTTAAAAGTTTGGATTTGGATTAGCTAGTAGCACTCTATAATAACTGTATAGAGTGATATCCGGTAATAGTTAAATGTATTTACTCGTTTTTTATTTATGCTTCACATACTCGAGAATAAAATTCTTCTGTCTTATAATTTATTACATGTGCGTACCTTGAGTGGTATTTACATGATTCTCCCATTGAAGGGCACCAAGGAGGATTATTTCTCGAATGATTTATCGCAAACGACGTTGTTTCATAATTCTTTTACGTATAAAAAACGGTGTACGCCTCAAGTATCGATGTTTATTTATGAGTATCTGTATAAGAAAAAATACTTGTTTCTGAATGATAATTATATAGTATATTAATGTTTTGTTGTTATTGTTGTACTTAATAATGTTTGATTATATTTGCATTACTTAGTTTATCTATTATTCGTTGTAGAACTTTTACTATACATCTCTAGCATTTCTACGATCTTGTTTTTAGGGCGTTTTAGCTTTTGATTTCAGGTGCAAAAGAGATGTGATATAAAATATTTCAATGTGCGAGAGAATAATTTGCCTATTAGTGCATTTATTATGTGCAAGACATGTGAAAGGATTGCAATAAATTTGTTGCATAATTTAATGTTATTTGCATCATTTTTGAACACATACAACGTCCTTGGTCAGCCATACGGATTTTTGTAATTATTACTGTTGTGATTATGTTTTTTATCTATATAGGTGTCGAGAAAGGTTTTTTTTCGATTGATTACGAAATCGACTTTTTTTTAACTGCGAAAACGAACGGTACGAATTGCAAATATCGTATCTGACACGTGTATATTCGTCAAACGAAATGATCTTTGTGTCTTTATATTTATTGAACCAGTGCGTCCGTTTTATTCGAGGTTGTGATGACGTTGCTCATTGTTTTTGTTAGTGCATATTTATATATGTTTAATATTTTGTTAAGTTTCCTTTATCAATTGAATAGCTTGTAAAGCTTTACCATGGTAAAACGAAGAAACCGGTGGTAGGTCCCCTTTTTACAGGAGACCGTCTGGGTGGGTACCACCACGATGCCTATTTCTGCCGCATAGAAGTAGTGTGAAAACACTGCTGTGTTCCGGTTTGAAGGGCACCGTAGCCAGCGTACTTACTGGGTATACGAGACTTAACACCCTATGTCTCACGGTAGGCAGCGCGTCGGTGGTACCACTGGTATTGCCAATGTCTATGGGCGTCAGTGACCACTTCTCATCAGATGGCCCGACTGCTCGTCTGCCTGCGTATGCCATAAAAAAAAAAACGAAACGATAAAATTAAGGCTCATGTTTAGAGCCTTTCTCCACTTTTTATTGATTATTAAAACACTAAAGCTTTCCTTCCTAACAGAGACTTTAGGAATTCTAATTTAAATTTAACTCGGCTGTGCAGAGTGGTACCCGATTTTTGTTTTTGGATTATCCATGTGAAGTTTAGATTTCTTCTACTAAGTATAAGTAATTTACTATTAGTTGTTAATCATCGTTTATCTCTATAGTTCATTTTCACTGTTGCATTTTGTTCATTGACTCAAAATATTTTTATTGACTTCTTATTTATTGTATAGTTAATTTGATGCGTTTTTTCTTTCAGAGTGCATCGGAGTCGTCGGCCGGCGCTGGTGGCGGTGGTTCGGCAGGTGGAAGTGCGAGGGTTTCTTCAAGGTCGAGGGCATCGGAAGAACCACACATTGGTGAGTAATTTTCACTTTGTTGCTGCACCTACTGGAGGTGTTTCCACGACTGCAGAGCAATAAGATGCTTAGCATTATATTTTTCCAAGCTTTCTATAGACTCTGTAGTGTAGTGGTCGTGGCTGCCGCGTGTTGAATCTGAACTGTGGGATCGAATCATGTCTAGTAATAGATTTGTGTTATAATTGTTTTCTATTTGGTTAATGTAATTTGTCCAAAGAGAGATGATTCTCAACTAGGAATGTGTTCGTTAGTCTGATTTAAGAGAAACAGATTTAAGGGAAAATGAACCTCGAGGTAGTTTCCTTGGTAGCGGACCGACTAGAGAAATACCTCGGTGGGTAGTACACAAAGCATTAGTGTGCAAAACTAACAAAAAGACTATTGTGTTCCGGTTGGAAGGACAAAGTTGTCATACTTTATCTATAGCGACAAGCGGGCTTGTTGCGAGCGGTGACGTTTATCGCTGTCCTATTGATGCTCCTTTCATGGCTTTATAAAAAAAAAACAAGCTGTATAGTAACTAGACCGATTCCTTTCTTAGTCTCGACGAGACCATGCTGTCTAAAATCTTTTAACTCTTCAACATTTTCTGTTCTAAGACCTGATTATTCTATTTGCAGGCAAGTACAAACTCCTGAAGACGATCGGCAAGGGCAACTTTGCCAAGGTGAAGTTGGCGAAACATGTCCCGACTGGCAAGGAGGTCGCCATCAAGATCATCGACAAGACCCAACTCAACCCAGGCTCGTTACAAAAGCTGTTCAGAGAGGTGAGTTTCCTACGTAATCTTAGGTGTTTTTAAAATGAACAGTTTATATCAAAGTGTTGTTTGTGTGTCGGATTTTAATTAGGTCATTTGCTAAACGATTAAAACATTCGTGAGACATTGCACTGAAAGTACATTCTACAAACGGCTAATGGAACCTATTGGAGGCCCTAAATCCTGATGAATTGATCCTATCCCAAGATCAAAGTTTTTTATGCCATACGCAGACAGACGAGCAGTCGGGCCACCTGATGGGAAGTGGTCACCGACGCCATAGACATTGCAATACTAGTCGTATCGCCAACGCGATGCCTACCGTGAGACATAGGGTGTTCAGTCTCGTTCATCAGGATGAGTGGATAACTGAAACAAAAACCAAGTCTACCACAATACAAATTGTATGTGAGTTATATATTTACAAGTTGTTAGTTTGTAGAATATATAACATAATTAATATATTACAATATATTTTAGGAGGTTTGTTTGTTTGCATGTCACATTATTGATGTGAAACCGTTGCGTGATTTTTACGTTGGTTATTAATATTTGTTTCTTCTTCTTCACTCAATAGAAAAGTTAAGACGGATAATTTAACTTATATTTAATTTAATTTAACTTTTGCCAGCAACTTTCTTAAAATGCAAACTATCCTTGCATCATAAAGGTTTAACTTATGCATCATCGACGTGTATTCTATCATATTTGTCATCATTTAATCGGACAGATGTTAAATTTGTATGAAACACGCTGCGTAATTTTGCCATACACAAGTGGTAAACACATTTGTGTTCCGGTTTATAGGATACTGTAGCTAAGGTACTTTTCCGGGTACGAGTTGTCGCAAAGTCTCGGCAGTCTATCGCTGTATTTATTATGGTCATGTCGTCCACCAACAAATGAACCTCGGTTTGAATTGTCCTTAAGTTCATTTATTAAGAGATGGTAGGTTAATTTTATTATATCGATTTTCAGGTGCGAATAATGAAGATGCTCGATCACCCGAACATCGTGAAATTGTTCCAAGTGATTGAGACCGAGAAGACGCTGTATCTTGTTATGGAATACGCTTCGGGAGGAGAGGTAAGCATATATTGTCTATGTCTCTGTTTTTGATATTTTAGGTTGAGTGTAAACTTTTTTGGAGATTAACCAAGAAATTCAAAATTCGTAATTTCATCATCATCATCATCATCAGCCTTTAATGTCCACTGCTGGACATAGGCCTCCCTAATACACCTATCCATAAAGGGGTTTGGACCGTATCCCACCACGCTAGTCCAATGCGGATTGGTGGGTGGACGCCTTTTACATGCCCATCCGACGCATGGATCATCTTACTTTTCAGACAATTGGGTGATCGGCCCAAATTGCCCTAACTAACAGGAAACAACAATGAAAATTTGTTGAGTCCTGCAGGATTCGAACCCACGACCTCCGGTTTCCAAAGCAAACGCCTATACCACTAGGCTACGGAGGCAGTGTCAATACTCATATATCTGTTGTCAATGAATGCCCTTTCAACGCTCTATTTATTTATTGGAGGAAAAAAACAGTGTTTTACATAATAAATACGCATTAGTGAATCTCTGAGTATATATAAGTATGGAATATCCTGTTTGTTTCTCAGGTGGTTTGTGATTCTCGGAGTATGTATGAATATCTTATTTGCTTAAACATATATACTTAATCGTTTCTCAGGTGTTCGACTATTTGGTGCTCCACGGTCGCATGAAGGAGAAGGAGGCGCGCGCCAAGTTCCGTCAGATCGTATCCGCTGTGCAGTATTGTCATCAGAAGAGAATCATACACAGGGATCTTAAGGTTTGTTTTTATTGTTATTTTTTTAAACATTTAATTTGATTTGTTCATTGTTTCCACTCTATTATTATTACATGACTGTCATTGTCGTCGATGTAGTGCTCGTTTTGTGCGACTTTTTTGAGGTGTTATAAGGTTTTTGGGTATTAATAGTGCTCTTGATTTAAGAACCTGAGATTGTGGATTCGAATCCTGCGAGGAAATAACTTTGTGCTATTCACTAATACTGTCCTGTAGTTTTAGACTGCTGAGTTGGGACAATATGGGTGAATGTCCTATCGACTTAAAAGTAAGACGGTCCCATGCGTCGGTTGGGCATGTGAAATGTCGGTCCGGGTTGACAAGGCCATTTTGATTTTAGGTCGTTACTGCTTTCAATTTACCATTATTATAAATCGTTTATTAGCATTTACCCAATACATTTACCCCTTCGGGTCGTGGTGATCTTGCTGAGATTTGCTCTGTGTAAAAACTGTTATTCAGGTAAATAACAAAATATATGGATTATTATAAGTAGACTTCATGATAACTTGGTAGATTTTTCGGAAAAACATGGCTTAATTATTCATATTCATATTTTTAAACTATTACATAACATATTATTATCTTCTTCAGGCGGAGAACCTTCTCTTGGACGGCGAGATGAACATAAAGATTGCCGATTTCGGCTTCTCCAACGAGTTCACGCCGGGCTCGAAGCTGGACACATTCTGCGGCAGTCCGCCTTACGCGGCCCCAGAGCTGTTCCAAGGTGATGTTCTTTATTATTCTTCATCATATTCGTCTTCCTCATTATTATTCTTGATCGCAACTAAACTTTCATCTTTGTGTAAATGAGTGATGTCTATAGAATGCCTCAGTAAGCCTAGTGGTAATGGCTGTTGCTCGAAACCGAGGTCGGTCGAATCTGCGGATCGCATTAAATTTCACTGTTGTTACCTATTGTTAGCAATTAGTGATCACATGTCTGAAAGTAAGAGATCATGCGTACGGATGGGCATTAAAAGTCAGGTCCACCACCAACCCGCATTGGACAGCTGGTGATCGGTCAACCCTAATGGATAGGTTATTAGGAGCTAGTCCACAGTGGACTAAAACAGGTGATGAGTAGACTAGAATCCATACTAATGTTATAAATGCAATAACTACTTCTGTCTATCAAACGTTAAACCGATTTCGTTAAATTAGTAATATTTAGAATAGTATAATCGTCGCGGACATTTCTCCTACTCCACGCGGACGAAGTCTCGCGTAACCGCTGTATAATTTAATCTTTAATTTGATCATCGACACTCGATCGTCACGACAGATATTTGAGAGCGATCGATTTCATCTTGTCATTACTCTTGTCATTAATTTAATAATCGAGCTAAACAAGAGATGGCATTTAAGTGAATAAAGAATGATGACGATTTCCAATAGCGCCTGAGTTTAATCCGCTTCGATGGCATCATATTCAGTGATCTTGCGATATCACACTCAGCGAGGGTGCCTTTTGGCCAATCGAGTTGGTAACCATGTAGCCAATTCCAACTCCGAATAGATGTAAACAATGTAAGCAGTGGTAATGTTAGGGCGTATTATGTATGGTGTTTTTTCTCCACGGACCTGATATTAATTATTTTTAATGCGATTGATCCGTTTATTATAGAGTTTACAGTGGCTCACTAAGCTACAGGAGCTAAGATAAGTATTCTAGTTTGTGCATATGTTGCTGGCCAGCTAGTTTCTTTTACAATAATTATGTTATTGGCTAGGACAAATTTTAACACATACGATAGTTGATTCCGTTTACATAGGCCCTAATGCCCTTCTGTTTGACCCAGCGCCGTTGTCATGGGTTACGATGCCTTGTTTTTTGGGCGTGGAAATATTCTACAAATTAGACTTTTTATAAGGGTTTTGTGAGGGTTTCACTGACTAAAACCCCTTCATCTGTATATCTGTCTGTATATGAGAGGCACCGGGATCTCCTACGGAACGATACGGTACATGGGCCACAATGCTAACACGTAAGTTTGGCCAATTTAAGCTATGGCCTATGTTGACATTAATGCCAGAGCCTTTCTATAGAGTATATCAGCTTAATGTTTTAATAATGTATTTAGACATAATTATTTCTTTTTTCACGCGATTATTATACATATGAAATCACAAAGTTACGGACTTTTCGCGTTAGTTATTATATTTATTCCCGACGTGACGACGATCACGGGCAGACTAAGTTGGTATATGTCTATAACCCTATGTTATTGATCCTGGATGCTGGAAAGAGTCCGAAACGTCTGGAATAAATATATATAACTAACGCAAAAACCCGTAAATAAGTGGATTTGAAATGTATCTAGTCTTTAAATTTAAATTATGTAATTTCCTCCAGCTCTAAACTGCCTCCGTAGCCTAGTGGTATGGATGTGTGCTTTAGAAACCGGAGGTCGTGGGTTCGAATCCTGCGGGGACTCAACAAATTTTCATTGTTATTTCCTAGTTGGTTAGGGCAATTTTAGGCGATCACCCAATTGTCTGAAAAGTAAGATGATCTATGCGTCGGATGGGCATGTAAAAAGTTGGTCCACCCACCAACCCGCATTGGTCCAACGTGGTGGGATACGGTCCAAAAACCCTCTAATGGATAGGGGTGTATTAGCGGAGGCCTATGTCCAGCAGTGGACTATCACAGGCTGATGATGATGCTGATGTATGTGATTTCAGGCAAGAAATACGACGGCCCCGAGGTGGACGTGTGGTCGTTGGGTGTTATATTGTACACTCTGGTGTCGGGCTCATTGCCGTTCGACGGGTCTACCCTCAGGGAGCTAAGGGAGAGGGTGCTTCGAGGAAAGTACAGGTAAAAAACGGTTTTTATTTGATTTTTCTACTGTACAAAGCAGTCTATGTTACTCAAGGTGAATGTAGCTTTTTAATGGTGAAAAAAAAATGAAATCCGCACACTATTTTGTGTGTTTATTCATTGCAAACATAGACACAAAAATACTAATCTCTTCTCCTTATAATATCAGTATAGAGGAGTAAAACTATGACGAACTGAATAAATTTTCGAAAGTATGCCTCTTTTATAGGGGATCGACTGGGTTTATTTTGCCGCACATCAGTTGTGTGTAAACACTACTGTCTTCTGGTTTGAAGGGCACCGCAGCCAGCGCAATTTCTTGGTAAACGAAACGTAACATTCCATGTCTTGTGGCAGCGAGCGAGTTTGTCTGTCATGCGATTCTTAAGGGTGAAAATGGTGGTATTTGTATAATCAGTAAAGAAGACGTGGAATACCTGTAAACAAACTCAATTTCAAATATCTTTTTTAGATAAAGGAGTAATGCACTTGTTTATTGATTCAAACACGCTACCACCTGTTCGGTATAGGACGTTTCTGACTTGAGTAGAGCCGGCAAAAGAAACTCGGTAACAAGCAATTATAAGCATATACTGTAATTAAACCAAGCGTCACGTTACCAGGGTGTGTTAACATATAAAAATTATTATATCGTAATTATCATAAACAGCCTTTAGCAGTCCACTGCTGGACATAGGATCTTGTAATAATTGCCACGCTGAGCAGGTGGATTGGCAATTGGATTGACGGATCCGCCGTCAAGTGGGGTCGTCACATCCCTACACCCCAATATCGTGTTAGCCTACAACAAAGGATCATTCCATGTTTCTTTTTTGTATACTTCATGAGCACTCTTTACACAGGATACCGTTCTACATGTCGACCGATTGCGAGAACCTCCTGAAGAAGTTCCTCGTCCTGAATCCTGCGAAGCGTGCCTCATTGGAGAACATAATGCGCGACAAGTGGATGAACACCGGCTACGAGGACGACGAGCTCAGGCCCTATGTTGAGCCGCAGCAGGACTTTAAGGACCACAAGCGGATAGGTGAGTAGGATTTTGGACCTTATGTTCACATCTTCAGGGTTGAGATTGTGTTGAGTGTATGGGATTTTTGAAGCTTGTGTTGTAAGGTACAAATAACGTTGAGATTGATTGTTCGGTTAATTAAGGGAGGTGTGAAACTAAACGTCCGACTTTGAAGCTTTTTTTCTGGATTTGGCAGGGTTCAGATTGCGTTGTATGATGTGAAAATGAAGATAACGTTTCATGTAAGGACAGTGAGCCGGTGTAGAGGATTTTGAATCTTGTGGGCGTTAGAATAGGGTTGAGATTGTGTTTTATAAGGGGTTTGAGGCAGTGTCCTATGGAAATAATGTCGAGACTGTGTTGTATGTAAGAGACGTGAATAGGTGTTAGGGATTTAATTTTTTTTTTTTAGTAAGAGCAGGTTTAAGTTTTGTATAGGGTAAGAGCTAACTAACTGCCTCCGTAGCCTAGTGGTATGGGTGTGTGCTTTAGAAACGGGAGGTCGTGGGCTCGAATCCTGTGGGGACGCAACAATTTTTCATTGTTGTTTCCTAGTTGGTTAGGGCAATATGGTCCGATCACCCAATTGTCTGAAAAGTAAGATGATCCATGCGTCGAATGGGCATGCAAAAGTCAGTCCACCCACCAACCCTCATGGGACCAGCGTGGTGGGATACGGTCCAAACCCTAATGGATGGGGTGTATTAGTGCAGGGTATGTCCAGCAGTGTACTAACACAGGCTGATGATGTATGTGATAGGGTAAGAGAATTGGCTTGTAGGGCTGGAAACCTTGCATTAGTATGAACAGACTTAAGAATGGGTAGTAGGGAGAAGGGGTTGGGTGTGGGGTATTTTATACTTGTTTGTGTGGAAATAAGGTCGAATTTGTGTTTTGTAGGGGACTTGAGTCGATGTGAAGAATTTTCAATAGGTGTAAATTTTGTCTGTGTGTAATGGGAGTTTGGACCTTATTGCCATGGGGTATTGAGCTGAGTTTACAACTGCGTGCGTAGCCTAGTAGTAAGGGTGTGTGCTATTCATGCCCTTACCTACTAGGATAAACCGAGGGTCGTGGGTTCTAATCCTGCGGGGAATCGAGCAATTTTCATTGTTGTTTCCTAGCAGGTTAGGAAAAATTGGGCCGATCACCCAGTTGTCTGTAAAGTAAGATGATCCATGCGTCGAATGGGCATGTAAAAATTCGGTCCACCCACCAACCCGCATTGGACCAGCGTGGTGGGATACGGTCCAAAAACCCCCTTACCGAGAAGGTGTGCATTTATTTGGGGAGGTCTATGTCCAGCAGTGGACTAACACAGGCTGATAATAATGATGTTTGAAGTGTAAGTTGAGTGTGTTTGGACTTTGGTGCTTTTGGGAGACTAATAGAGATTCTGTGGTTTTAATATTGAATGGATGCAACTTTAGATCTTGTTTCTGTATGTATGTGGTTGAGGTTACGTTTCTAGTGTTGTTTAAAACAGGATTGCTGCTTATGAAAGATGGAATGTCATTTTGGATTTAAAGTCTGCCAGCATAAACATTGTTAATAGTTTTTGATTAGAGGAAGATATCATTACTACTTATTTTATATATTATAAATTTACATGTATGTAAATTTGGTTTATGTATGTCACGTCAGGAATATTTATCTTAGGAAACTAATAAGTTTTAACTAAATTAAAACTGAGAAGTGTTACACTATTCTTATATAGTTTCATATTTACATTATCATTTCTATACATAAAAGTAAATTGTCTATTGTAGTTGTAAAATTTACTTTTGTGGAAGAAAATGTATTATGTTGTGTGTTGAACGACTTCATAGTTCATTTGTTAAATAAATAATAAAGCGGAAGATACTTCAGGTAAGGTAGAATTGGTAATCATGCTCTGATTTTTACAATAAAATCTGTATTCTACTAACTATCAAAGTCAAAAATAGCAAAAAAATCAAATTAAAATTTGCATTTTGTTTTATTTTGCGGTTAAGAATTTTTTTTTCGTAGTAAACTTGAGACCTCTTTTGTTTTGTTGCAGTTGTTATTTATGTGAACAGTGCAATAACATAATAACACAAATTGTTTTTTAACATTCATTAATGTAACTTTTTATAAATTAACTATTAATTGGAACTGCTGACTAGTAATAGGTAATGTAGCAGAACTAATACCACGCGGTTCATGCTTTTTATTGCTAAAGCTAACTGAGGCATTTTTGTTTCATTGTTAGGATAAAATATATTACTGTTATCTGTAAACACATATTTTTTTTATGTTATATGCTTTACTGGAGTAATGTGAGATATATGGATACATTTTGAATGATATTATTTGTTATTCTTGTTATAATATCATATGGTAATGCTTAGTCTCTGTAAGGTACAAAAAATAGAGTTATAAAAGTGGGATCAAAAAAGTAAATCTTGAAAGTAAAAAAGAAGTATATTGAAAACTTTTTTAAGCTTGTTATATTTTAAATAAATACAGAGCTGTCTTGTCAATTATCATTTTGTTTGTGTAGAAATTTAAACAGGCCAAGATATGGTTTATTTTTATTATATTTTTCAACGATAAGAAATAAAGAATTTTCCCGGTAGGTTAATTTTGGGTAAAATATAAAAGCCACTCTTCTATGGAATCCATTTTAAGTTGGTTTTATCCATGTGGTTTATTCGTCGAAATGTATCCGTATATTGGTTGCTTGATTCAGTGACGTGAAACTAAATGAAGGTTCTTATATTTCATGCGTACACAAAACGACCAACGGCACAGCTCAAGTTGGTACGTCATGCCAGAATGTCAAGTGTATATGTATAAAATTGTTGTCTGTTTGTTTGTTCGTCCCTCAATTGGTGTTAGACTGTGATTCTTTATATGATTCTGTCTTGTTAAAAATGTTTACACCTTGATGACGTCTGTCATAATGACGTCACTTGCTGTCAAATATGCGAGCGAAATGACAAGATGTGTCAAAATTACGTATTGTGTGTGACGTTATCTGTCAGCTGAAGTTTATACTGCATTCTAATTATCTACGTCATAAGCCAACTGCCAGAATGACGTCTGACACGTGTCCAACGTCACGTTTGCATTTAGAGAAACAGAATGGAGACGTGCGAATTGACAACTTGTGTCAAATCTAACGATATACGTTTACGACGAGACAGAATTTATTAAGTTTCGATTGTGCTTGCGTCTGTGTGTCTGCATGTAGCATTTTAGTTTCGGTATTTTATTATTATTTATTTCTTTAAATATTTTAGACTTCTGTGTAGGTCATGTAGGTATGGGTATATGAGATATAGATTGTTTTTAATATATTTTTACGGTAGTATGATAATGTTGTAAAAGTATTTGTGTGTATTTTTTATACTTCATTCTTAAGATGATGTGATCTTAGGATGTTGAAATAAAAATAATAGATTATAATTTTTATTCTATATTTTTGTTTAGGTCTATAAAAACATAATTATTTCTAGGTTTTGTGTCCGTTTACAACTAGCTCAATAGTGTATTGCCTATTATCATAGGTCACGTCTCATGTCTGTGATTATATCGTATATAGTTTTAGCCGAACGAATGATCTTGTCATCGTACCGCCCGCATGTGTGTTATATGTTAGTGTTGCGATGTTAGTCTTATTTTAAGGGTCTTTTTATAAAGTATTTGTCCAACTTTACACTTTCACTTTGACTTTGCAGAGGCGTTGGTGTGCCTGGGCTACAACAGGCAGGAGATCGAGTATTCGCTCGCTGAAGCGAAATATGACGACGTGTTCGCTACATACTTGCTGCTCGGTCGTAAGAGTACAGACGTGAGTCGGTTTTTAGTTTTGCATGATGATCTTAAATATATACTGTTGTGTTTGACTGCCTTCTTAGCCTAGGCCGAGGTCGTGGGTTCGAATCCTGCGGGACGCAACAAATTTTCATTGTTGTTTCCTAGTTGCTTAATTGTCTGAAAAGTAAGATGATCCATGCGTCGAATGGGCATGCAAAAAGTCGGTCCACCCAACAACCCCCATAGGACCAGCGTGGTGGGATACGGTCCAAACCCCTAATGGATGGGGGTGTATTAGTGCAGGGTATGTCCAGCAGTGGACTAATACAGGCTGATGATGTGTGTATGATGTTATGTTCTGTGTGGGTATGTGTTGTTGGTGTTTTTTTGTTATAGATTGACTACGAAACGAGTATGATGTAGATCTAATAGTTAAACGCCGTGGTCATAAAAATTAGAGCTGTCACGAATATTGACTTGGCCGAATACTGAATATACGGCACAAAATCGCACAAAAATAACTTAAATCGCAACCACACGTAACAACCATTTGTGAAAGTTTATTTAACGTATGTAGTGAGTGGTTATTATCTGAAGCTGAAACCATATGCGGCGAAAACCTAATTTAATGCTGAAAATCTTGTTTTTATCAATCACAACTTAATACTGATCAATTTTACTTACTATAGTATTGTAGTAATGAACCCATATAATCATCTGTAACATAATTTGTCTATGTACATAATTAGGTATTCGGCCAAATAGTGAGTGTTATTCGGCCGAATACAGAAAAGTGTCAAATAGGCCGAATACGGATAGTAGCCGGATATTCGTGGCATCTTTAATAAAAATATTGTGCAAGCTGCCATAATTTTTCTTGTTGCCTCTAGACATTGAATGTCACGTCTCGTTTGATGGGTAATTACACTAGATGCGGGTCCCCTCTAAACCAGATCAGACTATTGTAAGACTTAGTAACGTCAATTGATATTTTTTGAGCAAGAAGGCTGAGGATTTGTTTTCGACTACAATATATACTTTGCACAACAAACACTGCATTGTAGATTGTATGTTTACATTACAATATTCTTCTTCATCCTAATCTTATATTTGTCTTTATTTTTTGCCCTTTAGTCTTCCACGTTGAACTTTCTATTCATGGTAATATCGCCAGAAGATTGTATGCTACTACCTAGGCATTTTTGTGGTGACATAATGAACCAAGCTAATATTATTTATCTATACATTGTCGTCTTACAGCCCGAGTCGGACGGCAGCCGGTCGGGCTCGTCCCTCTCGCTGCGCAACGCGGCCGCGCCGCAGCAACAGCAGCAGCCGCCCAACGCGCACGCAGGTAAAACACACAACAAAACACCTATACGGAAACACACACACTTTATTGGCGGCTAAGTACATGGCATTGACAACACACATATACATACATTTAAAAGGGCTACTTGAAGATTACAACATTAAAATACAGACATTAGAAGTAGCAACATTAGAAATACGTCACACACTAACAATAAAAATATATATATATATATATATATATGTCTATACAGCAAAAGAGGCTGCATACACACCGATAACGATACACTCATGCTGACATTGAGAGGTTGAGGAGAGCATGTACACATGGATTAGAAAATGCAGAAATGTCTATACTTTGAATCGGTAACATAGGCCTATACTAGGACACGCACACACACACAAACGTTAATGGTCACACACTCACTAAGTTAAGCCGTATAAACACAGAATACAACACACGAAGAATGAACAACAAAAACTATTTCGTTTAAGTGAATACTACACAGTAAAGAAAACAAGATGGAAAATTCAATCGCAAACATCGCTCTCGTCATTTACGCCGTAACAAATGTATTATTAATGAAAATTAATAATGTATGATTGAGCGTAAAAGTGCTTTAAACGCGCTTAGGGCATAACGTCGAAGGGGGCTTCCTAGCTTATTCTAACCGGGATCATGTCATACTTGACAAACATGAGAGACGTCATTGTGACGTGTATTTTGGCGCGTAAACGATCACGTCAGTTACCTGTCATTCGCTGAAGTTTATTATGTTTCTTAAAATACCAAGTGTCATTTCGGAATGTTTATGTGGATTGTCCCTTTTAAAGTGTTCTTTAAAACTTGATATATACACCTGAGCTAAAGAAAGAGTAGAATTGATGTAAACAACGTAACCTAAAGAAACGAAGTGGTGTCTGACGTTTTGAGTTGATATTAGTGGATTTTCTCGCAAAGGATGACGATTCTATAATGAGAAAGCTCGATGTCATCATCTGCCTCCGTAGCCTAGTGGTAAGTGCGTTGGCTTTAGAAGGTCGTGGGTTAGAATCCTGCGGGGACTCAACAAATTTTCTCTAGTTGGTTGGGGCAATTTGGGCTGATCACCCAATTGTCTGAAATGTAAGACGATCCTTGTTTCGGATGGGCATGTAAAATGTCGGTCCACCCACCAATTCACATTGGACCAGCGTGGTTGTATATGGTCCAAAAACCCCTAATGGAGAAGGGGAGGCCTATGTCCAGCCGTGGGCTTACACAGGCTGATGATAATAATATTTTGTAAATGATGATGACGACATCATTATCATCATCATAATATGCAGAATTTAGCAGTCCACTGCTGGACGTAGACCTTTTTTTTTTAACGCCAAGACTATTAAAAAGAGTTGCTCATAATTGCCACGCCGAGCAAGCGTATTGGCAATTGAGTAATTGCACTTGTACTGCGGATCTGTCTTACTCCCACTGTAAGGCAGATCCGCCGTCGAGCGCCATTACGCTATTTTTAAGCTAGAATAATAAAGCATATACTATATACAGTTTCATTATTAAGCTATGGTTTATGTAGTTGATACCAATTCTATAATTTCTCTGGCTCAGGTATAGTCTATCTATTTAGTTTTGAATCAAATATGGCGTGGCACCTTTCTTAACAAAGGAACTCATGGTATTCAAAAGTGTTAAGATGTTATTGGTGGAAGTTGTAAGGCGTTTTGTTTTGCACCAACAACATTCGACGCCATATTGTTTCTTTGCTTTATCGATGTTTTTCCCTTGTCGTAGCGATCTTTACAATAATCTCCCACTGAATGTTTTTTTTTTGTTTTTATTGAATGACAGTGAATTGACATTGACATCCCCTTGCATCCACGGTATGGATTTTTTTACCTTCCACGATTTTTGTTTGATACCGGATTTATGATTGTCAAGAATGTGACTATATTTTATTGTTATTTTTTATTGTATCTATTACGTCACCCGTTCTCCATTTTGTAATTGCGCTTTTTATTTTTTTCACTATTTTTAATGTCTTATATTATGTGTGCTTTATTATATTATGTCGTCCACCTGTCAAAACTATCCCCCCTACCTTGGGCAATCGTGTGTTTGTTTGTTTAAATGAGTGTTTTTTCATAGTTGCCATTTTGTGTCGTTGAATATAGTTAATGTTTAACGCAGCTAATGTTATTACGTGTTATTACTTACGTTTCATTTTGGGTATTTTCTCAAAGATAAAAGTGAAATTTGGGAAAGATGGAAATTTGTCTGTTGTACGTTAAGATAAACGGGGTCATTAGAGCGATAACTGTTTTTGTGATCGGGTGAAGTTTTATATTTTAAGGTTACATTCGGGAACGAATCGCCTTGGACTTTACGCGTTATGTATTCGAAATGTTATTATCAAATGGACTAGTCTAGATCACTCAAGAATTATTCCCGTGATTTTTATAAACAAGGTCTCGTAACGTTTTACACCGGACTTCTATATCGACATTAGGCGCATATCGGTTGCAAATCGTCGTTAGAGTGTCGTAGCCAGGGCCGTAGGGGGCATAGTGGGGCTCGGGTGGGTCGGTTAAACGCAACACCCGCGGGTGCGCAGGCGGTTGCGGTTCGCCGTCGCACCGCGGCGTGCAGCGCAGCATCTCGGCCTCAGCGCGCCCGGCCGCCTCGCGCCGCGCCTCCTCCGGCGCCGAGGTGCTGCGCGCCCAAGGTAACGCCAAGCCTCTGCTCGCCTCTATCCGCCACCTACCGCCTCTTCTGCCAATTTACGCCTTTGTCCGCCTCTTCAGCCTCCGCCCGCCTCTTCCACTTCTTCCCGCCTCTTTACCTCTGCCCACCTCTTTAGATTCCGCCCGCCTCTTCTACCTTTTTCCACCTCTGCGCGCCTTCGTCCGCCTCTTTCACTTCAGTCCGCCTATTTCCGCCTCTTCCGCCTCAGACTGCCTTTAAGCCCAGCTTATCAACCGACTCTACCAACCTTTACTCTTTCGCGCTTTACCCAGGTGATTTGTAGAACGCTACGCCTGTGCTTGCCTCTTCCGCCCATTGACGCCTTTATCACATCTGGTGTCTATGACTCCAGCTTTCTAATCTCCTTTTTACATCTTTGCTTTAAATTTATATTACATTTCCCTTTAGCTCTTACTACTCTTGCATCTCTTCCAGTACCTCCGCGATTAGACTTACTCTCCCCACCTGTGCCTCACCTCACCTTCAGCCCCTAAAAAGTCCTGATTTGTACTTATACATTCCTTTATCTAATTTAAATTCATTCTTTCTCACGCCTATTGAACCCTCGGTTATTTCTTTAAGTGCTTATATATAATAAGTCTTTAAATTACCTATATCAGTTCAATCTCACAACGGCATAGTTGCGGTACTATTCATAAACTTTATCTGTCAATTCTATTTGATAGTATAAATAAGCTTTCTTTATTAATAACTAGCTTTAGCACTTAATGTTTTCACATCACTTGTACGTTTCATTCATTTCACTGCTTCACGGCTTCATGCAAATCAATATTTTCATTTTCGATATATATAACAAAGACTGTTTTTATCACACACATCAGTTATACACTTGTGTTTTCTTGTTTTTCTCACGTGTGTTGTATTACACCTCGTAATTAACTAGAATTATTCTCCAGGCGAATCATTTCATGAATTCTGATTTTTATTTCTGTTTCCATCTCTTACTTTGTGTTTATTCCAATATAATGTTGTTGTCGTCTAATTTATCGACATGTGTCGCATTTGTATCTCTTGTATGTCGTTAATTTATTGTATTTCATGTCGTCTTTAAATGTTCGAAGTCCATTATCTGTTCCCGTTTTTGTTCGTCTATTATATAGCTTTATATGATCTAAATTGATTGTGACACTTTCTTGCAAGTTTTTATTTACCTTGTACCTTTGTCTTTTTCTCTTTCTCCTCACATTGTTATTCTATTAAGTTCCGATAGTCCACTGCTGGTCATAGGCCTCTCCTAATACACCCCTATCCATCAGAGGGTTTTGGACCTATTCTATATTATCTTTTTATATTTCGCTTTATTGCATGCCGCTTATCTTGTATATGCTTATAACCATGTATGATTTGACATATTTAGAGTTATATAAAAGTAATTTAAATTGTTCCAGTTGTACGAAAATATACCATAGACAATATAACGTACGAGTTGAGTAATAATCTGAATGTTCTAAGTTATAACATGTTTCTTTCTTGTGTGTCTGTAAAACAACTGTTTCGCATTATTATTTTGTCTATGGTAATTACTTTAGTATTCGCTCACACGTAAATAATGGTATTCTCGCGTTCAACATATTATGAAGAATTCTGGTAATGTTGAATTTTATTTAATCTATTTCAAACTTGCCTTTACAAATAGTAAGATAAGAAACTTTTTAAATTTGATCTTTTCATGCAATGACAAAGAGATAATCTCTAACCTAATTGACGTAGTTGTTGATAACTGGACTCTAACGCTACAGGAAGTGGGTTCGGTTTCCACATCGTATGTAAACATTTCTCACAAATATGTATCCCTTCGCAAAGATTTGCTACTGTGTTCTATTATTAATTTTCTTAATTATGTACTTTATTTTGTTGTATTTTCTAAGCAATCCACTACTTGTTTGGTTTTATGCACCTTTTAATGCATGTATATCGTTGTGGTTTTGGTGTTTCTACGCTTCAGCGAATACTTTTGATCGTTTAGGTCTTTACAAAAGTATTTTGAACACTTGATATGAATAAAAAAAAACTTGGTTCATTAAAATTTTCGTTTTATAAGCTGATTTCTTGTATTATCGATCATTATCATTAAGATAGTTTTTAGGAACTAATAGAATAGTGTTACTAGTGGTTATGGTATAAAATAACTTTGATATAGTAATTATAAAGCAGTAAGCAATTATATGTTTCTGTAATTTTTATGTTTGATCTCTAGTTGTAATAGTTTGTTATAAAACTTATTGATATCTAATATTTTTTTCTATAAGGTAGAGACGGCGAACCAAGTCTTATAATGCTTATTTAATACGCATTTGCAAAGAATACTATATCTTTGCCGTTTCAGTTTGGTAACTTGTAATGTATACTTTTAGTAAATAATGTTAGTTTTGATAGTTTTAAAATGAACTTGATCAATCGATAATTGTATATTTATATTTATAAATTGGTTTATTCTGTATACGATTAATAATTAAGGCTCAATTATTAAAATGTGCACACAAAACGGTTTAGTTATGTCACTCCGTGGCTTTGCAGCTAGTGTGGTAATTGCTGACTAACACGTATCGCATTTTATCTAGCATAATCGATTAGGGTTGCATCGATGTATCGATTTCGTTATTGTACTATATCGATAATTTTTAATTTTATTTACGCGATTGCAATACATGTTAAATTTTCTTTTTACTAGATTTTTGTATATATTTATTACTCCACGATTTGGACTCTTTCCAATGGAAAATTAAAATACGTAATATGTACAAGAAACTCGAAAAATCCGTAAAAAGTGGATTTAACACATGTTATATCGATTTTATCATAGCTGTAAATATCGATTAGACTGAACATAGCTTTTTTTAAAATCGAATTTTAAATTGGCTATTTAAATTTTTAGCGTTCTTTGTTGCTGGTTTCCCTTGCAACCCTTTTCGTGACGCTGTACTGCGATCTTGTACGAGTTATTTGTGGTTTTTCATCTAGTTGTTTATTATTACAGTTGGCACGACCACTAGCGCAGCGAATAATACCACCTCCACTGCAACCACGACCACTTCTAATTTCAAAAGACAGGTAAGTTTATATTATATTATTAGATCTTTTATCATCATCATCATCAGCCTGTGCTGGACATAGGCCTCCCGTGATACAATCCTTGTCCAGGGGGTATTTGGACCGTATCCCACCACGCTGGTCCATTGCGGGTTGGTGAGTGAACCGACCTTTTTACATGCCCATCCGACGCATGGATCATCTTACTTTTTACAGAGAATTGGATGATCGGCCTAAATTGTTCTTACCAACCAGAAAACAATGATAACACAAAGTTATTTCGCCGCGGGTTAAATATCCACGACCTCCTGTTTACGAAGCAAGGACTACGGAAGCTGTTGTCTTTTATTATAGTTTAACTTATTTAGAGTGTAAATAATTATGAACATGTCTAATGCCAATTGAGTTTGACATAAGACTGTCTACGCAATTATTTCTTTTATTTACGCGATCACTATGCATACTATATTCACTTTATACAGATTTTTAGTTTATTCCAGACGTTTCGGATCTTGGAAATATATTAATGTTCTCTCATACGGTTCAAAAACCCCAATGGATGGACGTCATTAGGGAGGCCATGTCCAGCGGTGACTGACACAGGCTGATGATGATGATGAACCCATAGCAACGGAGTGGCGTCATCTTGGTGAAAATCAAAACAATAGTCGACGCCACCTCGTTGCCATGGTTACATTGTTTAAATAAATGTTGCCTTTTTGGGTCGGATTTGATGATACAATTTGCTGTTATAATTCTATCGAAATTTCCAGAACACGATCGACTCGGCGTCCATCAAGGAGAATACCGTGAGGATTGCTCAGATGCAGGTACGTTAAATGAAATAACAGAGCAAGAGTATATTGTTATCTGAATTTAATTGAAGTTTTCATTTTATTAGATTTTATTATTTTAGATGCCTATTATGGTTTTGTTCAAAAGTTTATATAAATTTATATAAAGATATAAAGTTTCTAATAATTATCTTTCAATTTTATCGTCGCACACATCTTAAAACATAGAATGATTTTAACATTTTCACATTTAGTTTCCTTTTAAGCCCACCAATAACTCAAGACAAAAATTGGGCAAATCTATGGCCGAAATGCTCACCGTCTCGTCGTTCCCATAGCCAATTAGCATTATAAATGCGAATCTCTCATCGACGATCGTCACGTCCCTTCCTCTTAGGTGCAGAACACGAGCCGGCCGAGCAGCGCGCAGCCGAAGCTCGAGCCGCGCTCGCGCACGCTGACCAGCGGCCAGCGGCGCACCGCGCTCGAGGCGGCGCCCGCGCACCCCACGCCCGTCAAGCTCTCGCCGCCCGGCGACGCGCCCAGGTTAGTGCGGCTGTGTGTGCGTGTGTGTATGTATGTGAGGAGGGAAGTTCCGTTGTGGGTGGACTGTTTAAGAGTGTGCGGGTAGAAGAGGGGGTGGGGTAACATTTCCGTGTGTGTGATTCGGGTGATGTGTGTTTGAAGCGGATATCCGCTATATCCGCCTCCGTGGTCCAGCGGTATCGGTTGCTTTATAAAGCGTAGGTCGTGGGTTCGAATCCCGCGGTAAGACAACTTTGTGTAATCGTTGTTTCCTGTTTGGTTTGTTAGGATAATTTGGGCCGATCATTCAATTGTCTGAAAAGTAAGATGACCCATGCGTCGGATGAGTATGTAAAAAGTCGGTAAACCCACCAACCAGCATTGGACCAGCGTGGTGGGATACAGTCCATAAACTCCCTAATGGCGAAGGAGTGCATTAGGGGAGGCTTATGTCCAGTAGTGTACTAACACAGGCTGATGATGATGGTGTTGTGAAGTGGTTGGGGATAGGCATCATCAGTATGTGAGAGAGAGGAAGAAATATAAAGGAAGAGAACGCGCTGCAAATGAGGAATGGGGAGGGGATTTGTAAGAGAGAGTGCGAAAGAGGTATGAGATAGAGGAAGAGGGTGATGTGTGTGCGTAAAGAGAGAGGGAGGTATGAGTGTGTGTACACGGTGGGTAATTGCGTTTCAGTGTGGTGTTATTGCTTCTTTTCGTTAGTCATAATAAGACGGTAGTAGGAATTAGTTAGGTGGATATATATATATATATATACTGGCACATGTGCGAAATTTTGTATCCGTGTACAGTGTGTGCTGGGTTTGAATGTGTTTGTGAGTGATGCCATAGTCTTCATACGGTTGATGAAAATGATTTGAGGTCATGAATATTATGTGTGGTGTGAAAGTGTGTGCGTGTGATGTTATAGTCTCGATACAGTCGATGGTTAAATGAAGGTGGGAAACCATGTGTGAAGGTGTTTTTGTGTGAGAATGAGAGTATGAGTGGCCGATTTGTTGTGTGTCCGGGTGTGTTTTGTATGTGTATGTCTCGTCTAGACACGTATCTGAACGTTAGTGTGTGTGTTGTCGTCCACACAACCGCGTGGGATTTATTGTTATACACATAGCTTTTATAGTTACCATTTCTGAAGCAACAGAAACTATGATGAATAATGAAAATATTTTAGTGACTATTTAAGTTAGGAATATAATATTATTACAGTGTATATTTGTTCTTACTATATATACATATATATTTATCTATCACTACTATTTTATATTTCAATAACTACTATATATGTGTCGTGTCTACTATACGAACTTATATATCTATAATCTATTTATATAATATCATACTATAAGCATGTGGGACGCCATTGGGTTGAACTATACATAATACTAACATTGGGATTGGAAATTGAGAATTTGGTGGGTAAGTGACTTAAGGGGGGAGGGTTTGATTTTCGTACACTGGTTATTCTTAGGTCAGAAGTTTCGTATCGAACCGGTGCTTAGATTAATTGACATTGAATAAAGCAGTGAAACGCTTCCTTATTGAATAATGTTATTCAACTTTGAGTAGGAAAGAGGGATTAAAACGAAGGATGTCACGTGTTCTAAAAATTGAACTTGGGTTGTTGGGAGAAGGGGGGATTAGGAGGGTTGTTTCAATAATGTGAATAGTTATTAGTCAAGGGCAGTCGGGAGATCATAACTAACAGCATGCAATACCAACGTTACTGTACAAACGCAGCGTCGCACACTCGGACGCCAAGAACGGCGCCAACGGGGGGGCGAACGGCGCGAGCGGTGGTGGAGCGGGGGCGGGGGGCGGAGGCGGAGGGGGGGCCGCGACGGGGACGGGGGCGGGCGCGGGGGGAGGCGGCAACAACAAGACGCACGTGAAGAGTGCGTCGATATCGTCCGCCAGTGGGGCGCCGCCCCTCGGCGGGGACGGTGGAGCGTCGGCGGGGGGCGCGCACAACGCGAGCGCGCGTGACCTCGCCCCGCCGCGCCCGAGGTAAACGGGGGCGGGGTGTGGTAGTGCTTAGGTTGTACGTAATGGAGGTAGACGGGGCTGTATGGCAGATCAGGCTTGGTATTGGTGTGAATATTATGAGTCGTGGTATTGGTGCATTTTGAATTTGGCAACTCTTTGAGAACTCATCAATAACAATTACTAGATGTATGACACTTTGTTGCAATTTTTGGATGGTGTAGACGCTTGGATGCCTGAAATTTATTTTTATACACGGCACCTAGGCTACATTTTGAATAGATTTCGGCACATTCATTTTCTTTTGCGAGGAGGTTGAGGGGAAAAAGGTTTAAGAATAGATAGTGTTTTTTTTTAGTTTAGAAATGGTTTTATTCGATGCCTTAGTGATCTCTTTTAGGATTGTGATCTTTTGCTCTTGCGCACGTCTGCGTTGTTTTTAAAGGCCATTTGGTTGCTTAGGGTTATGGGTTGCACCACGCTTGGTATGGAAGAATATGGAAAGGTTTTTTAAATTTGTTGGTGAAATATAGAAGAGAAGAGGATTAAATTAGTCAGTCATGCTGTTTTGTGCTAGATACTAGGTGAGGGTGGATAGGATAATCTCTATTAAGGAAGTAGGGGAGGATACTACATGCTTAAATGGAATAAGCTATGGATAAAATTTTTGAGTAACGGAAGTAAGCCTCCCTAGCCTAGTGGTTAAGGCGTGTGCTTTAGAAACCACGTGGGTTTGAATCCTGCGGGGACTCAACAGATTTTCATTATTGTTTCTTAATTGGTTAAGGCTACGTGGGCCGATTACCCAATTGTCTGAAAAGTAAGATGATCCATGCGTCTGATGGGCATGTAAAAAGTCGGTCCACCTACCAACCCGCATTGAACCAGCGTGGCGGGGTACGGTCAGAACCCCCCTAAATGGATAATAGTTGCATTAGGGGAGGTATGTGCTATGTTTAGCAGTGGACTAACACATGCTGATGATGATGATGAAAATTTACGAGAAAAAAGAAATGTTAGGCCTTTATGCAATGGCAATGGGCCTGACTACTGCTTTGCGCATATTTGACTGCGCTAACATCTTAATGTAATTTAGCTGTTTTGTTATAAAAAAAATTTACGATGTGTTTATATTGGATTGCACTATTTGGAATTAACTTCGCTCAGTGTACGCGTCTTATTATATTGATTTAATTTTCAGATTGGATCCTGTGCATTTTTTTGGTTTTTAGTGTCGTTCGTTAAATAAGTTCACTTTGTATATTGCTTTTTACGCTGACCCTCGTTATGTATTGGCTTATGCATGCGGTTTATATATTTATTTTTATTATTTATTACAATTATTATTTTATTATTTCTTTATATCTATCATTTTATTTATATTTTTATTTTTTATCTCACATTTCATATAAAATTATGGTATTTAGGTGTAAAGTCGTATAAAAACAATTTAGTTTATTTTTGACAAAAAAGTTAGTTTTTTTATTATTTTGTAACGTTTAGTGATGTTGCACTTTATCGCAATGTTAGAAAATTAGTACGTAATTCGCACAGGGCAAGACATTAATGTAGTTTAAAGAGATATTCAGTGTTCTTTACATTAATTCAAGTCTTATATGGTTATATCTGAATCCGTTTCTTTCTAATTTTTTCAGAATTAATGAATTAAAACTCATAATCTAACGTTGATTATGCGCTACGCAGTAATAATACAATCAACTCGTCGATTATTTATATTTTTAAGATTTTACCTAACTTAAAATTAATAATACATAGAGCCACTCTATAAGCCTTAAATTTGTTCAAATTAATCTAAAGAGCGTTGAAGAATTACACAATTGCCATACAAATAAATACCTTACGTAGATAAAAAATAAAGTCGCTTTTTCTCCACAGCCTTAACTCTAGCCTCTCGACTGGCGGCGGCGCCACTGGCGCAGGCGGTGCGGCCGGCACAAGGAGGGAGTTCCCCAACCCGCTCGTGTTCCCGAGGAACGTGCCCTCGCGTTCCACCTTTCACTCTGGTGAGCTTATGTTAACCTGGTACTCGGTAGACTAAACGAGTGGTCGCTTATGTGGCCCTAGTACATTTCGCTCCATAGTAGTAGGTCGCCCCTGTTTTGATGGTACTACTAGATGGTCTAAACGAGTGGTCGCTTATGTGGCCCTGGTAAATTTCGCTCCCTAGTTGTTTGTCGCCTGTTTTACTGATGGTCTAAACGAGTGGTCGCTTATGTGGCCCTGGTACTTTTTTATTTTATAATAGAGTTCCTCCTTGTTTTTCTGGTGTTAGTTTATACGAGATCAACTCTGTTTCTAGTACCGAAGCATTAAGCGAAGGATCGCTTATATCTCCCTGGTGTTTTTTAATCTATATTGAAGGGATAATCTGATCTGACCTGTTTTCATTTAACTTTAAACAAGAAGTCGCCTTAGTCACCATTGTACTTTTTACTTTAAACTAAAGGTCGCCTCTGTTGCCCTGATAATTTTTGCTGTACACTCAAAATCGCTCCGGTCATTCTGATACTAGATGGTCTAAACGAGAGATCGTTATGTCAGCCTGGTACTTTTTCCTTTATAGGGGGTGTCTGGTGATACTTTATACCTTACACGAAGTCCTTCCTGTCACCTTGGTACTATATCTAGTACCAGGGGTCTAAGCGAGAGATCGTTTATGTCCAGGTAGGACCTGTCACCCTGGTACTGGATACTGTATTCAACAGGTCGCCCCAATTACGCTAATACTACAAGCAAGGAGTATTACATTTGCGACCAAAATAGGCATCTATGTGTCTATGATTCGATCGATCATGCGAATTTGATAAATTTATTCTTAACAGATGTAAAAAGTCCCATCTTTAAAAATGTTTCTCTTACACAAATTCCCTTAACAAATCCGGAATTGAATCCAGGACAAACACGGTCGCGTGGTGCGAGCGCAGGCGGCGCGTACGGGGACGGTGGCTCCCCGCACCAGGCGCGCCCCTCCTTCTTCTCCAAGCTATCGTCGCGCTTCTCCAAACGGTGAGTACTTTGCCACTAACGAACAGGTCCTTCACCGAACGGAGAATTTTGATTCAGTATCTCGGGGGTGGAGAAGTTTTCGGGTTGACAGCTTGAGCTGAATAAGATCTGGAATCCATTACTTAGCAACAAAAGCGGATTAATATAAGAAATGCTTATTGCATCGACTGGTAAAAGTCTATCGATAGATTGTATTGAAATACGTTATTTTGTTGACGAAGATTTCCAATGTTATCCAGTCATTTAAAAATCGTTTAATGCGGATATGAACTGTGCTTATAATAAAATTTTCAAGTTTTGTATCCACCTCTGAGGTACATAATGATACACTTTTGATACACGTGTACATCGGCGTGGGATTTGATAAGATTGATACTCAACGGTTTTTTAAGTTTGATACTTGGTGGTCGCGTTTAAAATACAATATCTTTGTTACGATCGATACTAAGTTTACTATCACAGTTGATACATGTCAAATTTCTACCAAAATGACTGAAAATTAATTTAACAGTGTCACTGTATTCATTATTGATTTATGTTTGAAGTTTTTTCTTATCGAGTATCGATATCATCAAATATCATATCGATGCATAATGTATACTTAAAATATTTCTTTAATTTGATAATATATGATACAGGAAGAAGAAATTCATTTGATATACTAATATATAAATATATTCATTCAAATACT